>WOVY01012279.1:0-309230 GCA_013436015.1 Rhipicephalus annulatus | reverse complement strand
AAATATATTTTGTGTCTTAAGGAATTTGGAGTTGATTCGTCAATACCAGAAGAGGAGGAAAGTTAATTTGTCGATTAAGCACATAATTCCATTAGCAGTGAACGATACCGGTGGCATAGCACATTCTATAATAGTGGGTGGTATTGTAAATGAAACAGTACTTTCTTTAGTAAACACGGATGAGAAAGTGGTGTTGAAGTGTTAGCGCTGATCATCGGTGAATACGTGACCCGATTCACTGGTAAGAGTAATTGGGGCAGTATGCGGGGGGTTTAAAACCTGCCAAATTTTTGTGGTTGTTAGTCAGCATGCTTGGTAAGTCAACGTTGAAAAAAATAATTCTTTGCGTCTTGAACTGCGCATATATAAGCTTTTTCAGCTGCGTAGTAGTATTTCTGCCACTTATGCGAGTCTTCTAGTCTTTTTGCTAATCTAAACAAGCGTTTTTTCTTGTTTTCATCTTTTCAGAGTTTTAGAGAACCACGGCTTTTGACAGTTTGCGCGGAAGCGAGATTTCGGAATAAACCTGTCAATCAATTTATTGACCTTGTCCTTAAACAGTGTCCAGTTTTCTTCGATGGACCGGGAAAAGAAAGTAGTTTCCAAACTGGATAAGAATGCGTTAAGCGCCAAATTTATTGCTTCATAATTGCCCTTGTCGTACAACCGAATGGTTTCTGGGTGTTTTGACGAATTAACGGTTTAAATGCAAACTCGGTATGGATGACCTTAAGGTCACTTATTTCGAGGAGATAAGTAATCGAGATCATGTCATCTGGGTGACTGGTCAGTATTAGGTCAAAAATATTTTCACACTCTTGTGTTACGCGTGTTAATGCAGTTACCATTTGTGAAAGGTAAAATTTAAACAAACGTCCAGGAAAGCCCGGTTTCGCCTTGTGCCTGTGACGGCAAGGTTTGGTTAAGCCAGTTAATACCTGGAAAATTAAAATCACCGAACAAAACTACGGGGGCGTTTAGATACTTTTTGTAACTTCGTTCAAGACGTCGTTAAGGTTATTAGAAAAGTCAGGACAGCTATTCGGGGGCCTGTAGCAGACGCCAAGTAATACTGACTACGCTTAGCAGAAAAAGAATCCAAATCATTTCAAGGTCAGATGACAGATTAACTATCGAGCCGGTCACTTTTTGGTTTATGGCAATAAAAACTTCTCCTTTCTTCTTATCTTTTGATCCTTTGGAAATAGCTGAAAATTAGGCAAATCGGCCAAGACCTCTTGATCAGAGACGCTGTCATTTAACCATGTTTCGGTTAATATAAGAAAGTCGCTGTTGGATGACAAAGCCAGATTCGAAATATGTTCGCGCTTTGAAATGATACTTCTAATATTAGTGAAGATCACGGAAAACGAAAAAGCTGGTTTGGGAAAATTTGGGGGGAGGTTGGCCTTAGTCGAGGACGGGATGATTGCTACTTTAATTATTTCACAGACTGCGATGTCTCGTCAAAGACGTAGCGTTTAGTTCCGAGAAAGATGTTTGGAAGCGCACAGTGAAAGCTGTTGACTTAGTTCTTGCAAAAACAATTAGATGTTTGCGCGCATGACGTACGGCTGGGGAGAAGTCCTCGCCCACGCTGAAGCCTGTGTCCTTGAATTTGCGGCCGTTGGAAAGAATAAGTTTATTTGTCTTGGATGATTGAAACTTTACAATTATGGGTTGAATACGGTTTTCTGAGAAGCGCCCGAGGCGGTGCTACACGCTCAATTTCTGAGGAAGGAATTGTTAGTTGGAGTGTGTCACAGCAGTTACGGACGATTATTTCTTCCGAGTCCGAATACGTTTCAGTTTTAGTAGTATCCGGAATGCCATAAAATATAAGATTGTTACGTCTCGAACGGTTCTCACTGTTATATACACGGGATTCGAGATTACAGATCTTGTGAGTCATTTCGCTTGTGAGTGTCTTGAGGTTAACCAGCTCTGTGTGCATGGATGAAAGGGCAGTGCAGTGTTTTTCAAGGTCAGTGATGCGTTTGCACAAATTTGTTATCGTTACGTTGTCAATTTTAGTTGGTTTTAATTTCCTGCATGTCGGAAATAAGCTTATTTTGTCCAGCCGATAGCTTCTGCAATTCAGTAAGCAAGTTTTCACCAGTGGGAGGCCCAGGTTAGTTTCGACATCCCCCGCCAAAAGCAAAAAAGAGTGTATGACCTGCGCAAACACGAACAATTCACAACACAGCACCGTGGGCTCGGCAGCTGAACTAAAAAAAATAATTACTCGATCTCTTAGCAAGAAAAGCACTTCTGTTACTAACCTGCATGATGAAGGCAAACGGATTAGGCTGCGCGTTCGCACAGCTACCGAGCCCACAATGCGGCGCGGACAGGGGAGGTTGTTTTGTAGTCGTGGCTGCAGATGATGTCTGTCTTGATGGGGCAGTCCACGTGTGGTCGAGGCTCAAGGTTTGCAGTGGCGGCGCTATTGCTGGATCCGGTGCGATAGTAGCGGGATTCAAGTTTGAAGTGCCGTCGTGGTAGGGGGCGGGAATTGTTGACGGTCCGATGAAACCAGGCATGAGAAACAGCACGAACAACTTTGAAGGCATGGTGAGTACCTGCATGATGAAGGCAAACGGATTAGGCTGCGCGTTCGCACAGCTACCGAGCCCACAATGCGGCGCGGACAAGGGCGGTTGTTTTGTAGTCGTGCTGGCAGATGATGTCTGTCTTGATGGGGTAGTCCACGTGTGGTCGAGGCTCAAGGTTTGCAGTGGCGGCGCTATTGCTGGATCCAGTGCGATAGTAGCGGGATTCAAGTTTGAAGTGCCGCTGTGCTAGGGGGCGGGAATGTTGACGGTCCGATGAAGCCAGCCATGAGAAACAGCAGGAACAACTTTGAAGGCATGGTGAGTACCTGCATGATGAAGGCAAACGGATTAGGCTGCGCGTTCGCACAGCTACCGAGCCCACCTATGGGATGGACATCATTTGAGGGCAGGGAAGCTAGCAGCCAGATAAAATTTGAGATACGATCGAGTGAAATGGTGGAGGAGCGTTGGGCTAGGAAGGTATTCAGCTACTTGTACACGAAGAATGTCGATACAAAATGGAGGAATCGAACTAGAAAATCTACTGGTAAATACTTAGGAAACAGCAGGGGCAAAAACAAAAAAAAGAATTATTGGTTAAGAAGAAGGTGAAGGAAGCTTAGACCGATATGTAGAAAATTGGCATGATTAGGAAGTCCGCACTAGAGATCTATCGAGCTTTTAAGCAAGAAATTGCCAAGGCAAGGATTTATCATAGTACTCGGTGTGGTTCTTTACTGTTTGAGGCCAGGATGGGAGTATTGCGAACCAAGACATATCGGGCCAAATGCGAAGGTGTAGACACGGTATAGAGTGCGTGTGGAGAGGAAGAGGAAACTGCCGAACACTTGATAATGTTCTGTAAAGAGCTTCACCCTATAGTTCAGGATGATGGCGCAGAGTTTTCCAAAGCACTGATTAGGGACAGGGAGGGCAAAATATACTTTAAGCGGGTTGAATTAACTAGAAGGAGGTTATTTGATTGACGGCTAAAGTCATTGCACGAGTGAAAATTAAACCCTTCACTGCAAAGTACGAGTCCTCAACCTCACTATTCAAAGATAAAAACTAATCTAGCTTTTGGTCCACTAAGCATTACGGCTTGGTGGCGCTAGACACCGCCCGATCTAAAGGGCACAGCCATATCAATCCATCCATCCATCGTTTCAGCAAACAAGTGAGTCACAAGTGGCGCCAGGTCATGCAAGTTCGAGCAGTCAGTTGGTACAGGAGCAGCGCGCAACCAGAGATAAGTTTTTTATTTCTTTGTGTTTGTGAACATAATGGGCAGAAACAGCGCACAAACTCAAGGAACGAAGAGGAGAAACACAAACAAGCGCTGACTCTGAACTGAAGAATTATTGAAATATACAAGTTATCTGAACACATAAGATAAAAACGCACAGAACATGTGCAGAGGGCTGGCGAAGGATCTTGTCGACGTCATTAACAATTTTGTGCTACGGGTATACGTAGGCGCGGCATATTCTATCCAAAAATACTTGCTACTGATTAAGTAGCAAAAGTTCTCTTGTGATTTGATCGCTATGTTTGAAGAGCACCGTCGTTTCATTGAACAAGAGCCTGCATCCACGCGGGTAGCAGTGCGAAGGTAAATTCGCGTACATGCTGATCTTGAAAGTTCCGGAGTGTTCTTTCAATCGTACATAAAGACAACGCCCTGTTTGCCCAATATAAACCCTTCCGCATGTTAAGGGAATTCTGTACACCACCCCTAGTTCACAGAGTAGTGAGGCGTCCCTGTGTTTAACACCGCATTTATATTGGCTAGAGCTCTCTTTATCAAGCTTTTTGTTCACCATAGGGCACAATTTTCCTAGTTTGGTTTTTGCTGAAAATAGAACCTGTACATCGTATCGCGATGCCACATTTTTTTAGTCCATGGGCTAATATATGCTTGTAGGGCATGGTGGCACATTTATTTGACCTTTCTCGTTTTTTTACACTTCTTTCACCCTTCTTGATCGGACATACCAGGCTTTCGCAAGCAGAAGTAATAATGGACGTTGGGAAGCCGGCTACCATAAGGCGACACACCTAATGGTCAAGTCTGGGGGATACGACCAACGGTAGGACACACAAAGTGGGTGTGCCGAATTCGGAAGTCAGAGCTATGGAGCCAGGCAAGACTGCTTAGGGACTGCTTAAGGACAACCTGTGGAGTACAGGGTGGAAGAAGAGAGGGGAAAGAAGATATGGCGAGTGGTGTCGAACCAGTGATTTTTTCACCGAGTTTCTTTGGGTGACAGCCAGACCACGAGCACCGAAATGCAACGGACGGACAAATCCTGTGGGCAAGGTCTTGAACCTCGCCGGCGCAACGATACCAGAACAGCAACTGGAGACACTCAAGCTCGGCTCTATAAGTTCTGCGTGGAACCGAGGCTCAGCGCCGTTGACAAGGTAGCCCTAACAAGGACTGTTTCTAAGCATGTTACGGAGGATGAGAGGACAAGTTGTGTGTCTGAATGGGCCGATGTCATTATGCACAGTCAAAAAGAAACACAAAAGAAAAGCATGCGGTTACTACCTCTTGCTGAGTCCTTGAAAGAAAATAGTTTAAGTTGATGACCGCGCATAAGGAAGGGTTTTTCGCACTGTTGACTGACGGGCAGTTCTCTGAAAAAGCTTCAGTTGCTTTGATGAAAAACTTCCGGGTAGTGAAAGATGAGCCGAAAAAAGTTAAAGAAGGGGTGAAAAGCCTCTTGCAGGAAATGAACCTAGAAAGCTTGTCTAGAAGTGTAGCGAAGGCTCAGGGGTTCCAACTTGAACCCTTCTTTTCGATAAAGACCCATAAACCGGAGCAGCCTTTTCGCACTATCGTTTCCGAAAGAGGCACATGGCCACTGATCGTTTCAACTTTTCTGCAGAAGCAACTGGAAAAACTAAAAGTGAAGGATTCATTCATTATAAAGAACTCACAAGTAATCATTGAAGAATTGCGTTGTGCTAAGTTTGACAGATGCACGACATTCAGTGTAGACGTAGTGGATCTATATTATTTCCTTCCACAGTGGGAGCTAATGAAATGTGTGAAAAAATGCAATACGGAGGACAACGACGAGCAAAATTTCCATAATGAATGCGGTTTGAAAGTGGAAACCTTTCTTGAGTTATTCATGTTCTATTTGCAATCAACCTTCATCATTTGGGAAGGGAAAACGATGGTTCAAAAGTGGGGGTCTGTATTGGGTCTAAGGTGGCCCCAGTTCTCAGCGACATCTTTCTCGGCAAAGTTGATTCCAGACTAGAGAAGAAGTTGTAGTGGAAGGCGGTCGTGTCGCCCGTTACGTGAATGATTACTTAATAGCAGTGCCCAAAAAGGAGGAGCGCAGACTGTTGAAAAGGTTTTGCAATCTTTCAGAAACAGGGATGGGGATGAAATTCACCAGCGAAATGCCTTCACAGCATGCCTTACAGTCCTAGACATAAACATGACTTTTGTCAACCACCACCCTTGTTGGGGCGTATAACCCAAGATCTGTGAAACCTTTGCTTAATTACAAGTCCGGTCATTCAAAATCAGTGAAGAAGGGCAATCGCTACGTCTAGCCTCAGGGCTGCGATCCTGAAGTCGTGTTGGCACCAGGCGGAACAAAGCTTCCACTAACATGTGTGTCGCCTTCGGGTAGCCGGCTTCCCGACGTCCGTTATTACTTCTGTTTGCCAAGTGTTCGTGCTTAGTAAGAACCGATGCCAGCCGTCTCCAGCGAAGAATCGCCTTGGTTTATTGTGCGCACGTTTTATACAGTGCAAGGCGGAGAGAAGGAAACAGATAGCGTGCGCAGTAGACTGCCTGCGCACGCGCGCTCGCTCAGGCGCGCCTAAACACGATACATCCTCCTTTCTCTGAAGGAAAAACAAAATAACATCAAGGGAGAACGTAACTACGGGAATTTGCACAAAATTGTCATCGTAGCCTAGTCGACTAGGTGCTCTCCTATCTCGGGTCGATCTTCTGGGCACTTGCGGCTCCTCCGAACGCGGGACCAGAGGTGGAGCTTGCTCTATCGGTGCATCGGCGTTCTCATCGGCCAAGTCTTCGGCGGAGGGGTGGAAGGGCTCAGTAAGTTGCGATGCCGGTGCTGTCGATTACGCCGAAAAACGTTGCCGTCTTCCGTGACGACGTGGTACGACCTCGGTCGCGTCATGCTGACCACCTTGGCCTTTGTTGCCCAGTTTCTTACCACGTATGCGGGTGACTTGCCCTTCAGCTAATGGCTTGAGTGGATGAACCCGTTCAGCGTGCACAGCTGTGTTTCTGTACGGCCATGTGTGGGACCTCGTTGAAATCGGGCAGGGGCGTGCGTAGCCGCCGACCTTGAAGCAGCTCTCCTGGGGACCGGCCGTCGTCCAATGGGCTGGCGCTGTAATTCAAAAGTCCCAACCAGAAATAATTGTTTCCTTCCTTCGTCTTTTTTCAGAATTCTCTTCACTATTTGCACTCCTTTCTCTGCCAGACCGTTTGATCGCGGAAACAAGGGACTCGATGTGGTATGCTTGAAGTCAACTTTCTTGAGAATGCTGCAAATTCTCGGCTAGCAAACTGCGGCCCGTTGTCGGTGCACACTTCCGCCGGTATTCCGTATCGTGCAAATATCGCGCTTAGCTTTTCGATAACTGTACCAGTCAATGTGTCGTACAGAGGCTCTACCTCTGGAAAATTGGATAGCGAGTCATACGCACACAGGAATGCTTCGCCGGCGTAGTGAAAAATGTCGACACCCACTCTAAACCACGCATGCTCCGGCACGGGTTTCATCATGAGAGGCTCACTTTCTTGTTTCTAAGAATATTTTCTGCAAGTTGCGCAATTCTTGACAACCTGTTCGACGTCTGCGCAAAGTCCTGGCCAGAAAACTAAACGGCGGGCTCGAGATTTGCACTTGTTTATTCCCATATGCCCATCATGAATCCTGTTCAACATCTCACGGCGCATGCTTTGCGTTATAACAGCTTTGCATCCTTTGAGCAATACGCCGTTGATCACCGAGAGTTCTCCGGCGAAGGCTTTGAGTTCTCCGTCCACGGGTTGCCTGTTTTGCAGGCACTCAAGGACAGTTCTGAAGTACCTGTCGTTTTGAGTCTCCCTTGCCAGTCGTACTTGCGTGGCCTCGCTGATCAGTGCCTGCACAGTTGTAACGGCATGAATCTCGACGTCTTCGTCCGCCTCCTCGTCTGGTGGTCCAACGGAAGCCCTCGACAGCAGGTCGGGCCAAAATCAATTCTTTACCGGGGACGAACTGCAGGTGGAAGCGGTATTTCAGCAAACGCAAGAAAAAACGCTGCAATCTCAGTGGCATGTCGCCGATAGCTTTCTGCGCGATAGCAATCAGCGGGCGGTGATCCATTTCAAGTGCAATGGTACGCCCGTACACAAAGTAATGGAATTTCTCGCACCCGAAAACAACAGCCATCGCCTCCTTTTCGATCTGGGAATACCTTTTCTGGGCCTCGGTCAACACGCGCGAGGCATAAGCGACTGGCTTCCACGCGTTATCATAACGCTGCATTAGCGCGGAACCTATGCCATTCTTCGACGCATCGGACGTTATCTTTGTGTCTCGCTCAGGACCGAAAATTGCAAGCACCGGCTTCTTGCTCAAACAGGCGCAGAGTTGTTCCCATTCCTTGGCGTGATTGGCACTCCATTCGAGCGCGGCATCTTTTTTTCACTAGCTGTCGCATTTGCAGAGTCTTCTCAGCTAGTGCTGGGACGAACTTGGAAAAATAATTCACCACGCCTAGCATGCGTTGTACGCCATGCTTGTCAGTCGGTGGTGGCATATTCCGCATAACGTTTATGGATTCAGGGCTTGGCTGTATTCTTTTTGCGGATATGATATCGCCGAGGAAACAAACTTTGGACACTCCTATGTCGCACTTTGCGGCATTGAGTGTTAGCCCCGCTTTTAGCGCTGCTTCCAAGACAGCCCGAAGCCTTTCATCGTGCTCGTCCCTCGTCGCGCCCCAAATAAGAATGTCGTCGACGTACACGCGTACACCTAGTATGGACTCGAAAATCTGACTAACCGTTTTTTGAAAAACTTCCGACGCCGAGGCTATTCTGAAGGGAAGTCGCAGAAAGCGATAACGCCCAAATGGCGTGGCAAACGTGCATATTTTTGAAGTCTCTTCGTGCAGCGGTATTTGATGAAACCCTGAAGTTGCATCCAAGCGAGAAAAATGGTTGCGCCCGCAAGCTCAGCCTCAATATCTTCTCGGCGTGGCATTTCAAAATGTTCTCGCTTTAGGCATTCATTAATTTTTCTGGGGTCTATGCACACTCTCAATTTGCCATCCCTTTTCCTGGTAATTACCAAAGGACTCACCCAGTCCGTAGGCTCTTGTACCTTGGCTACGATGCCTGCCTTTTCCATGCGGTTGAGTTCCTGTTTGAGGGGCCACTGTAGTGCCAGGGGCACCCGTCGAGCTGGCTGGATGACAGGAACGGCTTCGTCCCGCAGCACCATCCGGTATTGCCGTTGAAGACATCCCGTACCGCTGAACACTTCTTGGAACTGCTTGACGACTTGCTCACTTGTAGTCGTAGAAACTGCGTTCACCAAGCGTGTGAACAGGCCGAGCAGCTCACTTGCTTGTAGTCCTAACAGCGCTTGACGTCCTTTCTTGACGACGAAGAAGTCGATGTCGGTTGCTTTGGTGGAGAGCGCCAGTTTTACAGTGACAATACCCAGGTGTTTGATGATTCCTCCGTCATACGTACGTAGAACAGAGTTGCTGGCCCTTAATCGCGACCTGAGCTGCAATTTTTATACACACTGTACGGCAGCAGATTTGCTTGGGCGCCAGTGTCGACCTTTAGGTCTAGTACGTGATGAACGACATGGGCTTGAACGATCCAGTCTTTTTGCTGCAAAATGGCATCTACAGATACTTCCAGAATCTGGAAATCTTCGTCGCTGTCCTCAACTTCAGCGACGTGCTTGTTGGTTTTGCAGCGGACGGCAAAGTGATTTTTCCCCCGCATTTTCTGCACATGCGTCCAAATGCTGGGCATTTCCGAGGACCATGCATTCGCCCACACCTCTGGCACTTAAACTCAGCGGGTTGTTCAGCGCCTCTAGGCCTCGCCTTAACTGGGTCGACTTGTCGCTCTCGGGTCCACATGTCATTTCGGGCGGCGGAGACTTCGACAGCTTTGCATAGCTGTTCTGCTGTCGCAAGAGTCAGCTTGTTGTCACGAAGAAGCTTTTCGCGTACTTTGTCACGTTTTGTTCCGAACACAAGCTGATCCCTAATCATTGATTCCGTCATTGTGCCAAGTTGCAGGACTGCGCCAGCTTTCTCAGGTCTCTTAGAGAGTGTTCCGTAGGCTCGCCTTCGTCTTGAACGCGTTGACGAAACACGTAGCGCTTATGCACTTCATTTAGCTGCTCGGCAAAATACTCATCGAACTTCTTGATTACTGTGGCGTAATCATTCCGGTCCTCACCTCGGTCGAAGGAGAAGTTGTTGTACACTTCGAGAGCGTCGTCGCCAGCTATGCTGAGCAGCAGTGCGAGCTTGTTGGGACCCGGCGTTGGCGCTTCCTTGGATGCCGCTGGCGCTGAAGCAGTCAAAAACAGCTCAAACTTTTGCTTGAACAAGCGCCAATTCTTGCTAATATCGCCATTCAGCCGCAGATGCTCGGGCGGTTTCAGCAAAACTTCCATACCGCTTCCGTCCAGTTCCGCCGTGGTCGTGGTAGCGTCTTTCAATGCCGAGACTCCCCGTGGCCACTTCTGACACCATGTTTCGTGCTTAGTAAGAACCGATGCCAGCCGTCTCCCAGCGAAGAATTGCCTTGGTTTATTGTGCGCACGTTTTATACAGTGCAAGGCGGAGAGAAGGAAACAGATAGCGTGCGCAGTAGACTGCCTGCGCACGCGCGCTCGCTCAGGCGCGCCTAAACACGATACACCAAGGTCTGGTACGTCAGATCAAGAAGGGTGAAAGAAGTGTAAAAAACGAGAGAGGTCAAAAAAATGTGCCACCATACCCTACAAGCATGTATTAGCCCATGGATTAAAAAATGTGGCATCGCGATACGATGAACAGGTTCTGTTCTCAGCAAAAACCAAACTAGGAAAATTGTGCCCTATGGTGAACAAAAAGCTTGATAAAAATGTTGTAGCGTGACGTCACTTATCACTGCGCACCCAGTGCGCGCATTCCTGTGCGACCGATCACGTGGTTCTGCGCCTATATATGGTGCGTCTTCTAATAAACTTATCAGTTGCTTCTTGGTATGCTGTCTGCTGCTCACGTTATTACACTGGCGACGAGGATGGGATCCGCCCCCTTGTACTAGCTCAGTACGAAGCAGTATTGCGGGCGATCGGCGGTCGACAGCCATGGACCAGAAAACAACGGCAGCCATGGCCTGGGACGGTTGAACTCGGCGGCACTACCTTCGGCAAGAGGCAACGCAGTCGTCGGGGAAAGCAACCCGATAAGTATACTGCACTTTACTGAACAATGGCGCGACTAGGCAAGCTAGACGAGTTCGACGAGAAGGATCAGAATTTTGAATCCTATCTGGAGCGTTTTGAGCACTTCGTCACCGCAAATGACATCAGAGAGGAAAAGAAGCTGGCAGTATTCTTGAGTGTGATAGGACCACGAACGTACGAGGTGCTCAAAAGTTTGGTAGTACCCGCTGTTCCTGGGGACAAGTCCTTTGAAGAGGTCACAGTGCTGTTGAAAAAACACTATAGCCCACAGTGCTCGGTCATTGCCGAACGTTGCAAATTTAACAAGCGAGCACAAGAAGAGCAGGAAAGCGTCGAGGACTTCATAGTGGCCTTAAAACAGTTAGCAAGGAAGTGCGATTTCGGTCAGTTTCTGCAAGACGCGCTGCGAGACAGAATAGTGGCAGGCATAAGACGCGAGGAAACGCAACTCGCCCTATTTGCTGAAGAAGATTTAACCTTCGAAAAGGCGTGCAAGATAGCCCAGGACCGAGAGCAGGCTGCGCGACAGACAGCGTTACTTCATGCAGAAGGCAAGGAAGCGGCTTTTTATGCAATGGCGATAAGAGGAAAAGGAAGCGAAAAGAAATCGAAGCTTCGGAAGCTCAAGGAAGCCAAGCGAGTTTGCGAAAGATGTGGCAAAGCGCATGCGGCTAGTGTTTGCTGGTATAAGAACGTCCAGTGTCACAGCTGTTCTCAAATCGGTCATCTACAGAAGATGTGTCCAAGTAATCGCAGAGAACTCAAGACTGCAAACGTGGATGGACTGCTCTGATAGTGACTCTGAATTAGATGTGTACCATGTTATCAATACCGTGCGTTCTGGGTATGAAGTGCAGCTAAACGTAGAAGGGCAAGACCTCTGCATGCAGATTGATACGGGAGCAGCTGTAACATTAATTCCTGAGAGTGTGAGGCTGAACGCATTTCCTCATGTCAAGTGCGAGCCATCTCGAGTCACCCTAAAAACATACACTGGGGAACCTGTTCCAGTAAAAGGGCAATGCAACGTTTCCGTTACGGTGGGAAAACAGTCTTTGCGGCTACCCGCTATTATCGTCAAGGATAACGGCAAGCAGCTACCATTGCTGATGGGGCGAAGTTGGCTTGAAAGGCTCGGGCTTGACTGGAAAAGCGTGTTTGCTATAAATGTAAGCGACTCTCACAAGGTAGAGGCGGTTAAAAAGAAGTTCCCAGGGGTGTTTTCTAAGCAACCTGGAAAAGTAAAAAACTATCAAGCAAGGATAGTTTTAAGCCAGAATTGTACGGCTATTTTTGGCAAGGCCAGAAACGTCCCATTTGCGCTTCGAGATAAAGTGGAAGGCGAGCTAGAAAGGCTAGAGAAAAGCGGTGTTATACGCCCCGTAAATCGGAGCGATTGGGCCACGCCAGTAGTCGTAATCCAAAAGAAAGATGGTTCACTGAGGCTGTGCGGGGACTACAAAGTCACCATTAATCCTGTTTTAAAGACCGACCACTACCCATTGCCTAGACCGGAAGATTTGTTCTCTGCCATAGCTGGCGGCAGAGTGTTTTGTGTGTTGGATCTTTCGGCCGCGTATCAGCAGATTCCGCTCACTGCCGAGTCCCGACCACTGCTAACTATTAATACGCACAGGGGGCTGTTCGAGTTCCAGCGCTTACCATTTGGGGTAGCCAGTGCGCCAGCCATTTTTCAGTCCTTCATGGATGAGGTGCTCAAAGGCATACCGCACGTGGGATGTTACATAGACGACGTCATTGTGTCGGGAAAAGACTTAGCCGACTGTCAAAAAACGTTGGAACTAGTCCTGCAGCGGCTGAGTGACTACAACGTGACACTGAAAGAGGAAAAGTGTCGGTTTTTTCAGAGCACTGTGACTTATCTCGGTCACACTGTGTGCGCTGAAGGTATATATCCTACAGAAGAAAAGATAAAGGCGATCACAGAAGCGCCAGAGCCCACTTGCCAAACAGAGCTAAAGGCTTATCTCGGCATGTTAACCTTTTATGCAAAGTTCTTAAGTAACCTTGCCTGCGTGGCAGAGCCATTGTACCGTCTGTTGCGCAAGGGCGAAAGGTGGTCGTGGACACGGGAGTGTAGCGAAGCATTTGCTTCTACGAAACTGTTACTTGTCAAGAGTAATGTGCTCACTTTTTACGATGTGGCGAAACCAATGGCTATGCCATGTGACGCTTCGTCGTATGGATTGGGGGCTGTCATTTTTCATGAGACCGCAGAGGGACACGAAAGGCCAGTGGCATTTGCTTCTAGAACACTTACAGCCGCAGAGAAAAACTATGCTCAGTGCGAACGCGAAGCATTAGCACTGATGTTTGGGTTAAGAAAATTCCACCGCTACTTGTATGGACGAGAGTTCACTCTTTATACAGATCATCAGCCATTGCTCGGAATATTAGGCCACGACAAGCCGGTGCCTGCGCTTGCTGCCGCTCGAATGCAAAGATGGGCAATTACCCTGGCAGCGTACCAGTATAAACTAAAATACCGAAAGGGAAGAAATGTTGAAGTGGCTGACGCTCTGTCTCGGCTTCCACGGCCTATGGTAGCGGCCGATGAACCTTCCGAGTGTCTCTTGCTATTTGACAGCATGCCCCTCAAAGCGGATGACGTAGCGCGAGCCACACGACGTGATCCCACCTTGTCTCGCGTGACGCACTTCATCTTAAATGGATGGCCTTCAGAGTGCTCTGAAGCATTTAGACCATTTTATTCCCGGCGCGACGAGCTATCAGTAGAGCAAGAATGCATAACGTGGGGATCAAGGGTGATCATACCTGATAAGCTCCAGCTACAGGTCTTGCAGCTATTGCATGAGGACCACCCGGGATCTAGTCGCATGAAAGCGTTAGCAAGAAGCTTTGTGTGGTGGCCTGGCCTCGACCTTTCGGTTGAGAGCTACGTTCGACAATGTCAGGTTTGTCAGGCCGTCCAAAAAGCTGCTTCACCGGTTCCTTTGCAACCATGGAATTATCCCACAAGGCCCTGGCAACGCGTGCACGTCGATTATGCGGTAAAGGGCTCTCAGGCGTTCTTGGTTCTCGTCGACGCGTTCTCTAAATGGATCGAGGTCTCGCCTATGTCATCCACTACGGCTAACAAAACCATTGAGAAGCTACGTAGTATGTTTGCCGCGTATGGTCTGCCAGAGGTACTGGTGAGTGATAATGGACCGCAGTTCATTTCCGAAGAGTTCGCGGCCTTCTTGAGTGTAAACGGTGTAAGGCATGTCAAGACACCTCCTTATCACGCGGCCTCTAACGGAGCGGCCGAGCGTTTAGTGCAGACTACCAAACAAACACTGTCAAAGCATGTCTTGCAGGACAAAGCTAGCCACCACAAACATTCATTTCGGGAACGCTTGGACAGCTATCTAATGAGTTACAGGACTACTCCGCACAGTACCACTCGCCAGACCCCGGCAGAATTATTCTTGAAAAGACAGCCACGGGTAAAGCTGTCATTACTAAAACCAGATTTCGAGCTCTCCATGCGGGAGCAGCAGCAACGTACCAAAGTGCAAAAGGACATGTCTAGGGGGGTTCCGCGATGTTTTGCTGTGGGGGACGCTGTGTGGGTGAAGACTGTGCGAGGTGAAACAGTGTCGTGGGAAGATGGTATCGTGACACAGGTTATCAGTCCCGTAACCTATCTGGTGAAAGTGTCGCAGGCGGTGCGATTTACGCATTCGGATCACATCAGAGCCCGCCACGGAAGCCAGGATTCTTCAAGTTATCCGCAGGCACAACCTGCTCCAACGGCATCCGTAGACACGACTCCACCGACGGTTCCGATGGCGTGTGGGCCAGTCGCCGGGTCGCCTCTCGTAAATCCACACGCAACCGACTCTGCGACGTCTCTCCTTCCGGCAACTGCATCGCCCACGGCCGGAGCAGCTGCCTCCGGCTCGCCGGACCAGCCCAGTGCCACCTGCAGTCGAACAGTGCCACCTGCAGTCGACGACGCGCCACCTGCAGTCGAACTTCCAACTCTGCGTCGTAGTGCACGTGTACGACATGCCCCGAACAGATACCAGTCCAGTGACTTTCGGAAGTAATCTGAAGGGGAAGGAGTGTTGTAGCGTGACGTCACTTATCACTGCGCACCCAGTGCGCGCATTCCTGTGCGACCGATCACGTGGTTCTGCGCCTATATATGGTGCGTCTTATAATAAACTTATCAGTTGCTTCTTGGTATGCTGTCTGCTGCTCACGTTATTACAAAAAAGAGCTCTAGCCATTATAAATGCGGTGTTAAACACAAGGACGCCTCAGTACTCTGTACACTAGGGGTGGTGTACAGAATTTCCTTAACATGCGGAAGGGTTTATATTGGGCAAACAGGGCGTTGTCTCTATGTACGATTAAAAGAACACTCCGGAACCTTCAAGACCAGCACGTACGCGAATTTACCTTCGCACTGCTACCCGTGTGGATGCAGGCTGTTGTTCAATGAAACGACAGTGCTCTTCAAACATAGCGATCAAATCACAAGAGAACTAGTGGAAGAATTCGTCATCAAAAAAGAAGGGGAGTCCTGTGTCTGTCAGACATCAATATCTTGACATGAAAAAGAAGAGATCTTAATCAGTAGCATGTTTGTTTGAATGGAATATGCCCCGCCTGCGCAGTTACCCGTAGCACAAAATTGTTAATGACGTCGACACGATCCTTCGCCGGCCCTCTGTGCATGTTCTGTGCTTTTTTATCTTATGTGTTCAGATAACTTGTATATTTCAATAAATTCTTCAGTTGAGAGTCAGCGCTTGTTTGTGTCTCTTCTCTTCGTCCCGTGAGTTTGTGCGTTGTTTCTGCCAATAATGTATCACCAACTAGCCCAACTTTCAGTCTTGCTCGTGTTTGTGAACGCCATTATTTTTTTTCCCTCCTCAGCAATAACCTGCGTTACAAGTAATGTAGTTGTGGTACACGGGCAACGTTGCGTTGAAGTTGACCCCGTGAACTGGGTAATGATTGATTTGTAGGGTTTAACGTCCCAAAACGACCATATGATTATGAGAGACGCCGTAGTGGAGGGCTCCGCAAATTTTGACCACCTGGGGTTCTTTAACGTGCACCCAAATCTGAGTACACTGGGCCTACAACATTTCCGCCTCCATCGGAAATGCAGCCACCACAGCCGGGATTTGATCCCGCGACCTGCGTGTCAGCAGCCGAGTACCTTAGCCACTAGACCACCGTGGAGGGGTCACGTGAACGGGGTAAGCGGCTGTTTTAAAGAAGTTTGGGGCGCCCGGTTAGTTGTTAAACAGCTAGAGCCGAACACGAATGGGACCAAGTGAGAAGCTACTAGCGAAATCGAACACCTGTGTGTGCGGTGTAGGCGGCAACTTCTAACAGTTGTTGAGGTAGGAGAGTTAGCGGAGGCGGCTGGATAGCGGGATTAGGGTTGAGCTTAGGGCTGTGGCGCTCGGTCTGATGGTCAGGCAGGCGATGGCTAAGGAGGCTAGGAAAACCACGGGCGAGAGTGAGCTGGTGCTACTTAGATGAGACAGAATTCTCGAGTTTGGCCGATGCACAGAAGGCGAGCTTCGTGTGCAGGCTATGCGAGGCACTGAAGGCGGCCGTGCAGCGCATGGAGGCTAGCATCGAGGGGCTTCAGGGGGAGCTTAGGGCGGGACGGGAGCAGAGGATATAACTCAAAAAACAGCTCGAAGCGTCGCGTGAGCGGGTGGAGGCTGCCGCCAGCCTATTAGAGCAAATGGAGGGCGACCATCGAAAAGAACGGGAAGGGCGGACCGAGCTCGAGCAGCGAGTAAAGGAGCTAATGGCGCTTTTTCTTGGCCCCTAGCTGTGTGAGACGGAAGGCGTGGGTAGCGGAGGACGTGACAAGCGGGAAGGAACAGGCGAGAAGGGAGGTCAGGGAGCCCCAGTGTCTGACCACAACATGGAGGCTCCGAGAACATACAGCTCGGTGGCGCAGCAGTCTTCGAGCAGGGCAGAAAAACAGGAGAGACGGCAGAGAGAGAAACAGGTGAAGCAACTAGGGGCGCGATCACGAACAGGAAGCCAGCGATTGAGGCGTAGAAGGGTCCTAGTGGCGGGGGCCTCTAACGTGGCCAGGGTTATGGATGGCGTCTTCAAGACTATTCATGCTAGGCTCAATGATGTGTTGAAGGGCAAGGATCAGAAGCTTCAGACACAGTAAGACGATGGGATGCGTTAGCTCCGAGAAGCCTTTGGAGTGTGCTTGTGACCATATACACAGTCCCATATGTCTGGGGGCAGTCTCGTGGGATTGAAAGAAGGAAAGTGGAGGCCAACTGTGTGATCAAGGGTATATGCCGGCAACTTGGATACAGCGTAATGGAAGTGAACCAAGACGTTTACCAGCCCGGCGCTCGCCCCTTTGCACAGGATGGCATTCACTACAGTGGTGCGACGGGCAGGAGGGTCGGTAATAGAATGGGTCTTCAAGCCACAGCTTTTTTTAGGGAGACCCGGAGCCCTGAGGCCAACAGTGTAGCCAAAGACGGTTCTAAAGGGGCACAAATATTCAAGCCACACGGAGTCCGTGGAAGAAGAAATCGACGTAAGCACAAGGGGCGAGCTAAGTCAGACGTAGGCTATATTAACATGCAGGGTGGCAGGAATAGGTTAAAGTGGGAAGAGATAGAAGAGCAGTTGAGGCAGGAGGAGCTGATGGTATATGGGGTTGTGGAGACACATCTTTGGGACATGGAGCAACCACCTTGCAACCCAGACTACGTATGGGAATATTGCAATAGAACAGAAGATAGCAAACGGGGGTGGTGGAATTGGTGCATTAATACATAAAAGTATGGGTTGGCAAAGAGTCAAAGATGCATGGAACATTTCTGGTTAAGAGGGAAAGTAGCTGGGCAGATGACACTCCTTGGTTTGGTGTACTTATGGACGGGAGGAAAGGCCAGAAGGAAAACCAGGCAATGGTGGAGTGTACATCAAAGGACATTGAGGAATTAGGAGGGGAGTACGAAGTAATTATACTAGAAGATATGAATTCGCACATAGAAGATATAGATGGGTATACTGACCCAACAGACAAATTGATCATGGCTATGTGTGAAAGGCATGATTTGATTATTTGCAACAGTACTGAGAAGTGTGAAGAGCAAATAACATGGGAAGTCAAAAAAGGCTGCAGTCGACAATGTCACATAGGATGTATGATAGACTCAGGGGAATGCACATAGATGAATGCGGCTCCAGAAGTCTGGGTAGTGATCACAAACGTATCAAGCTAAGTTTTGGAAAAGCAGTGAAAGTGGGAAAGAGACAAGATGAGCAACTGCAGGAAACATTTTATTCAGAAAGTAAATAGAAATAGCTACTAAACATATTGAGAAAGTAATCAGAGAGGATAGTAAAACAGTGTGGACATACACAAATTTAATTAGACTGTTTGAGCTAGAGCTTGCTAAGGCACGTGACAAGTCACCTCCGAAAAGCAGACACAAACCCAAGAGTTGGTGGGATGAGGAAGTTGAGAGCCAGAGCAAAACGTCAGGAAGCCTCTAGGAAACACATACATGCTAAGCAGCGGGGTGAACCGACAGATGATGTTGAAAGAAAATGGGACATCTTTCTAAGCTGCAGAAGAGAAGCATCCCTTTTGATCAATGAAAATATTAGAAGAAAGGGGACTCAGTGGCTGGCGGAAGTACATAAAAAGGATAGAAAGGCAGCTGCAAATTTCGGAACCATCTAAGCCTTGAACAGAGGTTTATAACTACAGCTCAAGGTGCTGGGCTAGAAGGGGGCGAAGCTATTGAATATATAAGAAGGGTGACAGAAATATTTCAACAATGATGTGCTTTATGCGCCACAATAGACAAGGATGAATCAAGTGGCGCAATGGCTCTATTTTCACAACGAGAGTGGGAAAGGGCTGAGAAGAAGGTTCCTAGTGGTACATCAACAGGCCCAGATGTCATTCCAATTATGCTAATAAAGACATTGGGTCCGAAGTCTAACCAGACTTTGAGAGAGGCAGTGAGCATAACAATAATAGATGGTGAAGTCCCCGATGGATGGAAACTTAGCAGGATGAGCATGATCTATAAACGAAAGGGGACAAAGCTGACATAAACAACTACCGTCCTATAACGGTGACATCAGTGGTCTAGAGGCTGGCAATGCAGATTATAAAGGAAAGACTGGAGGCATGGATAGAGGATGAAGGGGTGCTGGGGGAACTGCAAAACGGATTTCGAAAGCTCAGGAGGTTGGAAGACAATCTGTTCTCACTGACACAGTGCATCAAAATAGCAGAAAAGGAACACAAACCCTGTGGCTAGCATTTTTGGATATCAAGGGAGCGTACGATAACGTGGTTCAAGAGGACTTGTGGGGAATACTGCACACAATAGGTGTGAAAGATGGAGTCAATAATCATAGAAATGATATCTATAAAAGTAACAAGATAGTTATAAATTGGGAAAACCAGGTGTCCAAGCCCACAGAGGTAAAACGGGGGCTTGGGCAGGGTTGTCCTCTGTCACCCTTGTTATTCATAATGTACCTACAAGGATTAGAAGCCAAATTAGAGCGAAGTGGACTTGGCTTCAACCTCTGTTTCGTCAAACAAGAAAAACTCATTGAACAGGCACTACCAGCATTGATGTACGCAGATGACGCAGATGATATAGTGTTAATGGCTGACAACAAGGAAGATTTGCAAAGATTGATGGACCTCTGCGGTTATGAGGGAGATAGGTTAGATTTCAGATTAAGTAAGGAAAATCAGCAGTCATTATTTTTAATGATAATGAAGATAATGAGCTTAGGATACAGGAGGTCACGCTAGAGATAACAGATAAATACAAATATCTGGGCGTATTGATAAGCAATAGGACCGAGTACCTAAGGGAACACGAAATATACGTAACGAATAAAGGTAACAGGAACACAGCAGTGATGAAAAATAGGGCACTGCTGAGTTACAATAGGTATGATGTTGTGAGAGGAATATGGAAAGGGGTCATGGTTCTGGGTCTGACGTTCGTCAATGCGGTCTTGTGCATGAGATCAGAAGTTCAAGCAAGATTAGAAATTAAGTAACGGGGAATAGGTAGGTACTTGGGAAGTAAAAACAGCGCAAAAATATGGACAAGGACACAGGAAGAGACGACACCGTGCTGAACTCGAAACTATATATAGCAGGCCGCCACTGAACTCGCGGCCTGCTTCACTTAGCCAACATACAGGCAACAGCGTCGCCTGAAAGAATGGAGGAAGACAACCAAGGGAATCACCGAGTTCCTTTGGGGCAAAGTGCGACCGACACTTCCAACCAGGAGAAAGAAAGGACTGACCCAAGGTGAAGTGCGTCTTCTTGGTGACTGTTTTATCTCGGAGGACGTTATCAAGGTTTTAAAACTGGGACCCAAGTTCGCATTTGAACCTAATGTTCCAACGGCGGAAAAGGTAGCTTTTTCAAGGAACATTTCCCGGTATGTGCCTGAAGACGAGCAGATAAGGTGCGTGTCTGATTGTATAGATGTGTGCACTCAAACGTCGTTGGCTAGGCGAAGGCTCTCCGCTGACAAGGTGGTCGTCGAATTTTTACAGGGGAATGGGCTTAGGGTTTGTTTGTCGGATAAGGAAGGAATGTTTGTGGTCATGAATGAGGTCGTTTACAATGAAAAATCTGAGACAGCCGTATTGAATAATTTCGAAAATTTTTAAGATAGTTAAGTCCGGCATTATTTATACTGTGCTGCGGAGTGCGCTACTGAAAACGGGCACGCATGCGTTGAAAGAAAGTTTCATGAGCCAGGTTGCTCGAGAGGCTGAAGTTGGCGGGCTACCCTGATACGGAACTCTTGAGGAGTTGTCAAAAGCTAATCAAGTGGGTCAAAGGCGTAAATGATACGCACAGGAGTACAGAGCGCGTGCGCAATGAAACAAATACCGGTTGTGGTACCCTACGTGCGCAAGTTTTCACATTTCTTGAAAAATGTGGCCAGTAGGTTGATTGATATGTGGAGTTTAACGTCCCAAAACCACCATATAATTATGAGAGACACCAGAAATTTCGACCACCTGGGGTTCTTTAACGTGCACCCAAACCTGAGCACACGGGCCTACAACATTTCCGCCTCCATCGGAAATGCAGCCGCCGCAACCGCGATTCGATCCCGCAACCTGCGGGTCAGTAGCCGAGTACCTTAGCCACTAGACCACTGTGGTGGGGCTGGCCAGTAGGTATGGGGTACGCGTGGTGTTGACCGCTCCCAAGAAGTTGTCCTCCATTTGCTGCCGCGTGCATAAAAGAAGTTCGGATTTACGAAAGATCTGCCCGTACTGTTCGGTGAAGAGAAAAAAATAGATATGTTCAGTGTAGATCGTGTGTTGTATATATGTTGCCATTGACATGCGTGGAGGCTTACATAAGACAAACTGGGCGGTTTCATTAACGTGAGACTAAAAGAACACTTAATCTCTTTACCAGCCGCCGGTGGGTTGCACCTGCCAGCTCGTTGTGGAGAGTGTGGCTGCCAACCGTTGGCAGATAAAGCCACTTGTATGTTTGGACATCGAGATAAGTGCACCAGGGAAGTGATGAAGGTTTTTTTTTTTTCGGTGAAAATGAGGGGGAAAGGTGTGTAAGCAAGCCGTCTGTGGCGCTTGGTGAAAAATAAGTTCGTTTTCTGGGTACAGCACTGCCATGTTAAAGTTATTGTTAGTTTGTTGGGGACCGTTCCGTAAGTTTTTTTAAGTAGGAAGGCATGTTTTTCTGTTTTTTCGTGGTTGTTACACACGTGTTGATGATCAATATGATTAGGCTTGTTTCATACCTTGTTTGCTTTGATGCGCGGGCGCCTTTGGTTGTCCACGTGACCAGGTCAAATGCTTGATATATGTGCGTGTGTCTTTCAATAAAGTTTAGTTGCGAGTTCAGCGCGATGTCATCTCTGATGATTTGTGGGGTTTAACGTCCCAAAACCACCATTTGATTATGAGAGACGCCGTAGTGGAGGGCACCGGAACTTTTGACCACCTGGGGTTCTTTAACGTGCACCCAAATCTGAGTACACGGGCCTCTAACATTTCCGCCTCCAGCGATGTCATCTCTTCCTCTGTCCTTGTCTATACTTTTGCGCTGTTTTTACTTCCCAAGTATGAACCCCCAACTAGCCCAATTTTGGCTAATATTGGAATAGGTAGGCTTGCTTTAGGAGCTCACGATAATACACCGAATCAGGGTGTACAAGGTGATATGAAATGGACATCATTTGAGGGCAGGGAAGCTAGCAGCAAGACAAAATTTGAGAAGCGATTGAGAGAAATGGGGGAGGAGCGTTGGGCTAGGAAGGTTTTCAGCTACGTGTACATGAAGAATGTCGATACAAAATGGGGGAAGCGAACCAGAAAATTGACTGGTAAATACTCAGAAAACAGCAGGGGGCCCAACCAAAAAGAATTATCGGTTAAGAAGAAGGTGAAGGGAGCTGAGACCGATATGTGGAGAATTGGCATGATTAAGAAGTCCGCACTAGAGATCTATCGAACTTTTAAGCAGGAAATTGCCAAGAAAAGGATCTACGATAATACTCGGGGTAGCTCTCTGCTGTTTGAGGCCAGGACAGGAGCATTGCGAACCAAGACATATCGAGCCAAATACGAAGAGGTAGACACGGTATGCAGTGCATGCGGAGAGGAGGAGGAAACTGCCGTACTTTTGACAATGTTCTGTAAAGGGCTTCACCCTATATAGTTCAGGATGATGGCGCAGAGTTTTTCAAAGCACTGGGGTTTAGAGACAGGGAGGGCAACTATAGAATTTAAGCTGGTAGAATTAACTAGATCTGATTGGTGGCTAAAGTCACGGCACGAGTGAAAATAAAACATTCACTGCAAAGTACCAGTCCTATACTTCACTATTTAAAGCAAAAAAAAAGATAAATCTAGTTGGTGGTTTACTAAGTATTACGGCGAGGTGGCGTTAGCCGTTGCCCGATCTAAAGGGTACAGCTACATCAATCCATCCATCCACCCAGATTGGGGCGAGCATAGAAAAACATACTATATATATTTCTCTAGGGGCGAGTGCTAATCAACGTGGCTTTTGGTTGTTGGCTGCTGACGTGTGCGGTTGTGCATTACTGGCACAAGTTACCGCTTGCGTGCTGCAGCGCAGATGCATGCGACAGACCCTGCAGCAGACAGAAGGGCGCGTGGGCATGTTTTTTCCCGCGTACGAGCAAGAATCACCACTATAATCTTCTGCCTGAAGTGAAGAAATGTATGTTTCGGTGGACACCACAGCAGACAGCAGGGCCCATCCAATTCCAGCGTACCCATATTTTTTTCGCGTGCGAGCAAGAATCACCGCCAAAATTTTCTGGCTGATTTGAAGGAAAGTTTTTATTACGGACGCCACGGCAGACACCCGAGCGCTTGGGATTCCAGCGTGTACATGCTTTTTTTACCGCGTACAAGCAAGAATCACCACCAAAATCTTCTGGCTGAACTGAAGGAAAGTACTTTCTGGTGGACACTATGGCAACCCGCAGGGCGCAGGTGATTTTAGCGTGCGCGTGCTTTTTTTTTTTCTCAAACGATCAAGTATTACTGCCAGGATCTTCTGGCTGAACTAAAAGAAAGAATTTGAAGGCGCACACCGCAACAGACAGTAGACCGCATAGAATCTCTACCCACAAACTTTGCTTCAAGCAAGCATGGTAAATCATCAGTGGCCAAGCTGTCCATTCTTGTAAAGTTATTTGAGACAAAGGTAAGTGTGGAGTGGGCATGCCGAAGTGAACCGAACTGCAACGCTGACCATGTCTGTCCGTTTCGTTATCCAGGCAATCCTGCTTGGTGGCGTCTTCTTCGAGCCAACCTGTCACAAGCCCGTCATCTTACCTACGCCTGCCTCGTCACCAACTACTGCACTGCCCCAAAAACCAGAACCAAGGCACGTCTTGTACAGTCTGCCTCTTGCCGACCGCCCCGTGGCGTTATTCTCTGTGACGTCATCGTCGGCGAAGAGTATAAACGGCGGCCTGCAACGGTTCCACTTCAGTGGGCATGGCGAAGTGAACCGAACTGCAACGCTGACCATGTCTGTCCGTTTCGTTATCCAGGTTAGTAACGAATGTAGCTCGGTACGATCAAGTAATATGTGTCTTCTTGTTTAACCATGCCCACACACTTGCATATGCATTATGTATGACTGTTTCCATGTCTGCAAGCTCATTCTTTGCGGCGAAGTCGAAACAAATCCCGGTCCCGAGGTAATCAAAATGCTCATCAAAATTTTGGAGCAACAGGACGTCATCCTGAAAATTATAACTGATTTGAAGAACGAACAGACATAACAAAAGAATGTGCTTGTGCTTGCAATAATAACCGACAAAATGTCTGCACTTGACAACCTTGTCACAGTAATGACGCAATAAGCAAGTAAAATTGATCAGGTTGATTCAAACTTAAACCAAATAAAAACTTCCGTAGCAGACACGTCAGCAAACCTTGTCGATATCGAAGACCGTAGCCGCCGTTCCAATCTAGTCATTTATGGCCTCGAAGAAAAAGTAAATGAAACGGAAGATGACCTATAGAATGAGGTAGTGAATGAGCTGTTTGGCAAAAAACTTCAAGTTAAATGTAGTTCAATTGGCCGCATACATAGACTTCGAAGAAAAACTGTAAACCGTTCCGTAATTTTGTACCTCCAGGATTATAATGAAAAGCAAGAAATACAAAAAAAGACACGAAGAAGCCTAAAGGTACTGACGTGTTTATTCAAAATGATTGCTCTCACTGCACACTCTGTAGGCGTAAACTGTTATGGGACAGTGCCAAGATGGATAAAGCGAACGGAAAGGAACCGTATCTCTTGCATGATAAGCTGCGAATCGATGACGACACGTATATGTGGGATGACAGCACTAACAGGCGCGTAAAAGTTCAAACGATCCCTCCTCCTAATTCAGTAGCTACATTGCAGCCCACAAAAAATTATGACCGAATACTTGTCTGCTAAATAAAACCTTGCGCCTTATTAGGATCAACGCCCGAAGCATTCTTAATAAAACAGCTGAACTCGAAAATACACTGTTAACATACTGTCCCCACATCACCGTAGTCACGGAAACTTGGCTTCACGAAGGCATCAATGATGCCGAAATTGTTTCTCAAAATTATAAAATATATAGAAGAGATAGGTCTACACGTGGAGGAGGCGTCGCTGTCATTTGTAGCACCCACGTAAATGTTACGCCTTTAGAAAAAATAGAAGAGCATGAAAGCTTATGTCTGAAACGTAACATCTTTGGAAATTCCTTCATTTTAATTGCCGTTTACCGCCCTCCTTCTTCTGATGCCGATTTTCTTAGCAAACTCTACAACTTTTCTGTCAAATACTCTGATTGCCGTCTTATAATTGCGGGTGATTTTAATCTGCCGAACATTAATTGGTCCAAATTAAGTTCCTCATGTTCCAGTGATCAGATTGTATAATATATGATGTTGGCGTGTGATCTGGACAAAGCAGTGAGCATGGTAACACGCATAGAAGAACAGACAGCATCTGCTGACCTTGTATTCCACAGCAAATGCCTTTCTGATGTACATGTATCTATCGATGATGGTCTGTCTGACCACAAGCTAGTTCTCTTTACATGCAGTGTAGTCAGTTGAGCGGAAAAAATTCCTGTAAACAAAACAGTGTTTAAAAATCAAATGATGAATCAGTTCTTGATTATCTTGATTTAGCCTTTGATCACTTTACTATTATTGATGTCAACTGCCTTTGGAGTACTTTCCGGTCACTCTGTTGCTATTGTCTCGAAAATTTCATCCCGAAAAAACTTAAAAAACAATCCTCTAAAAATCTGTGGATAACAAGGGAAATCATTCATATAGCGCGGAAAATTAAGCGGATAAGAAAACAAAAGTCACGGGGTCCCTTGTTTCAAAAATTAAAAGGAACCCTTTCAGAAAAAATACGGTCTAGCAAGCACGCGTTCTATTCAGTAAAATTACCGTGATTCCTTAAAAGCGATCCCGCCAAGTTTTGGCGCTACATAAAGACTAATAAACAACTAATTCCAACTGCATTTTGCTCGACGATCAAATTATTCGAGATGAGGCAAAAGTGGCAACAGAATTCAACCGGTACTTTCACTCTGTTTTTTCTAACCCATGCGTGTTCGATAATGCCAGTGGAAACTGCGCAGAAATCGACCCCGACTTCATAACGTTCGACGGTATGTTTCATATGCTTCTAAACATTAAATCAAAATCCTCTTGTGGTCCAGATAACATACCTAATGTATTCTCACGTCGTTACGCTGAATCACTTTCCCGCTTTCTTGTTATAATATTTCGCTTATCCTTATCACAAGGCATTGTACCCGCAGATTGTCGCATCGCTCGAGTAATACCAATTTTCAAAAAAGGAAATAATCTCCTCATAACCAATTATAGGCCGATATCCCTTACAAGCACGTGTTGTAAACCGCTGGAGCACATTTTCCAAACTAAATGGTAAATTTTTTAGACGCGCGAAATGTTCTATCGCCATTCCAGCACGGCTTCCGTAAAGGTATTTCTACAACTACCCAATTAATTTCTTGTGTCCATTCATTCTCCTCACTGCTAGATAAATCAGGCCAAACCGATGTAATTTTCCTTGACTTCAGCAAGGCATTTGATTCAATACCGCACTCCAAACTAGTTCAGAAGCTTAATCTGGTAGGTTTTCCCTCTACAATTGTTAAATGGGTTGAATCATATTTAAGTTCACGTACACAGTTTGTTGACATAAACGGTGTTTATTCTAACCCTCTCCCTGTTAACTCCGGTGTTCCCCAGAGAAGTGTCCTTGGGCCTTTGCTTTTTCCTATTTATAATAATGATATTACAACATGTGCTAAACAAGGTGTAGAAATCCGCTTATTTGCCGATTATTGTATTTTATTCTGTTCAATCAACTCTTTAAATGATCAGATAACTCTGCACCAATCTGTCGAAGCCATACCTGCGTGGTGGGACCGCTGGGGAATGAATGTAAACCCTGATAAAACTATGTTCATGCGCATAACAGGAAACAGCCGTTTATTTACCCGTACAGTATAAAAGAGACCCCAGTTTTTCTAACAGAATTTTACAAATATATTGGCATAACAATCACTAACAAACTCACTTGGTCATCTCGCATTGAAAATCTTTGTTCATCTGCACGTAGGAAATTGGGCATGCTAAGGCATAGACTCAGTAGTTCTCCCCCAGTACTAAACTTCTAGCTTACAATACAATAATCAGGTCTGGTTTGGAATATGCATGGGAGGTGTAGGATCTACATATTAAAACAGATATTAACAATCTAGAGAAAATCCAAAGGTTAGCCGTCCGCTTTATTTTCAACCGATTTCGCCGATCTGATTCCCCAACTGAACTAATGCATGATAACAAAATTCAAACTCTAGAATGTCACAGGAAAACTGCAAGACTAAAACTTCTCTTCTATCTATCTAGCAAAAAAAGTGTACTTGAGCAATCAAATATTCTTTCTCCGTTATCTTCGCGTCCAACTAGACGATGTCATTCACAAAACTTCACTCCTATCTTTGCTTGAACTAACAATTTCAAATACTCTTTCTTTCCTCGCACATTAACAGAATGGAACGAACTACCACGTCGCATTTTTTAATCTGGAAACGTGTTAAGGTGTATTCAAAATTTTTTCGAAGTAACTTAGATCTTGTACCATAATGTGTTGTATATTTAATTAGTTTGTGCCTCCTATATTGTTGCTTTTTAGGTCCTATTCTCATACTGTACCACCCCCACTCCTGCCTGGGCTATTCTTAGCCCGCAGTATTTTCTAAATAAAATAAATAAATATGTGCTTGCGAAGTGGGACAAGCCTACCATTGCCCAAGCAATGGAAGGCCGTACTTGGAAAATCATTGGAAACACCCCTTTCCATGATTGGCACTGCGTTGGAATATCATGCAATAGCGAAGCACTTTGACCAATGCAATGCAATTTCTGGCTCATTTACTTTAGTTCTTTGTCTTGGCTACAATTTGATGCATGGCTACATTTTCTAGATTTTTTATTCACCCCCCCCCCACGATAAATAATAAGACAAATAGTTTTAGTGCTTAAGGTTTATTTTACACACAATATATAGAAGGCAATATGCCATTTTTTCATTCCGCGAACTCTCGTGATTCTGAAGTGTTGTTCGGGCTTCTCTTGAAGTCATCTACCATAGCGGCATGCCTTCTCGGATAGGTGCGCCTTCTTGATCTGAAGCAAACACGAGCCATCCTTCTGTTACGTCCGAAACAGCTGCGTCAGTTTTCATGAACAGGGTATGTCTTATCTGTAAAATGGGAGAAAAAACATCATGAGGTCCTCATCTTTACTAAGCAATCTCTTAGGCAACCGCTTTCACCAATTTTCAATGAAACACACAGTAGGAACATTTCTTGGGAAACTACAGGTTTTCCCGCTTACTTTAATCCAAGTGCCAGCCTAAATAATCTGCACGCCATTGAAATAATCTGAACGTCGAGCTATTTAATCCATGTGCCAAACATTTCATCTAAGCACCAACATATTTAATCCAAGCGCCAACTCACTCAGACCACATGCCATTGAGTTTAATCCAAGTGCCATCGTGTTTAATCCAATTGCCAATGACTTTAATTCAGGTGCCAGTCAGTTTATTCCACGCACAAAAACCAGAATATGGGGCATAAAAACGATAGTGCACTTGAAATGCAGTTCCTACAGTATAAAAGACAATAGTCGGAAGGTAGAATCAATCATTATTATTTGTATTCGCCGATAGCATTCTTGAAAAAAATTACTGCCGTGGTTCGCTCAAGCCATGTTTGGAGTGCTTATACTTTGCTATGCGCATGTTTGTATAATGAGTGCTTGGCCCAGGGGAAATAATTTTAATGAAAACGAAAAAAAAACGCAGGAACATACGACTGAATATTTTACAGTGCAATGAAATTCAGTATCCGTCACTGAAGCTCATAATTGGCTTTGGTACACACTATAACGTTACATGACCAGGACAGGTCATGTAATGCGAACGACACACTATGTTTATTGGAGTGCCGGAACGCATACTAAAAGATTAAAAGCATGGTCGCGGGCAGGGATGGGTCAAAGACAGCTACATAATCAAGAAATTAGGAAGCCGTCGCGCGGCACGCACTGTGAATTAGAGATAATTCCAATGTTTTTTTTTCCTGTAGTGAACATAAAACGTAAACTGATCATCCTGATGTAGCAATAGAAGTTTTATTTTACATTATTGTATGCTCTTATTTTTTATTCAAACAAAGTGAAATGTCTCCAATGATACGAACAGTACTGATTGTTCGTTTAGCTTGTTAGTTTTGTGACGTACTTGACGAATGCGATGAAACGAACACTGAGGAAACAAAAGGATAATAACACGCAACTGACCTTGGGCCTAGCTTTCTTTTCTTTTTTGTGTACGTGTTTTTTTTGCTCGGCATTATGCCTCTCATCGCACATTGGAAGCTTGCGGATTCAGTGCAATCACTAAATTATTTGTTCTGACCCCCCCTCTTTATCTCTACACACACACACACACACACACACACACACACACACACACACACACACACACACACACACACACACACACATATATATATATATATATATATATATATATATATATATATATAATATATATATATATATATAGATATATATATATATATATATATATATATATATATATGTTTGTGTGTGTGTGTACACATACATACATATACATATACCGGAAAACAAAAGTGATTACTACTAATTATTCAAGAAATGCAACATAGGCACAGGTTAGTGTACTTATTAAAACAGAACTGTCTCATAGGGCTCAGAGACGGATGTTCACAAGTCATCTTCACGCAAAGCGGCAGGCACGAAAGAGAAATTGTGCCGATCAAAGGCCGCGCAGTCCACGCGCTGTATTTGTTGCATGGAGTGGCGAGCCGCATCCAGCAGCAAAGAACGCCTGTGCTCCTTTTACGTCATGCCTTGCGGTGTCACTAAAACTAAATTACGACGTTCGCTCAGGTGGGCCTTCACGTGTGACTTGAATTTCGAGAAGGCTTCTTCTATTGGGTTAAAGAAGGGACTGTACGCTGGCAGGCGCTTAATAGAGTGCATGGAGTTAGCCAAAGCCTGTTCTGCTCGAGCGTGAGCAGGTGCATTATCAAAAAGGAATACAGCTTCGGTATTTGGCTCATCACGTTCTACCCGGGCCGAAACATCACTGAGGAAGTCATTAAAAACAACCCAATGAACTTTGTCCACCACAGTCCAGTGAATAACTTCATTTGCGGACATGCATGCTATAATGTTCAACTTCACTCCCTTTGTCGTTGTGGTCATGTGCACAGCTAGTTGTCCTTTAGCTGCCCTGCCGAAGTTCCTGGAACACCAGATATTGAAGTTAGTCTCATCCAAATAGAAGCGGCAAACACGCGGTCCATCAGACTGCAGCCATTGGGCGTACAACATGCGGCTGTGCTTGATATCGTCACGGTTGCGATCTGTGGGCCTCCGCGTCACTAGCTTCATCGAGTAGCAGTGGGCATCCAGCAAGCGGTCGACTGTGCTTGCACTGATTGTTACTCCTGCAATTTCTTTCTCCAGGGCCTCCTTTATTTGCTTCAATGTAAATGTACAGTTTTCGTCGACAATTCGTCTCAAAGTACTCACGCCGTCATCTCCAAACTTTCTTTTTGAACCCCCCCCCCCCCTGTTATGTTTAGATGTTTCTCTGTCGGTAGCGGCAATCGATCTTGCTGTTTTAATGTTGATGCCTAGAGCGTCGGCCAGTTGCTTTAAGTCACCGACACGCCTGTAAGCATCCACAATCCTAGCCCTGTCGACCACCGATGCTCTGCTGTTTTTTCGACGAGGTTCGTCGGGGTTCTTAAAGTGTGATCCTCGTTTGCGTCCAGCCATGACTTCAAGCAAAGCTCTCTCTTCGTCTGCATATGTTCCCGTATGAAAACACACGTTTCAAGTAAACACGCTTCAGCTACACTAAGCGTCGTCTGTTACATGAAAACCGGAGTATCCATTTTGATGATTTTATAACAACTTATTTCCACATGAACCCGATTAAATGCAAGTTTGGTATTTTAAGTGGTTATTTCTGATTTCAAGAACGAATTAATATCATCTGTCAGTCACTGTTCTCCCTGGGCTGAGCAGACGACTGCGGTAACCACAGTGCATAAGTAGCCAAATGCCGTCTGCTCAGCAGACGACACGAATCTATGCATATGCGATGGTGTAGATGGTTAACCGGAATGAAGCAGTAGCAATGCAATAAAGACTAACATGGACTCTATGAGCAAATACATTTAAGCACCCATAAATGAAATTACTACTGACTTTTTTTTTATTTTGAAGCTATGACACTAAATGTTAAGGAGATGTCGCACTGCGCACTTCATTTCATAAGCGCTACCATGCATAGCCGAGGGAAAAGTTCTTGCTGTGACGCCATGTTTACATTATTCTGACATTTATACTAAATATAGTGGCTAACTGTGTGTTTCTAGCGCATGGACTAAACTGACTGGCACCTGAATTAAAGTCATTGGCAAATGGAATAAACACGGTGGCACTTGGATTAAACTCAATGGCACGCGGCCTGAGTGAGTTGGCGCTTGGATTAAATATGTTGTCGCTTGGATTAAATGTTTGGCACATGGACTAAATAGCTCGGCGCTCAGATTATTTCAATGGCATGCAGATTATTTAGGCTGGCACTTGGATTAAAGTGAGCGGGAAAACCTGTAGTTGGTTATCCATGATTATGAGGATGACAGCACCTGCTCAGGCGGTAAGAAAATACTTGTTGGACTGCATGATACACTTTTATTTCTTAAGTAGGGTGCAGTCATGAGAGATCCCCTTCAGTACAAAAAATGAAGACAATGTACAAAATTCTCTTTATGCTGGCACTTCTAAAACATATAGACTCTCACGTAAAAAAAATGTAATTTTTGCTGATAGCATTCTAGAAGCAACATCAGCGCAGAAGCACTGTTCAGTGTCCTTGTTTTTTTTTTTCTTGTATGTACGTACCTTTAAATCTTTAAGCATTACTGAGGTGGTCAATGCGCCTCTACTTACGAAGGTTATTTTTGTCGTGTAGCTTTGTTGTGAGTGCTTTATTTTATTTCAATGCTCATTAATGAGCAGTCTTGCCGATTAGTCATGCAGCTGACTGTTTCAGTGATGAAATTGGTTCTATGCTCTGGCTCCCACAAATCGGCAAGCTTATAGAACAGCAATTAGGATTATACAACATTTAGGTAGTGAATGTGGTGGCAGTGAAACTGCTTCAATGCTGAATCTTGCTCCAGATGGCAGAAGTTGGCTTTTTTTCAAAAGGATAGCATATATAAACTGAAAAAAAAAACTTGTATTAGAAGGTCAAGTTTTCAAACAAACATCAGTGATGCAGTATGTACAACATTCTGATTCTAGTGAAACATTTTCTAAAGAACAGCAGCCAAAATATCACAGGATCGAGAAGTGTACATAACAAAAAGTTATAAGGATGTTGCCCATAAAAGGCAAAGCAAAACCAATTTATTTCTTTTCTGTTAATGCTCACCAAGTAGAAGCAGCAGCTAATTTACAGGCTTTTAAATGGAAAATTGTTCCCAGCGGGCCAGCAACACTTATTTATTAACCACATTAGTACAATATGATGGAGCTTTCTGTGCACAGCGTATCCAGAACTGCTGAAACTTTCTAGAAACAAATAGCTGACCTGTGAAAAAAGCAATACATAAATTAGGAAGTTGATAAATGCAACATGTTTAGAAGCTTCGAAAACGTCTTTACTATATGCAGTGGTGCCAACAGAAGGATAATCTTGTCTTAACAAACAGCATCAATTCATCAAAATATTCATTGCACATTCTGTGAAGTACTTGTAGGACTGGCAAAAGTATGCCTTCGTTGCAGAAACTTGTGATTAAAATTCACAAAACCAAGTAAGTGTTTAGGCCCGATTATTTCTTGTAAGCAGCAATTTTTGGTGTGAATTTCATAAAGTTTCTGTTGGACAACTGGAAGAATCGTGTGTTTTTGTGTAATTTATAAATAGTCGGACAAGTGGCACTCACTCCATGCAAGAATATAGAACAGATATACGTTACTAATAATACATTTAGCTGATGATACATCATTAACGACAAATTATACAATGAAAATTCTGAAGAAATGCATTACATTCAGAATAGCATCGCTCGCCAACGTTGCGTACTTATTGACCAACCACAACTTTCAAACAGTCCCAACATCTGAAATGACAACTTTCACAATATCGATAAATGAAGTCCAGAAGTCGCTGAAGCTAACCATTTATCATAACATTTTTTTTTCATAAGTCGAATCCCATTAAAGTAGACGCAACAATACCGAAGAACCTTATTGCGTCAAAGCACTACGTAAAATAAATTACAGGCGCGGCTGAATTTGTATGGTGGATGACCCATGACTTTCTCTCATTTGGCACCAGCCTTTATATCTATTTTACGTTTTAAGTATGATCGAACGCACCAGTTTAAACTTTCTAATTAATTAATAAAGCACTGGCGTACCACCAATTATATGGCACATTAGCGAGATGCACTTCAGCGACAGGTAGTTCCGCCAGAAGCGAACAAGTAATGGCCGCGCACCACGCGTCACCATACGCAACCGGCGGCTGGGCGCCTGTCCTTCAGACCGGGTCGTTTCAGTTCAAGATTTCCCCGAAAACAATGTTTCGCTAATTAAAAAAAATACACCGAATTGAATCGGTGCTCGAACACTGTATCGAAGAACATTTCGAATATGTCCGGTCTTTACTTGTAACAAGAGACTGACTACGCCATGTGCAATCTCGCGGAGACGAACTAGGACTACAGCTAGGACTACGCAGCGCCCGCTTCTTAACACATGCGCTATTTTCGCCACCATAAACCGGACAACCAATTCGAATATGGCATTGAGAGAACAAGGGCAAATACAAGTACTACCTCCTATTTCAGCTTGAATTTACAGCTCATCGCTGCACGGCTGTAACAGCCGCGACATCAATCCAACGTGTAGACGAGGTCACGGAGGAAGGAAAAAGGAAGGAAGGAAAAAAACCTTTCCTTCCTCCGTGAGACGAGGTGAACACGGAGCGCAGTCATACACGTAACACGCGGTGGAATGTGGAACCGAGCATAAACAATGTATGCGTGTACACTGGCTTAGAGCAAAAGAAATTGCAACATTTTTGATTATTTTGTACTATATTTGTACTGTATTTTGGCGTTGTTTTGTCGCATGATTGCTCATGGAATGCCAATGTTGATCACGTTGTTAGCAAAGCGGCAAGGGCTCTAAATTTCATTCAGAGGAACCTAAGATTGGCACCCCGAACATTAAAAAATACGGCCTATCTCACATGTATTAGACCGATTTTGGAATACGCATGTCCTGTGTGGGACCCGATGCAGGCGAACTTGATTGATAAACTTGAAAAAATACAAAACAGAGCTGCGCGGTTTGTTTTAGGGCGGTACGAGCGGAGAGACAGCTGCAGTGCTATGAAAGCTGAATTGGGTTGGGAATTGCTTTCTTTACGCAGGAAAAAACTGCGTTTGAAGTTTTTCTTTTCTGTTTTTCATGGGCGGACTGGGATTGACCGTCATAACTATTTCAGTGAACCCAGCTACATATCTAGTCGACATGACCACCGACGCAAAGTGAAAGAGTATCGAGCAAGAACGACCATGTTTTATAATTCCTTTTTTGTGATGACCATTAGAGATTGGAACCAGCTGCAAGACGAGCAAGTGTGCTGTATAAACGAAGAATTGTTTTATTCCAGTCTGTAACCCCCCTGCTGTAACGCCTTTTTGAGCAAAGCGGGGTACTCACTGAATAAAGAATAAAAGAATAATACGTAAGTGCTTTACAGTCCTTCCAGTTTGTGGGCTCCTGAAAATAGCATATCTGGGTGCTTCGGTGAACTATTTTTCTTAAGCGCAGTAGGGCTGTGCATGGGCCAAACGGCACGCGCGCGGTAAAAAGTGAGCAGTATAAACGCCACACTGTGCACTTACTGGTACACTTCGGTCTTTTGGATGAAAAAAAAAGAGGTATTCTGTAGAGAATCCAGTGTCAACTGAATTAATGACCGGAACGAATGAGCGTCCGTGGCTATTCGGTAGCTGTTCGTCTGACTTCACGACAAAGTGACCAAGTAAATGGACACATTCGCTCTAACCGCGTTATTTTTTTCCCGCTTGTACGTGCACGCATGCCACGATTTTTTTGTCGAATAGTATATAATGCACAAAATAAGTAGGCTTGATAAACAGGCAAATTCTGTGAGCATTGGCCAGCAACTACAGTATGTGTCAGGAAAGCCCTTGGCTTTCATGTTAGATATCACAGGTATATTCCAAAACTTTTGTTTCGTTCTAATTATTGAGAATGGCAAACAACTAAGAGAAACGCACACTTAAAAAAAAGATTTGAGGCTTTCGCTACCACAACGCCCACATTTTGCGTGTAGGCCATGCTCTTTTCTGTCACGCTCTCTGGACATTGGCCAATGATAACTTAAGCCGATGGGAATCCAAGCTTTTTCCAATCATCGGTCATCGGCCACTACTGGTAGGGAATCACGCTGGCGCATGTTTTTTTTTTTTCGCGTACGAGCAAGAATCGCAGCCGAAATGTTCTGTCTGAACTGAAGAAAAGTATTTTTATGCGGACACCACAGCAGACAGCAGGGCGCGTGGAATTACAGCGCGCGCACATTTTTTACGCGTACGAGCAAAAATGACAGCAAGAACATTCTGGCTGATCTGAAGGAAAGTATTTTTTGCGGATGCCATGGCAGGCAGCAGAGCACATGGGATTCTAGAGTGCACATATTATTTCCGCGTACAAGCAAGAATCACCGCCAGAACTTTTTGGCTGAACTGATGGAAATAATTTTTTTGGCGGACACCACGGGAGACAGCGGGACCCATGAGTTTCCAACGTGCGCATGTATTTTACGGCGTACGAGCAAGAATCACCGCTAGAATCTTCTGGCTTGTCTGAACGAAACTGTTTTTCTTCGGACACCGCGGCAGACACCAGAGCACATGGGATTCCAGCATGCGCTAGCATTTTTTCGCGTACGATGAAGAATCACCGCCAGGATCTTCTTGCTGAACAGGTGGAAAGTATTTTGCGGTGAACACCACAGAACACAGCAGAGCGCATGGAATTTCAACGTGCGCATGCTTTTTTTTGTTTTGTTTTTTCCTGCGTACGAGCTAGAATCCCCGCCACAATCTTCTGCCTGAACTGAAAAAAAAAGTTTACTTCGGCGGACACCACGCCACTGCAGAGCGCATGGGATTCTAGCGGGCGGATGTTTTCTGCCCGCATACGAGCAAGAATCACCGCCAGAATCTTCTGGTTCGTGTGAAGGAAAGTATTTTTCTGTGAACACTGTGGCCGACAACAGAGCGCATGGGATTGCAGTGTGCACATGCTTCTTTTGCGCGTTAGCAAGAATCACCAGCAGGATTTTCTGGCTGAGCTGAAGGAGAGTTTTGCGGCGGACACCGCGGCAGACAGCAGGGCGCATAGAATTCCAGCGGACTCGTGTATTTTTTCTCGCGTACGAGCAAGAATCCTCACCAATATCGCCTGGCTGAACTGAAGGAAAGAATTTTTTAAAGGACACCACGGAAGACAACGGAGCGCGTGGGATTCCAGTGTTCGCATGCTTCTTTTTATTTCTTCGTACGAGCAAGAATTACTGTCACAATTTTCTAGTTGAACTGAAGGAACATGTTTTTCGGCGGACACCGCAGCCGACAGCACAGCGCATTGGATTCCAGCATGGGCATGTCTTTTTTTTTTTTTGGCGCACGAGCAAGAATCACCGCCAGAATCTTCTTGCTGAACTGAAGAAAAGCATTTAAAGGTGTGTATACTATCAAGCTGCGCCCAGACGTACAACCGTTTTTCCTCAGCATGCCCAGAATACCGCTACCTCTTTATGCCGCCGTAAAGAAGGAGCTGCAGAAGATGGAGAAGGAAGGTGTAATTCGCCAGATAAACTCTCCGACTGAATTCTGTGCTGGCATCGTGGTCATTCCCAAGCCGTTAGGTGACCATCGTATCTGCGTGGACCTGACAAAATTGAATTAATCGGTGCTACGCGAACGACATATGCTACTATCAGTGGAAAGCATCTTGGGGATGCATCTTGGGGATGCATCTTGGGGAAGCATCAAGGCAATGTGTTCTCCAAGCTCGATGCCACCGCGTGATTTTACCAAGTGAAATCAGCCGAAGAAAGTCGAGAATTGACTACCTTTATCATTCCTTTCGGCAGGCACTGTTTCCAGTGCCTTCCATTCGGTGTTTGTTCTGCACCAGAGTACTACTAACGAAAATTAGTCGCATTCAGGAAGTAATGGACGGCGTGGTAAATACGATAGATCATATCTTGGTCTTTGGGCGAACAAAGGAGGTAGCGTCACCACGGACCTGAGCTAACAGGGGGGGGGGGGGGGGTTCCGACTCCCTCCCACGCCTAGCCCTGCGTGGCTTTGCCGTGTCCGGAGAAAAGGGGATCCAGGAGGTTGAGCCGACGCCAGGTGATTGGACCTTTAAGGCCCCCCGACGGAGGCAACACACCCCTTTGGCCCGGCTTCACGTAGACGGCACGCCTGGGCTGACCCACCCAGGGGAAATCGGTAGTCGCATTTCCCTGTCTATCCCTTCTTACATCTTCGTCTTTTTCTCCTCTCTAAATCTGTCCTGTCTTCTTTTTTCTATTTACTTCATTGTTTCCTGGCGGCTAGTGTTAACCTTGTGTAACTATCCTACCTAGGGTAAACCATATTCGGTTATAGCAATGACCTAGTGCTGGCGTAGGGCAGACTTGTTCACATGATCTGCCACGTCCCCTTGTTGGGCTCTGTGGTGTGTGGTAGGCGCCGCTGCCGAAAAAGCCATTTTTCATGGGACCTCAGAACCTTCCTCTAGCCAATCGTGCCCTGAAAAGGGTACGCACCGATGCATACTCTTTGTTCTTCCGCCAAAACATTGAAACTTTCCCAAGATACCATGTTCTTGACTGTGATGAAATATCAACTAAAGCCAGAGAAATATCACCTTTTCTCGTGACCAAGTGCTTAAAGAACACCATTGGGACCGGCTATAAGGCCACAAAGATGGCAAGTGGGGACATTCTCCTCGAATTAAAAGACAAAGAACAGTAAAAAAAAACGTTCACACCTCGTAGCGTTTCGCAATACCCCTGTATCAGTTACTGCGCATCGTACTCTGAACACCGTGAAGAGCGTAGTATCCGATGAAGGCCTTAAAACACTAAGCGAAGAGGAATTCCTTGACGGATGGAAGGACCAAGGCATAACACATGTGCAGCGCATAAAAATCAGACGCAACAACACTGAAACCGCAACAAAGCACCTAATACTTACTTTCAATTCAAGCATTCTACCCCAGACACTCTAAACCGGCTACGTAAAACGTCGTGTGCGTCCGTACGTTCCTAACCAGAGACGTTGCTTTAAATGCCAGCAATCCGGACAAGGATCTCAGACCTGCCTAGGTCAGCTTAGTTGTGGCAAATGCGGCCTAACTGGCAAATGCGGCCTAAACTGGCAAATGCGGCCTAAAAGAGGTGTGTTGGCGCCCCCCCCCCCCCCCCGCGGCGCCAACACACCTCTTTGGCTCCGGCTTCACGTAGACGGCACCACCGGATTGACCCCCCCCCCCCTCTGGGGGAATCGGCAGTCACCTTTTCCTGTCTCCCCCTCACATCTTCGTCTTTTCTCTTACTTTAAATCTTTCATGTCCTCTACTCTCTTCCATTGACTTCCGTGTTTCCTGGCGGCAAGGGTTCACCCTGTGTGGCTATCCTACCTTGGATACACCATATTGGGTTATGGGTGGCGTACAGCTGGCGTCTGCAGGGCCTGTACTTACAGACCCTGCAGCGTCCCCTTGTAGGACTCCATGGTGGGCGGCTGGCGCCGCTGCCGGGCTTAAAACATTTACATATGGCTAGTTCCTTCCCCCTCGCTGCCTGATCGCCCTCAGAAAAGAGGGCGCAACGATGAAGTCTTCCAGTTTTTTGGTCACCAGAGAGCATCTTTTCCCCGATTCCACGTTATCCACGCAGACACACCCAGCAAATCAGTGCGAACACTTCCACCTTTTCCAGTTTTGAAATCTTTGACGGAAATATTTCGCCCAGGTTATAAAGCATCGAAAATGGCAATTGGTGACCTCCTGTTGGAGCTCCGCGACCAGAAACAATACGAGAGACTGCCTAATCTAGTGAAATTTGGAGATACCAAAGTAATAGAAACCCCCCACCAAACCATGAACACCACCCGTGGTGTTGTTTTAGATGATGACCTGTTATATAGGGCTGACGGAGGCTGAACTCCTGAAGGGTTTCAGCGAACAGAATGTCACCAACGTGAAACGAATTAGGATGTGGCTTGATGGCAAAGAAGTCCAGACTAAGCACCTGGTAATTACTTTCTATTCAACTGTACTGCCCGACTCCATCGAGGCAGGGTACATAAGGCTTCGAGTGAGGCCATATATACCAAACCCTCTCCGATGTTTCAAATGCCAGTTGTTCGGCCACAGTTCACAGAACTGCCGAGGCCGCCTAACTTGCGCGAAATGCAGTGCTGAAGAACACACATCTGATGCCTGTGAAAACTCTCTTCATTGTGCGAACTGTAATGGGAAGCATGCCGCATACTCAAGGTCATGCCCATGCTGGAAAAAAGAAAAGGAAATAGTCACAATGAAAGTAAAACAAAACATTTCATTTAAGGAGGCACGCAGGCAGGTGTCCTACCTACCGGAAACCAGCTTTGCCGAAGTGGCGCGTCAGGGGGCCGCACCACGACGGCCTCCGGCGGCTGTCTGGCACATGCGTATAGTAAGCCGGCGGTGACGCCATCCGCCCCCTCGGTAGTTGCAACCAGTGCTGCTCCGCCATCCAAGAAGGACCCACCAACCTCCGGGCTGGGGCCGCGAAGGTCTCGTTTTTTGAGGCGAAGCCCTCAAAACAAACGCAGCGCTCGCAAGAGCGCGTGTCCAGCGCCTCGCAAGACGCAATGGACACAACACCAAGCGTGAGGGCGCAGCCAGTGCTTAAAGATCGGCGCGACTCCGTAGACCGATCCAAAAAAGAAAAATCTCGTGTCACGGCCCCTGGAAAAGGTCGGTGAGCTAATTTTCCATCCTTGAGCACACAGCACAAAACACATCTAAAATGGACACACAGATCTTACAGTGGAATGTGAGAGGACTTCTCCATAACCTCGATGATATCAGATAACTTCTTAATAAACATATTCCAAAGGTGCTGTGTGTTCAGGAAACACATCTCAAATCCACACAAACAAACTTCCTAAAGCAATATGCCATCTTCCGCAAAGACCGTGACGACGCTGCCGCCTCGTCGGGCGGTGTCGCTATAATAGTTGATAAAGGTGTTGCCTAGTAAGCAATTAATGCTGTCCAAGCAGTGCTGTTCAGGAAGCTACTAACAATTACTTGTATTTATATCCCTCCGTGCTATCAACTTTCCAAGACACAATTTCAAAGCTTCATTGATGAACTTCCTCCGCCATATACAGTCGTTCGTGATCTAAACGCACATAATCCCCTATGGGGCGACTCCCATTTAGATGCGCGAGGATGCACAATAAAACACTTTTAGTTTTCGCCAGGTGCATGTTTACTTAACAAAAAAGAACCAACATATTACAGCACTACACACAACTTATAATCTTCTATAGACCTGAGTATTGTCTCGAGTACACTAATTCTATATCTGGAGTGGTCCGTTCTCAAAAACCCCTTTGGGAGTGACCGCCTCCCGATTATGTTGAAGTTAACAAAAGAAGGTACATGCTCACCTGACTTTCTTCGTTGGAACACCAAGTCAGCCAACTGGGAACTGGTCCGAGAAAAGGCATTTTTTTGACAGAGATGACATGCTGATTTTATTTATTTTATTTTATTTATTTGATACTGTCAACCCCGTGCTTGGGGTGATTACAGGGAGGGTGTCACAAAGTACATAACGTTCGCAGAAAAAAAGGAAAATTCAAAAGCACATATAAATAAGAGATGAATAACCAACAATAAAAAATGAAAAACAAACAACAGTGCCTACACACATAAAAATCAACGAATAAATGCTGACAAAAGAATTCAGCACGCATCACTACAAAAAAAAAAACGTCCAATTCATTTTCAAAATCCACTGATGTTGTTTGTTGCACAACCGCGTTGGGTAAGCTATTCCACATATCTATTGTGTCTGAGAAAAGGAGTGGCGGAAAGCATTCGTGCGTGTGAAATAAGGTTGAATCGCTCTACTATTATTAAGACGATCACATCGCCTTCCAGGGGGCAAATATATAAATCCTTATTTATCTTTGTTTGCCCGCTTACAATATTAAAAAGAAATTTGAGGCGATGTTTTCGCCTGCGATATTCCAAAGACTCAAGCTCACAGGACTTTAACAAAGCTGTGACTGAGTGTGTGCGTCGGTATCTACCGCATATGAAACGGACTGCTAATTTTTGTATTCTTTTAATTTTTGTCCACAATACCTTCTGGTGTGGCGACCATACAATACTAGCGTACTCTAAGACAGGACGTATGAATGTTTTGTAAGCAGTTAGTTTACATCTGGTGTGGCATGTTCCAGTTTTTTTTAGGAAATACAGTTTTTTTTTGTTTTGCCTTAGAACAGATGTTATCGATATTCGAGTGCCATTTAAATGTGTGCATAATACTAACTCCTAGGTATTTGAAACAATCAGCATTATTTAAAGGGTGACTTCCGATGTGATACATGAATGACAATTCCCGCCCACTAGAGTGAATATGCGTATATGTCGTCTTGCTATAGTTTATTTCCATGTCCCATATTATACACCACTGATCTAATGCCTGTAAGCACCTGTTCAGATTAATTTTGTCACCTCCGCAAGTAACTAGGGAATAAATCAAGCAGTCATCTGCAAAAAGTTTCATTTTAATGGGAGCCTCAACTATTGAACATAGATCATTAACAAATATCAGAAAAAGAATTGGTCCTAAAACAGATCCTTGGCGAACGCCCGAGTACACGGCCAGTGGTCTTGAAGTGTAATTTTCAATTTTCACAGTCTGTTGAGGTGCGGATAAGTAGACCTCTATCCATTTTAATACTTCTTCGCTTATTCCTGATCTCTCAAGCTTGAAAAGTAATTTACGATGAGAGACCTTATCAAAGGCTTTTCTAAAATCGACACAAATTACATTAGTCTGCAGAAGGGCACCGCTGTTTTTATTGAAATCATGGAGCGTTTTAGCTAATTGTGTCACAGTAAAAAGACCATGCCGAAACCCATGTTGGCTTGCGCAAAGTAACTGGTTAGAATCAAGAAAACTAAGAATATGTTTTGCTAATACATGTTCCAGAACTTTACAGCAAACCGACGTAAAGGATACGGGCCGGTAATTGTTTACTAACGAGCGGTTACCATTTTTAAAATCGGAATTACAACTGCATTACGCCAGTCTTGTGGAAGTGATCGCGTCTCAACCGATTTCACAAATATTATTTCTAAATAAAACAAGACCCATTCTGCGTATCTCTTGAGAAACTCTGTTGGTAGGTTATCCGGACCACTTCCTTTCTTCGCATCTAGCTCAAGCAGTAACTGAAAAACACCTTCGCGGTTTATAATAACAGGTTCCATTGCGGTTGTTGCACTGTTACTGATGGAAGCCCCAATCTTATCGCCCTGGTCTATTGTGAAAACGGACTGAAAGAAACGAATAAAAGTATCTGCTAAGTCTTCAACTTTTGTCAGGATACAATCCTCATGTTCGATCTGCTCAATTCTTTCCTTTCTGTCACTGATGTAACGCCAGAATCTGGATGGCGAACTTTTAAGGAAGTTCATAAGCGTTTGGCCAAAGAACTTATTTTTGGAATTCACAAGGGCTTCTTTCAACTTGATTTTTATAGCTGCAACTTCCATCGCTCTTTTTTTTACTTTTCCTTAATCTCTTAATTCGCCGTTTCATATGTATAATGCTGCGTGTTATCCAGGCATTTCGTTTACGTGTTTTCTTAATACGAGTAGGGACAAAGCGATCAACGCAAGTTACGACGTTGGTTTTAAATCTCTGCCACAATTGCTCCACAGATTCAACATGTGATGCTCGCTCGAAAGTGGAGCTCGAGAAAATCTATGATGGAAGTGTCACCTGCCTTTTTAAAGTCCTTTACTTTTACCGGAAGGAACGGTTTCTCTAAACTGCATGCACTAGTTTTAATGACTAAAGACAACATTTTGTGGTCGGACATGCCATCTAAAATATTTGAAACATATTCTATTATGTTTTGAGACAAAAACACGAGGTCTAACAATGACTTCGACGAACCTGTGACCCTCGTTGGTTCATGCACAATTTGTTCCAGGCCATGACAGAATTTAATTTCCAAAAGTTTTTCGCAGCTAATTGTTTCAGACTCACCCGGCAAACATTTTGCCAATCAATGTGAGGCAAGTTGAATCTCCGATGCCCCGCCGCGGTGGTCTAGTGGCTAAGGCACTCGGCTGCTGACCCGCAGGGCGCGGGTTCGAATCCCGGCTGCGGCGGCTGCATTTCCGATGGAGGCGGAAATGTTGTAGGCCCGTGTGCTGAGATTTGGGTGCACGTAAAAGAACCCGAGGTGGTCTAAATTTCCGGAGCCCTCCACTACGGCGTCTCTCATAATCATAGAGTGGTTTTGGGACGTTAAACCCCACATATCAATCAAATCAAGTTGAATCTCCGGCCATTATCAACCTCGTGCTCTCGTTAACATGGTCACACAAAAAATCACTTAACAAATCCAGAAACTGAGGCTCACACGCAGGTGGTCTCTATACTGAGCCAATAATGTATACTCTATTGTTGAATGTAATCTTACACCATACAGTTTCGCGAACATCACAATGTATCATGCAAGTTGGGATGGAACATTTAACAATGATAGCAGCACCGCCGCCTCGTGAATCTCTGTCCCACCTGAAAAGCTTGTACCCTGGAGGAACAATGCTATCACTGCGTATTTCATCGCGTAGCCATGTTTCTGTTAGTAATACAACATGGGGACAATGTGCCAATAAAAGATATTCCAATTCTGTAACTTTATTTACGATGCTACGAGCATTTTGGACAAGAATTCGTAGCTATGATTGGGATCGATTTTTCAAACTACCAGCAGAGCTGTCTGAATCAAAGGATTCATGTCGGTCATGCGCACTCGCTACTGGCGTCGCTTGAACTCTGCTATCGTTCTTGTCACTTCGGTATTGAAAAACACAGCGTTCAATTTTTTTATCATCCCAGACAAACACGCGCCCGTTTATCTTCAGTTTATCATGCATCATTGAGACCCTCGCTCCCTTGTCTGGCACTGAACTTTCCCATAGTTTCTTTCTTAGTTCGACTGTTTCTTTTGAGTAATCGTTACTGATACTGAAAAAAGTACCCTTACGCATTACCTTCTCTTTCTCACGGTAATCCATGAATGTCATAATTAGTAATCTTGCTTTGCCTTGTCTTTGTTTACCTAATCGATGACTTCTATCTACCAATTTAACGTCTACCCCTAGCTTGCTTCTGAAAATGTTGTCAACAACGGCACTGCGCAAATCTGCCTCGTCCTCACTTCTGGCCTCGGGAACCCCAAAAACGAGTAGATTATTTCTTCGGCTTCTGTTTTCATAATGCACTAGTCGTTCTGCTTGTTGCCGGACTATATTTTCTAACCTTTCGATTTTCTTTTGCATATCCTGCATGGCATTAGGATAGCTGTTCATTCTTTCTGACTTTTCATTAAGTTCAGCAACTTCTTTTATAATCGCGTTTATCTTCTCATCAGATTCTTTCTGGTTATCTAAAATTAGTTGCAACAATTCAGCAGTCTTGGGACACGGATTTTCTTCTACATCCCCCGAAGTTAACAAAATTAGTAATGGCAACCAACACTCCACCGCAATGGACCAACATCGGACCAACATGTTATATAGACGATTCTGTGGCATACCTAAAAGGTTTTATTATTGACGCTGCAGTGAAATATATCAAGAAAACTAACGGAATGACTAATAAGCGTCGCATCCCATGGTGGAACGAAGATTGTCGGAAAGGGCGCAAAAGTTAAAATAAAGCTTGGAGATTACTCCGAAATTACCCAACATCTGAAAACCTCATCAATTTCAAACAGGTTAAGTCACAAGCCAGAAGAACGCATCGTCTTGCAAAGTAAGTAAGTTGGAATATGTATATCTCCGGTATCACTTCTTACACCAACGAAACGAAGGTTTGGAATAGAGTAAACAAGTTAATGGGTCGGGAGTCACACCCCCTACCCTTGGTAAGCAGCCGAGGTGAGAGCCTGCAGGAGCAGGCAGACTGCCTAGGCGAACACTTTGAATATGTCTATAATGTACGAAATAATCTAGTACCTTCACCCCGAAGCACTAAAAACACTCCTAACCCTCTTCAATACCATGTGGGTGGCTGGTTATATTCCATTGTCATGGAAAGAAGCGATAGTCATCCCGGTACTTAAACAAGGCAAAGACCCGTCCTTGGCCGCCAGCTACAGGCCAATAGCGTTAACAAGCTGTCTATGCAAACTATATGAGAAAATGTTAAACCGACGCTTAATTCACTTTCTAGAAAGTAACAGTATACTAGACCTTTAGTGTGATTTCAGAGAGGGGAGGTCGTCAATAGACCACCTTGTTCGCTTATAGAGATACATCAGAGATGCATTTATTCATAGGCAGTTTGTACTTTCGGTATTCTTAGACTCAGAGAAAGCGTACGATACCACATGGCGATTCGGGATTCTACGCGATCTTGCCGCCATGGGCATCCATGGAAACATGTTAAACACAATTGAAAGTTGTCTGTCTAACCGAACCTTTCAAGTAAAAGTGGAAAATGCTCTCTAGATCATTTACCCAACAGACTGGTGTTCCGCAAGGGGCGTGCTTAGTGGCACACTCTTTAAAGGTAACAAGGTGGTTATAAAGTGGGAAAAACAGGTATCCAAGCCTACAGAGATAAAACGGTGGCTTAGGTAGGGGTGTCCTATGCCACCTTTATTATTCATGATGTACCTACAAGGATTAGAGGCCAAATTAGAGGCACGTGGACTGGGCTTCAACCTCTCTTTCGTCAAACAAGGAAAACTCATTGAACAGGCACTACCAGCATTGATGTACACAGATGATATAGTGCTAATGGCCGACAACAAGGAAGATTTGCAGAGATTGATAGACATGTGCGGTAATGAGGGAGATAGGTTAGATTTCAGATTCAGAAAGGAAAAGTCAGAAGTCATAATTTTTAATGACAATGAAGGTAGTGAGCTTAGAATACAGGAGGCCACACTAGAGATAACAGATCAATACAAATATCTGGGTGTATCGATAAGCAATATGACCGAGTACCTAAGGGAACACGAAATATACGTAACGAATAAAGGTAACAGGAATGCAGCAGTGATGAAAAATAGGGCACTGTGGAATTACAGTAGGCATGATGTTGTGAGAGGAATATGGATAGGGGTCGTGGTATTTGGTCTGACGTTCGGCAATGCGGTCTTGTGCATGAGATCAGAACTGCTAGCAAGATTAGAAATTAAGCAACGTGAAATAGGTAGGCTTGCCTTAGGAGCTCATGGGAATACACCAAATCAGGAGTACAGGGTGATATGGGATGGACATCATTTGAGGGCAGGGAAGCTATCAGCAAGATAAAACTTGAGAAGCGATTGAGAGAAATGGGGGAGGAGCGTTGGGCTAGGAAGGTATTCAGCTACTTGTACATGAAGAATTTCGATACAAAATAGAGAAAGCGAACCAGAAAATTGACTGGTAAATACTCAGAAAACAGCAGGGGGCCAAACCAAAAAGAATTATCGGTTAAGAAGAAGGTGAAGGAAGCTGAGACAGATATGTGGAGAATCGGCATGATTAAGAAGCCCGCACTAGAGATCTACCGAGCTTTTAAGCAGGAAATGGCCAAGGAAAGGATCTACGATAATACTAGGGGTAGTTCTCTACTGTTTGAGGCCAGGACGGGAGTATTGCGAACCAAGACATATCGGGCCAAATACGAAGAGGTAAACACGGTATGCAGTGCATGCGGAGAGGAGGAGGACACTTCCGAACACTTGATAATGTTCTGTAAAGTGCTTCACCCTATATAGTTCAGGATGATGGCGCAGAGTTTTTCAAAGCACTGGGGTTTAGGAACAGGGAGGGCAAAATAGACTATAAGCGCGTAGAATGAACTAGAAGGAGGTTAGCTGATTGGTGGCTAAAGTCAAGACACGAGTGAACATTAAACCCTTCACTGCAAAGTACGAATAATCAACCTCACTATTTAAAGGAAAAAATAAATCTAGTTTTGGTTCATTAAGTATTACGGCTTGGTGGCACTAGCCACCACCTGATCTAAAGGGTACAGCCATATCCATCCATCCATCTATCCATCTATCTTTCTTGTAAAAATGAACTCCCTGCAGTCAGTAATCCAAGTGCGATGTTTTATTCCGTATTGCATGATTTGAAACTCATTTGCACATCATCAACATAGTCTATCTGCGAACGACAAGTGCAGCTTAGAATGAATAAATTCTCTAAATGGGCGGATGAGAATGGTTTTAAAATAAACACCTAGAAAAATACTTGCGTACTTTTCTCCAACAAACGAGGGGTAATGCCACAACCAAATGTTGCGATCAAGGAAGACCAACTCTCTGTGAGAAGCGAGCGTAAATTCCTGGGAAACACTTCAGATTCTAAGCTCACGTTTATTCGCCATATTAAATATGTAAAAATGAAACGTCTGAAAGCAATGAACGTCCTAAAGCTCTTATCACGTACAACATGGGGTAGTGATCGAAAGTGTCTCTAGAAGTTGTACAAAAGCCTTGTCTGGTCGCGCCTTGATTATGCTTCTATAATTTATCATTCCGCAACGCGAAGTGCATCAAAAATTCTAGACCCCGTTCACCATTTGGGTATCCGACTTGCAACCGGTGCTTTCTGGACAAGTCCAATCCAGCGCCTCTATGTAGAGTCGAATCAGTGGTCCCTTCACCTGCAGCGATCCTATAACAGTTTCACATATTTTATAAAGGTACGTGCAGAAATCAAGCATCCTTTTTATTAAACTATTCAAATATTGTGCAACCGCACGAAACGATGTGAACTAGCGAGATACTGCGTTTTGTACCGTTAAATGTGGGAAACTGCAATATCATGCAAATGTGAAAGCGCGTGAAACAATGTGAACTAGCGAAATAGAGCGTTTTCTAACGCTGCAAGTGCGAAGGTTAGGTTAAGAAGCGTCGCGACACAACACGAAACAATGTCAACTAGCGAGATACAGCGTTTTGTAACGGTAGAAGTGCGAAGGTTAGTTTAGGTTAGGATATATTGTGAAACCACACAAAAATTTGTGAACTGGCGAGATACGGCGTTTTATAACGCTACAAGTGCGAAGGTTAGGTTAGGTTATGTTAGGAAGCGTCGTGAAACCAATCAAAACGACGTCAACTAGAGAGATACAGGGTTTTGTAACGTTACAAGTGAGAAACTACGATATCAAGCAAATTTGAAAGCACACGAAACGATGTCAACTAGTGAAATAAAGTTTTATTTCGTTACAAGTACACAACTGCGATTTCATGTTGTGAAATATTGAGAAACCGCACAAAACGATGTCAACTAGCGAGACACAGCGTTTTGTGAGGTTAAAAGTGTGAAGGTTAAGATAGGGTATGTTAGGAAGCGTCGTGAAACCACACGAAACGATGTCAACTAGCAAGATTTTGCGTTTTGTACCGTTACGAGATACAGCGTTTTGTAAAGCTAAAAGTGCGAAGGTTAGGCAAGGTTAAATTAGGTTAGGAAGCGTAGTGAAACTGCACGAAACAATGTCAACCAGCTGTCTAGTGTATTTTCGTTACAAGCACGAAACTGCGATATCATGTGAAAAATTGTCAAACCGCACGAAACGATGTCAACTAGCGAGATACAGCGTTTTGTAACGCTAGAAATGCGAAGGTTAGGTTAGGTTATTTTAGGTTACGTTTTTAGGAAGCGTCATGACACTGCAAGAAACAATGTCAACTAGCGAGATAGTGTTTTGTTTCGTTACAAGTACGAAACGGCGATACTATGTCGTGAAATTTTCGAAACCGCACGAAACGATGTCAACTAGCGAAATACAACTTTTGTAACACTACAAGTGCGAAAGTTAGGTTAGGTTAGGTTTTGTTAGGAAGCGTCGTGAAATCGCACGAAGCGATGTCAACTAGTGAGATAATGTTTTGTTTCGTTACAAGTACGATACTGCAATATGAGGTTGTGAAATAGTGTGAAACCACACGAAACAATCCCAACTAGTGAGATACAGCGTTTTGTATCGCTAAAGGGCGAAGGCTAGGTTAGGTTTTGTTAGCGAGGGTCGTGAAACTGCATTAAACGATGTCAACTAGCGATAGTGTTTTATTTCGTTACAAGTACAAAACCGCAATATCATGTGAAATATTGCGCAACCGCAAGAAACAATGTCAACTAGCGAGATACTGCGTTTTGTACCATTACAAGTGTGAAACTGCGATACCATGCAAATGGGAAAGCGCACGAAACTATGGGAGCTAGCGAGATACGGAGTTTTGTAACGCTACAAATGCGAAACTGTGATATCATGCAAATGTCGAGAGAGCACACAAAACGGTGTGAACTAGCGAGATAGATCGTTAGTAACGCTACAAGTGCGAAGATTCGGTTAGGTTAGGTTAGGTTAGGAAGCGTTATGAAACCACACGAAACGATCTTAACTAGCGAGATAGTTTTTGTTTCGGTACAAGGACGAAACTGCGACATGATGTGAAATATGGTGAAACCACACGAAACAATGGGAACTGGTGAGATACGGCGTTTTGTAGCACTAGAAGTGCGAAGGTTAGGTTATTTTAGGTTAGGTTGTTAGGAAGCGTCGTGAAACTGCACGAAACGATGTCAACTAGTGAGATGATGTTTCGTTTCGTTACAGTACGACACTGCGATATCAGGTTGTGAAATAATGTGAAACTGCACGAAACAATCCCAACTAGCAAGATACAGCGTTTTGTAACGCTAAAAGTGAGAAGGTTAGGTTAGCTTTTTTGTTAGTGAGCGTCGTGAAACTGCACGAAACGATGTCAACTAGAGGTAGTATTTTGTTTCGTTAAAAGTACGAAACTGCAATATCATGTGAAATATTGTGCAGCCGCACGAAACGATGTCAACTAGCGAGATACTGCGTTTTGTATAGCTACATTTGTGAAACTGTGATACATTGCAAAAGTCGTGAAAGCGCATGAAAGCGTCGTAAATCCGCACGAAACGATGCAACTAGCGAGATACAGCGTTTTATAGGGCTACAAACTTCGATATAATGCAAAAGCGCTCGAAACTTTGTGAACTAGTGAAATACAGCGTTTTGTAACGCTACGAGTTCGAAGGTCAGGTTAGCAAGCGTCATTAAACCGCACGAAACGATGTCACATAGTGAGATAATGTTTTGTTTTGGTACAAGTACAAAACTGCGATATCATGTGAAATTTTGTGAAACCGCATGAAACGATGTCAACTAGCGAGATACAGCGTTTTGTAACGCTACAATGCGAAGGTTAGGTTAGCTTCTGTTAGGAAGTATCGTGAAACCGCACGAAACAGTGTCAACTAGCGAGATACAGCGTCTTGTAACGCTAAAAGCGCGAAGGTTAGGTTAAGTTAGGTTAGATTGTGAAACCGCACAACAAATAGCGAGATACAGCGTTTCGTAACGCTACAAGCGCGAAACTGCGATATCATGCAAATGTTGTGAAAGCATACGAAACGATGTTAACTGTCGAGATACAGCGTGTTGTAACGCTACAAGTGCGAAGGTTAGGTTATGTTTGGAAGAGTGGTGAAATTGCACGAAACGATGTCAACTATCGAAATAGTGTTTTATTTCGTTACAAGTACGAAACTGCGATATCATATCGTGAGATATTGAGAAACCACACAAAACGATGTAAATTAGCAAGATACAGCGTTTTGTACGGTTACAAATTCGAGACTGCGATATCAAATGTCCTGAAAGTGCATGAAAGCGTCATGAAATTACGCGTATTTATGTCAACTAGTGAGATACAGCGTTTTGCAACGCTACAAGTGCAAAGGTTAGGTTAGGTTGTTAGAAAACGTCGTAAAACCACAGAAAAGAATGTCAACTAGCGAGATAGTGTTTTGTTGCGTTACAAGTACGAAACTATGATATCATGTGAAATATTGTGAAACTGCTCAAAACGATGTCAACTAGCGAGATATAGCGTCGAAACGATGTCAACTAGAGATGGTGTTCTGTTTTGTTACAAGGACAAAACTGCAACATTATGTGAAATATTGTGCGTACGCTTGATAGCCGGGAAGGAAGCTGTCAAATGCAGTGCATCGGAACACGGCTGACATCGATGAAGCACCGGGCACTGTTCGTTGTAGCATAATTTGTTGATCCAAGAGGGCATCATTTTCGCATCGCACAAGACGACTAACGCCTGAAGAGCAAGAGACTAAGTATCCCGTCCTCATGACAGCACCGAAATCATGCAGCGGCTAGCGACACCAGCTCTTATATAGTTCGTGGTCACATGACAATACATGCGATGCTCATGCACGCTGGTTGAGTGATGATATGTTTATATCCGGGAAGGCAAATGTCCAATCCAGCGCATCAGAACACGGCTGACAGCGATGAAGCACCGGGCACTGTTTGGTGTAGCATGGTTCATTGATTCAAGAGAAGTAAATTGCGCATCGCCCGAGTTGACTAACGCCTGCGAATGTGACTGTAAGCATCCCATCCTCAGGACAGCACCGAAAACCTTGCATCTGTTTAGCAGTGTAGAACACAATATCTTGTGTTACCAATATCCTGTGTCACAAGTGTATGGCAAGTGAGCCCCAGTGTCTGTTTCATCTACATTATGTAAACAATGTCTTGATAAGATTGCAGAAGTGTTGTAAAGGCAGACCCTTGTATGTTTAAATTGTTGCAATTGTGTGATGGAGTGTTGTACTCATGCACCTGTGGATGTATTTCATGTATTGCGAAATTGAATTTCAAAGTGAATTAATATAGGCAATCTGTTGTGAATGTGACACGCCGTGGGCGATGGACTGGGTTACGGGCTGTTGTATGGTGATTGTTCGCACTCATTTGTGTTGTTCCGAATAATATGTGATATTGTTCTTTTCCTGTACCCCCCTCCGCACTAATGCCTGTATGAACGCTGTGGATATTAAATAAATAAATAATAAATATTTGTAAAGTGGGGGGCAGTGTCACCAACGAGCACGCAATGAAGCGCGCGCCTCTGAGTTCTAACCACAACGTGAAATAGAGGCGCCGGACAGATGTGACAAAAGTCGGCGCTAAGAAAAAATAAGCATCAAAAGACACCGCAGCATGCCTTCTCTTCCCCTCGAATACACCACCGCCACACCATCCAACCTATTTGGACCTAACACCCAGGGAACTTTATGAACATAGAGAAGGAAGGGGTGAGTCACTCCATGGTTGGGTCACAAGTCGCGGATAGTTCGAGAAAGGTCCCACCCATTTACCAGCTTTGGCTGTGCTGCGCGCCTAGAATACATCTAGAACCCAGGGAGAACGCATATAAGGCAGCAGCAGAGGCAGTCGCAAGAGGACATGAGAGTTTTACAACCGCGGGAGAAGGCTTGTCTTACAAGCAGCTGATAAGTGTGTGTTTATCGCAAGTGGGCGAAGACGTGTTCTGCAGTCGCAGCGCTTGAAAGGCCGACGTGTTACCGGCGAAATTTTGTTACTAAAGTGCGTACAGTTGACTACGTGAAAGTTTCCAGGGAAAAAACTTTGGAAGAAGCGGGACGACAACCGGTTCTGGTTTTCAGTGAGTGTTTCCTTGAATAGAAGCATTCGATCTTTGTTCCAAGAAATATAAATTGAATACATTTGACGACAAACATTTAAGTCCATAAGTGTCTTCATTAGTTAATGCATGAGATTGCATTGTAGCGCGTGTTATTGTTTGCGCCCATTGCTTTGAGTTTATTCAGGAGTGCCACGAGGCTCGTCCTGGGACCACTTCTCTTTTTGAATTATGTCAATGATCTTGCTGAATGCGTGGACAGTCAAATGAGGTTGTACGCAGATGACTGCTGTATATATAGTGAATTTAAGTAAACTCAGAATTTCGAACAACCACAGAAATACCTTAACACGGTAATACAGTCGAACACAAATATATCGAACTAAAAGGGGGTCGCGAATTAGTTCGATATATGAAAAGTTTGATATAAAAAATAGAAAGTTTGATATAAAAAATAGAGGCCCCGAGAGCTTACCTGTGTACAGCAAAGTACCGTGTCTCTTTCCGTAATCTTCACCAACATTCGCAGTTTCATTTCGAAACGCGAAATCGTCTCTGATCTTGTTTCATCATCCAGTAGCAACTTGCTTTTATTAACGGAAACATGGCTTAATAGTGACGTAAGCGATCAGGAAGTTCTAGCTGACTTACCAAATTTTCAGATCTTCCGTAAGGACCGGGACGGCAGAATGGGAGAAGGGGTGCTCATTGCTGTTAGCCAGGACCTACCCGCAACTTTGGTAAATATTTCGTCAGACTTGGAAATAATATGGATAAAATACCAAGCTGTACCACAATCAGTTTTACTTGGCGTGTGCTATAGGCCCCCACATAGGAATCCTGACTTTCCCGGCATGCTTAATTCGGTGCTAAATGAACTTTCAACAAAGTACCCTAATGCCCATATTATCTTGTTTGGCGACATTAATTTCCCGAATATTGACTGGCCTAATCTAACTGTTAACGGAGGACTACAGAGTGAGGCGAGTGAATTTGTTAATGTATGTCTAAATTTCAACCTAGCTCAAGTTGTCACCAAACCAACCCGCGTAACCCAAGACTGTGAAAACATATTAGACCTAATACTAACCAGTATTCCTGAAAGTGTAACATCTATTTCCTACTTGTCAGAAATAAGCGACCATAAAGTAATTCAAGCCGACATTTTAATCACTCCTCCAAAACAACGAACCACCAAAAAACCATACGACTATATGATAAAGAAAACTACACTGCTATAAATGACGAATTAAACTGCTTTCTTCCAATATTCAAAGATAATTTTCTTTATCGCACGGTGCATGATAACTGGAAGTTATTTAAGGATAGTGATACACTGGTCGAAAAATTCATTCCTAAGCTCAGTTTCCGTGCCTGTTCCCAAAAAACATGGTTTACTAAAACGCTCAAAAAATTAGAAAATAAGAAAAAACGCATTTTCGTTCCGCCAAGCAGCAGAATATCGAAAACGCATGGTTAAAATATTATGCTGCTGAAAAAGCTTACCTCACGGCAATACGAAACGCTAAGCATTCTTTTTTTCACACTCACTTACCAAAATTGCTTGCTAGTAACCCTAGGAAATTTTGGCAGGTCATAAATCCCAACCACTCATGCACTATTACTCTCACTAATGAAGCAGGTGACGTGGCCACTGACTCGGGAATGTGCCGACCTGTTTAATAGAGCTTTCTCATCGGTTTTTAGCAAAGAAACTGACGTTCCACCCCCGCCACAGCCTACCGTAGTCAGTACTTCCATGCCGCCAATCCTTTTTGTTGAACCCGGAGTTTTGGCAATCATTGATAAACTTAAATTATCTTCATCATCAGGTATCGACAACATAAATTCGAAATTTCTAAAGAACACTCAACAGATCTGTGCAAAATTTTTGTGTCTACTTTACTCGCAGTCTCTTTCCACGGGTGAGCTTCCTAGTGATTGGAAACACGGAAATATCACCCCAGTATTCAAATCAGGTATTAGAGAGTCACCCCTCAATTACCGACCAATTTCTTTAACCAGCATTCCATGCAAAATCATCGAACATGTCATCTACACGCGGATTATGGACTACCTAGACTCAAATAACTTTTTCAATTCCGCGCAGCATGGCTTTCGCAAAGGTTTGTCGTGCGAGACTCAACTGGCTATGTTTTCGCACGACTTGCATATTAACTTGGATTCTAACGTACAGACTGATGCCATATTCCTGGACTTTGCGAAAGCATTCGATAAAGTACCCCATAAACGCCTTCTGTTGAAACTTTCCCGCTTAAACCTACACCCCGACGTCCTAAAGTGGATCCGTGAATTTTTAAGTAACCGCACTCAAGCTGTCTTTGTTAACAATGCTACCTCTACTTCAGTTCCGGTAACATCTGGTGTCCCGCAGGGGTTGGTTCTGGGCCCGATTTTATTCCTGATATTTATTAACGATCTCCCAACTCATGTATCCTGTAAAATCCGAATGTTTGCCGACGATTGTGTTATTTACCACACTGTTTGTAACGCTTCTGATCAATTAGCTCTACAGAGTGATCTTAACAATGTAAAACAATGGTGCGATGATTGGCTAATGGAACTTAACCCTCACAAATGCAAAGCTTTATCCTTCACCCGCCGCCGTTCTCCACTTGTTTTTCCATATTCCATCAGTAATGTTCCAGTTGAAACTGTTAATTCTTTTAACTATCTGGGGGTCACACTCTGCAACGATCTTTTATGGGGTTTGCATATCACGAAAGTCATATCATCGGCAAACAAAACTTTGGGATTCTTGAGACGTCATCTACGTAACGCACCTAGAAATGTAAAATTATTAGCTTACAAAAGCCTTCTTAGAACTAAACTTGAATATGCTTCCCCAATCTGGAGCACGCAACAGGCCTATCTTGAAGACGCCCTTGAGTGTATTCAAAACCGTGCCGCTAGGTTTATCAATAATTCTTACTCCCATGACGTCAGCGTATCTTCACTAAAGGCAGAACTTCAACTGCCCCTCCTTTCCCTCCGCCGCCGTATCGCCAGTCTTTCGTTATTTAATAAGTTTTTTCACAGCTCGATGCGCATGCCACCTTATCTTGTTCCCCCAGCGCACATCTCTCAACGAACTAATCATCCTCTTCAAGTCGCACGCCCACGTGCACGCACCGTTACCTTTTCAACATCATTTTTTCCTCGCACAGCAGTTGCCTAGAATGGCCTTTCAGGCGACATTCCTGCCATTACTTGTACTACCTTCACAACCAGTATCACTAATCATCTTTCACTTTAGGACAAACGATTGTTTTCTGCTCAATTTTTATGTACCCACCCCTTATGTTATGCCCCGCAAGGGGTCTTTAAGGAAATAAAATGAAATGAATGAAATGAAACCTGTAGAGGATCATTACCTACAACAGGGGCACTGAAGAATGACAACTGATTCCGCACACACGTCGCAGCACAATGATTTCTTTGCGTGAGAAAATCGCTAACCTTGGCCTGCCTCTTCGTTTTTGAAATGTTGAAGACGCTAGTCTCGATCTTATCACAACTCGCGAAACGGGTCGTTTATGCGCTCGTCGTCGTCGTCGTTGCCAGTTTCCGCAAGTTCCGCTGTCTCCAAGCCTGCCTTGCGGAAGTAGTTAACCACTGCAATGTCCACTTTCACGTCTCGCCAGGCATTGAAGATCTCCGTGGGAGAAAACTTCACGGAGATTTCCGGCCGCTCCTTCGTCATCCACTGCTGCATGTCCTGGCTGTTGACAGCTTCGCTTTCGCCAGAAATGGTTTCGCCAACGATGTTGTAGTGTTGCTTAAATCGGTGAAGCCACCCGTTGTTGTCGGCGAAGTTGTTTCACCGGGTACAGCGGCAAACCATTTGGCCTTGGCGATCAGCATCGGGCCATCAAGCGGAATGTTCTTCGCCTGCAATTCTAAAACCAGGCAGTGCCTTTTGTATATTCCCGTGGGAAGAAACGCGCACATGACAGGCTCCCGGCGTTTGCTGCTCCACCGCCTTTGCCTTGATATCTGTCTCTCATAATCATATAGTGGTTTTGGGACGTTAAACCCCACATATCAATCAATCAATTGATATCTGCCTTGCTTTTCAACAAGGTACTCAAAGTGCTCCGTGGTATTCCGAAGTCGTCCGCGACGGTCGAACATTTCTCGCCCGCCTCAACACGATGAATAGCTTTAAACTTCGTCGCAAAGTCAATTGGGTCTTGCGCTTCTTGGCGCTGGCCATAGCTACAACAGAAGTCGACAATTCAAGTAGTCCGCAGCGGCTTTGCACACCACGCATGCAATAGAGAAATGCTGCACTTGCTGTGGTACGTGGACGACGCGACGGCTCCAGAGCACAAAGCGCGCGAGGCGATTGTGAGGGCAACAGCAAACGGTGCGAGCTGTGGTTGGCTGATTAAATCTCGCAAAACAGCAACAAAATTGGCCCTGTGTCTGCATGTTACGCTGCAAATGCCGTCGAAAGATGATAGTCTTGCGTCTGGAGAAAGTGAACAAAACGTTTATTGGATGTTCTGCGCAATAAAATTGGTGAATGGTATTCTGGAGGCGCTGTGTTAAAGTGCCTCGAGCGTGCAGCGGAGGCGAATGAGCGCATCAAGTCACGTCACACGTGAGACATGAGCGCTATCTGGCAGTTATCTTTGAAAATGAAGCGCGCGGCGTGCGTGCCCGTCTCGGAGGTGATAAGGTGTAGAACACAAGGCGACGGGTAGGTGCCACAACCATGTCGTCTTAGCAAAGCGCTGGAAACACTTGTCTTTTCGTACAAGCGTCGCATGGTCAGCATAGCGTGATAAACGCTATGGTCCTTAGAATTACTTATGTATGCCTTTTCTAGTGAAATACACCCAGAATATCGACGTGTTGTTATGTTGCCTCAGATATGCGCAATAATTGCTTTTTAATTGACAATCGCACAAGTATGAATGCTGAATCTTGAGAAATATTGGCAGCGGGCTCTGCGGATGGGGTCGGCCGTTTGGGCTATCGTCTAGTGCTTTTTAGGTACTGTTAAGGGCGGACAGACAGCACAACATTTTTGCGTTGGAGGTCCCAAACAAACGCTATTGTCTTTAAAAGAAAAGACGAAAGGAGGAGGACGTCAGCTCCTTCATTCCTGCTCTTCGAGCCAACACGTACGCGGAGAAAGCATGAGGGAGAAAAAGAGAAACGAAACAAACAAAAAAAGCCGTTCCGCAAGTTGGAGATTGCGCAGTCGGAGCCCTCTCGCCCTTACCTTTTTTTCGAGCGTTTCGGGTTTTGGCGGAGGCGTGGTGCCGAACGAAGGTCGCTGGGCCACGGTCGCTGCTGTGAGTGCTCGCGCGGGGAGCCGCGCTGCGGCGGAGATTACGGGGGAGGGGGGTAAGTGCTAAAGCGCACTTTCCAGCTCACGTGGCACTCGATATTTCTGAAGGCGGGTACAAATACCACTCGACATAAAGGTGCGAATTTCTATACTTTTGCAAACAACGTTAAAAGGAATAACTTGCGAGTTCGATATACCCAAAAATTCAATATATGTGGGTTCGATATAACCACTTTCGACTGTAGCATGGTGCAGTACGTGGAAAATGAAGCTAGACGTGTCAAAGTGTAGTGTCGTTGGGTTTACCGAGAAAAAGCCGCCTCATATCTTAAATTACTGCACTGAAAGGATACAATTGTAAATCAATACAAGTATCTTGGCCTTGTCATCAACAGCACACTATCATGGAATGATCACGTTCGCAGGGTATCCGTTAAAGCCAGTCGCGTGCTGAACTTTCTGCGCCGAAATTTCAGAACCACCCCCTCTGTTCTTAAACAAGTACTTGGCGTGTCCAATGTACGCCCGCTTTTAGAGTACGCTAGCATTGCCTGCGACCCGGCCACAAAGGTACGTATTGATGCATTGGAGCGCATCCAGAAACGTGCCGCCCGGTTTGTGACGGGTGATTACAACTTCACGAGAAGGTCTAGCGATATTCTTATTGCACATGAACAGCCGCTACTGTCCTCAAGGCGCAAATATATCAGGCTGTCTTTTGAACAACCTAATAAAGGACTAAACTGGGATCGAAAAAATAAATGCATCAAACCACCAACCGACACCACATTACGACGGGACCATCCCTTAAAAGTACACGAATATATGTGCCGAACAACAACATATGCAACTACTTTTTTCCCTAAAACTATACGCGAATGGAATAGTCTTCCTTAAAGTATTGCGACCGCCTCGGACACAGCGTTTCCTTCACTTTTAAAAAAGTATGGTTTGGTTTGGTTTTTGTGGTACATAGGCAGCTTAGGCCATCATGCATCAAACGCATGGTATGATTGCTTTAAAATGTTGGGATGCCTTGCCTAGGCAAGGGCCTCGAGGATACCAACCAAGTCTAAAAAAAACCTCAATCGTCTTCTCAAAAGTGGGAAGCCCTACGAGGTTTTCCTGTGTATTTAGACGATGCAGTGTATAAGTTTAGAGTTTGTCTAAAAGTCCTGCTTCTTTCAGGAAGCTAAAAACTTCTGAGTTATCAACAAGCGCGTCTTCAAAGCAGTGCAGGCTGAAGAGGTTTATGTTGATTGTAAAATACAATAAAATGTTTTTTCCGTTCTTCTAGTTTCTAGTTCTTCTAGTTTAGTGCATGACATCAAAATATGATTTACTGTTAGCTCGCCTCTGCATTTAGGACACGGAGGTTTCTCATGTTTTGCTAGTGGGTGAGGTGTATGTGTCCAATGCGTAAACGACGTAAAACTACTTCTATGAACCGTTCTTGGTGTAAGCAGGACTTCCATTTTTCTAAGGTGGGTTTCACTAGGTGGAGCTTGTTTTCTGTTTCTGAGTGTTATCTAGCCTGCAATGCATTTCTGAGTTTGTGGTGTACTGATTTTAAGACATCTTTGTAGGGAATGCTGACGTCCTTTATTTCTTTACGTCGTGCTTTTGCTGCACATTCATCTGCTTTCTCGTTTCCACAGATTCCGACGTGGCTCGGTACCCATCAACGCCTTATGTTGTGTCCCTGTTCTATAATTGTTATTATGTTGCGTAGAGTGTCGCCTATGATTGGTACACACGCATTTCTTATATGAAGGGCTCTTAGTACACTTAATGAGTCTGTGTATATTATACTTTTCTCATTTTTTTTTCATTTTTTTTTCACCACTATTGATACAGCATAACTTTCTGCGGTAAATACGGATGCACATTGCGGTAACCGAACTGTATGTTCCCAGTGGTTGTGTATTACCACACTTCCAACATACCGTGTCGATTGGAACCATCGTTGCCTGAATTGCTAGAAATTCGTGTAGTATATGCTCATGCGGGGTTTCCTTTTTTTTGAAACTGAGTCAGTGTGAAGTCGCACACAGAGGGGAGGCAGTACCAAAGAGGGAGTGCATTGGGTCTCTGAGCGATCATCGGCAACGTGTCCTTTATATCTAAATCTTGGCACGTCTCTTCAAATCTGAGAAGGAGCGGCTTAATTGCTTGGAGTTTGTTAATAAATAGCGTTTTGGATGGGCGTTGAGTTACTATAGCATGACAAAGGTGTTGGGGCATTGATCGAATCTTCAGAACGTATGGGAATATGAGCATGATTATTTTGTCTCCCAGTGGTGGTTCATTTGCTTCTACATAAAAACTTTTTATAGTTGACATCCTAAATGCACCGGTTCCGAGGCGCAGACCTTGATTGTGTACCGGATCCAGCTGTTTTAGATACGATTTTCTCGCTGATCCATACACTAAACTACCATAATCTAGGCAGGATCGTACAACAGAGCGGTAAATTTGTAGTACGCCTGTCCTATCTTAACCCCAGCGTTTGCGTGACAGAACCTTCAGTATGTTCAGAGATTGGGATGCTTTTTTCTTTAACGCTTTTATGTGTGGAATGAATGTAAGCCTTTTATCAAATGCTATACCTAAAAACTTATGTTCTTTCTTTACTGGTAATTCGGTTTGATTTAGGTGTAAGGTAAGGTCTGTCTGTATGCCTCGTTTGAGAGATAAGAGAATGGCCACGGTTTTTTATGCAGAAAAGCGGAAACCATTTCTGTCAGCCCATGTTGTTAATTTGTTAATCGCTAACTGCACTTGTCTTTCACATGTCGATGTGTTGCAGGATGTGCTAGCTATTTGGAGGTCGTCGATGTAGAGTGAGTACATGATCGACTTGGGTATTACTTTGTTGATCTAGTTCATTTTTATGACAAATAGTGTTGTGCTTAGAATGCACTCTTGTGGTACTCCATATTCTTGAGTGAAACTTTTCGATAGTGTTGAACCTAGGCGTACCTGGAATGAACGGTTAGACAGGAAGTCTTTGAAGCAGTTCAACATCTTTCCGGGGATTCCTAGCTCAGCCAGGTCCTGGAGAATTCCGAACCTCTAGGTGGTGTCGTATGCCCTTTCTAAGTCAAAAAACATGGCCAGACAATTTTCTTTGTGTACGAAGGCTTCAGGGACGGTGTGTTCGAGTCGTACTAGGTGATCAGTTGTGCAGCATGTTTTTTTTTTTAAACCGCACTGATGAATTCGAGGAGTTTGCGTGATTCTAAGACGAATGACAGCCTAATATTAACAACACTTTCGAAGGCCTTTGCCAGACAGCTGGTGAGAGCTATCGGTCTGTCACTACTAGCACTGGTTGGTGGCTTTCCCGGTTTCAAAAATGGGATGAGGATGGACTTCTTCCAGGCTTTAGTTAATTTTCCGGATATCCAAACTTGGTTGAAGAATGTTAAAAGCATTTCTACGGCGCGTTCAGAGAGATGGGCTAACATTTCGTAGTGTATCTTGTCAGGTCCCGGTGCAGTTTTCTTGCCTGCTGTCAATACTGTGCGTATTTCTTGATAAGTAATTAGGCAGTTGTATGGTTCATATGAGTTTTCACTTGTTGGAAGTCTTTGTTTTTCAGCTGAGTGTTTGTGTTTCAGAAATGACTGTGTATAATGTGGCGAGCTGGAAACAGCACAGAAAAATTCACCTAGAATATTCGCCTGTTCGTCAATACTTGTCTGTACGCCAGGAGGCGTCAGCAATGGTACAGTGAATCGAGAAAACTCACCGTCTATCTTCCTGACCCGTTTCCACATTTCCTTTGATGTAGTGGTGCTGTTTATAGAAGAGATGTACTTTTGCCACGATGCTTTTTCAGCATTGTGATGGATGTATCTGGCCTTGGCTCTAGCTTTTTTAAAACTTACAAAGTTTTCCGGTGTTGGGTATCTGCGAAAGGTCGCCCAGGCTTTATTTTGCTTCTTTTTAGGTTCTTTGCATTCGTATGTATGCCATGTTTTGCGATTTTCTTTTGTGAGTCCAGATGTCTGAGTGATAGATAGCCGGGCAGCTGTTACGATGCAGTTGGTAATACATTCGTTTTGTTCATCTACGTTGAGCCTTCTGTCCCTATTTCTTCCAGACAAGCCTTTTCTAGGAATAGGGTCCAGCCAGCTAAATGTAGCTTCCAACGTCGTGGTTTTTGTTGAATTACTTGAGGTGTTGTTGTTTGGCTGATTAGTATGGGCAGATGGTTGCTTCCATATGGGTCGTTTAGTACATCCCACTTAAAATCCATAAAAACAGAGGGTGAACAAAATGATAAGTCTATGCAGCTCATTTTTCTTGAGCTAGGAAAGCAATAGGTTGCTTTTTCTGTATTAAATAGGCATATGTTATTGTTCAATAAAAAATTTTCAATGATTTGGCCTCTAGTGTCAGTTTTTTCACTACCCCAAAAAATGGAATGTGCATTAAAATCTCCAACCACCAAAAATGGCTCTGGCAGCAGTTCTATAAGGTGTTCAAAATCAGAAATGGATATTTTAAGATGTGGCTCCAAGTATGCGCTGCACAATGTAAGCGATTTAAATGTGTGTATGGTGGCCACCACTGCTTCTATTCTGGTAGTAAGTTTGTGTTCTCGCGCTGGTACTCCGCTCTTGACTATAGTTGCAAGACCACCTGAGAGCCTAGATGCCTGCTCTCGGTCGTGCCGGAATACACTGTAGTTTTTCAAGATGTTTCTATGTTTAAAACCTAGATTAGTTTCTTGTAAACACAAGGATACTGGTGAGAAAGTGGCTAGTATGTAAGGTATGTAGGAGTCCCCTGCAGTTCCAGTGTATAAAAGCCATGTTGTATGTTACGGGTAGTGTAAAACTTTGTTTTGGTATATGTAGAGCTCTGTTATCAGGCCCAGTGATTCTGGGCTTGTCTTTTTTCCGATCTAAGGAGTCCCGCCGTCGTTCTAACGTCGACGGTCCAAGACTACCCTGACTTGTGTCCATCGCATCGCCTGACACGATGGACGTCCGTCCTGATAGTATGGATTTCTTCTCATTTAGCCTCGCCGCATAGAGAGAGGCTTTGAGGCTCGCTGACCCTAGAGTTCGCACAGCCTGAGTTTGAAGTAGTGGTGCAGTGGGAGCTGCGTCCACTTTGGGCGCTGGGTTCCCTGCCCTGACGTCACTAGGTGTGCCCTGGGCAGGCGCTGAAGGCCGCTGTGTTGCCGAGCCCTGTTGCAGCACAACGGAGTAGCTTCTGCTTTTCAATAAAAGACGCTTCCGCGCTTCTCTGAAGCTGATGTTTTCCTTAACTTTGTGAGTAACAATGCTATTTTCTTGTTTCCATATTGGGCAAGCACGCGAGTACACAGGATGACTACCCTCGCAGTTCACACAGTGGTGTAGTTTGACTTCGCAATTTTCGGAAGTGTGTTCGTGAGAGGCAGACTTAGCACATGTGTTTTGGCCTCTGCAGCTCTGTGATCCGTGGCCGTATAGTTGGCATTTAAAGCAGCGTTGCAGGTTTGGTATGCACGGGCGTAGTTTGAGTTTGGCGTATCTAACCTCCACAATTTCTGGTAGTATGCTCGATGTGAAAGTGAGAACGAAGTGCTTTGTTTGTATTTCCTTTTTTTTTCTCATTCAATTTTTATTCTATACACATTTGTGACGTTTTGGTCCTTCAGTCCATCCAGGAGTTCTTCTTCACTTACATATTTGAGGTCATCATCAGAAATGACGCCTCGAACAGTGTTTAGTGATCGATGAGGTGTAATAGACACTGGAATGTCTTCGAAGGCAGCGATTTTTGAAAGGTTCTCATACTGGTGCTTGTACAGTACTTCCAAAAGAAGGTCACCATTAGCTAGTTTCTTGATTTTACACCCCTGCCCTAAGGTGTCGGTTAGGGATTCGGATACTTTGAAAGGGGAGACATGTCTCGCTGTTCTTTCTGCGTGTTCGCAGTGAATCAGATGGAATCTTGGGAATCTTAGTGAAAACTTTGATGTTACATTGATGCGCGTCTTCTTTTGGGGTCGGCGATCAGGTGAAAAGACTGGAGAGTCCATCCAGTTTGTGTGTGCTTCAGCCGCAGTAGTAGCCGCCCACCATGGAGCCCAACGAGGGGATGGGACAGGGTCTCACGTGCAAGGACCTGCCCACGCCAGCTGTATACCACGACTATAACCGAATATGGCTTAACTCAGGATGGCCAGCCACACAAGGTTAACCCTTGCCGCCAGAGAACAAGGAATTCAAATAGAAGAGAGGAGTAGACAGGACAGACAAAAAGCGGGGGGAAAGACGAAGATGTAGGGAGAGACAGGTAAAAGGGACTGCCGATTTCCCCTAGGTGGGTCAGCCCAGGGGTGCCCTCTACGTGAAGCAGGGGCCAACTACCGGGGGGCCTTAAAGGTGCAATCACCCGGTGTCTGCTCAACCTCCAGGATCCCCTTTTCCCCGGACAAGGCAAAGCCACGCACGGCTAGGTGTGGGAGCGAGTCGAAACCCGCCCATTAGCTTGGGTCCGTGGTGCCACTACACACCGAACGCCTGCTTACGCAGGCGCCCAAGCGGGTTAAAGGAGTATTTTGTTACACAATGTCGCTTTTTTTTCTTTCCACTGTTCACGTTTTTCTTTTCATTTAACAAAGCAGAAATGTCCAGCTTGTATTGTGTGCATATATTGTATGCTGTGATTTATCTAATTTTGATTTGTTCTTTGTTTTGTGCCACGCAATTTGTTCTCACTGCCGTGTATGCACTTTTCATTTGTGAACCCCATACAACAATGCCCCAGAGGGTGCTGTGGGTACGTGTAAAAATAGGGGGACCCAGAGCCTTGAGGCCAACAGTGTAGCCAAAGACGGTTCTAAAGCGGCACAAATATTCAAGCCACACGGAGTCCGTGGAAGAAGAAATCAACGTAAGCACAAGAGCCGACCTCAGTCAGACATTGGCTATATTAACATGCAGGGTGGCAGGAATCGATTAAAGTGAGAGGAAATAGAAGAGCAGTTGAGGCAGGAGGAGCTGATGGTATATGGAGTTGTGGAGACACATCTTCGGGACAAGGAGCAACCACCTTGCAATCCGGACTACGTATGGGAATATTGCAAAGGAACAGAAGGCAGGAAAAAGGGGGGTGGAATTGGTGCATTCATATATAAAAGTATGGGTTTGCAAAGAGTCAAGCAGGGATGCATGGAACATTTATGGTTAAGAGGGAAAGTAGCTGGGCAGATGCCACTCTTTATTTTGGTGTACTTTTCGATGGCAGCAAAGGCCAGAAAGGAAAACCAGGCAATAATGGAGTGTACATCAAAGGACATTGAGGAATTAGGAGGATAATGCGAGATAAATATCCTAGGAGACATGAATGCACACATAGAAGATATATATGGGTACACTGACCCGACAGGCAAAATGATCATGGATATGTGTGAAACGCATGATTTCATCATTTGCAACAGTATTGAGAAGTGTGAAGGGCAAATAACATGAGAGGTAGGAAGGCTGCAGTCGACGATAGATTGATGTCACATAGCATGTATGATAGGCTCAGGGGAATGCACATAGATGAATGTGGCTCAAGAGGTCTGGGTAGTGATAACAAATGTATCAAGCTAAGTTTTGCAAAAGAAGTGAAAGTGGGAAGGAGACAAGATGAGCAACTACAGGAAAATTTTTATTCAGAAAGAGAAATTGAAATAGCTACTAAACAAATTGAGAAAGTAATCACTGAGGATAAAACAGTGTGGACATACACGAATCTAATTAGACTGATTGAGCTAGAGCTTGCCAAGGAACGTGACAGTCACCCCGGAAAAGAAGATACAAACCCAAGAGTTGGTGGGATGAGGAAGTTAAGAGAGTCATAGCAAAACGTCAGGAAGCCTCTAGGGAACACAGACATGGTAAGCAGCGGGTGAACAGACAGATGATGTTGAAAGAAAATGGGAAATCTTTCTAAGCTGTAGAAGGGATGCATCCCTTCTGATCAATGAAAAGATTAGAAGAAAGGGAGCCCAGTGGCTAGCACCAGTACATAAAAAAGATAGAAAGGCAGCTGCGAAATTTTGGAACCATCCAAACTCCCTAAGAAATGAGATGAGCCTAGAGCAGAAGTTTATAACTACAGCTCAAGGTGCTAGGCTAGAAGGGGACGAAGCTATTGAATATATAAGAACAAGGGTGACAGAAAAATTTCAAGAAAAAAGTGCCTTATGCACCACAATAGACAAGGATGGATCAAGTGGGGCAATGGCTCCATTTTCACAACGAGAGTGGGAAAGGGCTGAGAAGAGGGTTCCTAGTAGTACATGCACAAGCCCTGATGACATTCCAATTATGCTGATAAAGACATTGGGTCCGAAGTCTAAGCAGGCTTTGAGAGAGGCAGTGAGAAAAACAATAATCGATGGTGAAGTCCCCGATGGATAGAAACTTAGCAGGATAAGCATGACTTATAAAGGAAAGGGGGCAAAGCTGACATAAGCAACTACCGTCCTATAACAGTGACATCAGTGGTCTACAGGCTGCTGATGCAGATTTATATTTATATTTATTTATTTTATTTTATGTAGATTTATATTTATATAAATATTATATTTATATTTGCAGATTTATATTTATTTATGGATGGATGGATTGATATGGCTGTACCCTTTATATCGGGCGGTGGCTAGCGCCACCGAGCCGTAATACTTAATGAACCAAAAACTAGACTTATTTTTTTTTCCTTCCTTAAATAGTGAGGTTGAGGATTCATACTTTGCAGTGAAGGGTTCAATTTTCATTCGTGCCTTGACTTTAGCCACTAATTTGATAACCTTCTTCTAGTTAATTCTACCCGCTTCAAGTCTATTTTGCCCTCACTGTCCCTAAACCCCAGTGCTTTAAAAAACTCTGCGCCATCAACCTGAACTACAGGATGAATGTTGTGTTCTGGGTTTTCGGTTTCGGATTGACATGTGAGGATGCCAGGGGGCGCTGCTCTGGCATCTAGGATTTCAAGGCGACTGTAAAATAAAGACAGTGTGTGTTGGGTAACCGTGGAGTGCGGTTGTTGTTCTTTCTTTCGGCGCTTTGCGCCAACCCACGTGTTCGGGCTGGTCGGCGTCTCCGCCGGCCGCGTACGTCTCCGTCGGCCGTCTTCTTCTTCTTCTGCTTCGTCGGGACCAGCCAGCCCCCAATACAGCAATGGCGACGAGGACCTGTAAGAACCCATTTCGTTCTCTGTGTTTGTCTTTTTTTTGCTTGTAACAGAACTACCCTGATAACCCTAGACGCTCTTTGTTCCCAGCAAGGTGGCTGCTGCGCACTGCGTCGCTTCATTTCTTCATTCAGCTACGCCGCCTCTTCCTTCGTCTTCAAACAGTGTACTGGCGGCATTTTCTTCTCGTCGGCACCTCTCCATTCTTCTTGCTTGAAATGGCGTCTCCTATTCCACCTCCCCTATTTCTTCATTTGCCCGGAGACCCACCACTTCCGTGGGCGGACTGGAAATTGGTGTTTCAGGCCTACGCAGTCGCGGGCGGGGAGGACGCCAGCAAGCCCGAGCGTCGCAAGGCCCTGCTGCTCAACCCGTTGGGCCCTGCCGGGTTAAAGCTCTTCTATACTTTGGAAGCAACCAACGCGTCGCCGACGCCAGCGTCGGGCGATGCCTTCAAGGATGCTGTTGCTCTTTTCGATGAGCATTTTAAAGATGTCTCGTGCGATTATCTCGCACACGTAAAATTCAAAGAAAGGCGACAATTGCCTGGTGAGCCAGTCGCCGAGTTCATTACTTCTCTTCGAACGCTCGCCGCGTCGTGTGGCTTCGGCGCGCTCGAGGACGATATGATCCGCCATCAGCTTTTCACCGGGGTAGCCTCGCAAAACATCCGCTGCCGCATGCTTCTAAAGGGCTCCTCGATTTCATTATCCGAAGCCCTCTCGATTGCGCGAGAGGACGAGCTTATTCGCTCCGCATTCAGTGCAGCAACTTTCTGCTGCGGGGGGCAAAGGCGGCGGCTCTTCGTTTCACGGGACGCGTCAACATGGTGGCCCTTCATCTTCGTCTCGGCGCGGCGGCCAACATGGCGGCCCCTCTGCGTCACGGGGGCGAGGAAGCCGACAATATGGCGACCCCATTCCGCCAAATTCTGGTTTTCAGGAACAGCACCGAGCTCCTAACTCACGTTCGCAATTTTCTTCTCCAAGCGCAACTGCGCATTGCTTTCGTTGTGGATTGGCTCGGCATTTAGCCAATTTTGCGCAGTGTCCCGCGAGAAACCGCACTTGTCTTGCGTGCGGAAAAATTCGGACATTTTCAGTCCGTATGCAATTCCCGTCCAGCAAATCTTCCTGAACCAGTTTCTTCGTCCGCTCCTCCGAGCACTGCACAAACCAATACGGTCACTGTTTTAAATGTGGATGGCCTCCACACTACGTTCGAGCCCCGCATCGTAGCTTCAGTGGACCATGTGCCCTTGTCATTTCTCATGGACACTGGTGCCTCAGTCTCTTTAATCAGTGCCGCTGACTTTCATAGTCATTTTTCCAACATTCGGCTTTTGCCTTCACACGTCGTTCTACAAACATATTCCAAGGGAACGATTGATAATTTAGGTCAATTTACAGCTCAGGTCTCCTATCGCAGTCGCACTACTTCCATTACTTTTTATGTAACAGCCAATAGCAGCTCACTTTTGGGACCTGATGCCATCAGGGCTTTGTCCATCAACATCGTCGGTGCGTCTATGACGTGTGCTCAAGTCGACGTCCAAGATGATCTTCCGGCCAACGCGCCTTCTGAATTCCACCACCTGTTCACCCGTGAACTGGGTTAAGTGCGTGGTTTTGTGCATAAAGTGATGCGTCGACCAGGTGTGTGCCCTGTGCGTGCCAAGCTGCGCCGCATTCCTCTTCTTCTCCGTGAGCAAGTCTCGGCGGAACTGTCTCGCCTTCAAGCCAGCAGAATCATCGAGCCTGTCTCTGCTTCCGACTGGGTTTCTCCACTGGTCATCATCAAGAAAAAAGATGGATCCCTTCGACTATGCGTTGACTTACGAGAACCGAACAAGGCGATCGTCGTAGACAGGTTTCCACTTCCTCACATTGAAGAACTGCTTCATCAGCTCTCTGGAGCGGTATGTTTCTCCAAGCTGGACCCCGCGTCCGCTTATCACCAAGTTGAACTTCAGTAGAGACTTAACCACATTTGTATCGCACGAAGGCTTGTTTCGGTTTCGCCGCGTGTGTTTCGGGCTTGCATCTGCCCCTGCAGTGTTTCAGAAAATGATGTCAATTATTCTTAAGGGTTGTAATGGCGCCCTTTGTTACTTGTATGACATTTTGGTGTGGGGACGTACTCGCGAAGAGCGCGATGCTAACTTGCATACTGTTCTCAACCGCATCAGTGAATGTGGTATAAAACTTAATAATAAGTGCATTTTTTCTGTGAATGAGTTACAATTTCTAGGACATAATGTCAGTTCCCGCGGCTTGACACCTGTTGAATCTAAAGTTCAGGCCATTGTCAATGCCCCACGGCCTACTGATGCCAAAACCTTGCAATCTTTTTTAGGTCTTGTTGGTTATTATGCCAAGTTTGTTCCTCACTATGCTGATGTTGTTGAACCACTGCGTACTCTACTTCGTCAAGCACAGCCTTTTAACTGGTCAGCTGAAGCTGAGCAGAGCTTCATTCGAGTTAAGTCAATACTGGCCTCAAAGCCAGCTGTTATTATTTTCAATGAGAAGTTTCCCATCGTCATCACGACGGATGCGTCCGATGTTGGACTGGGAGCAGTGTTTCAACAACTCAGAGATGATCAGCTGATCACTATCACTTTTGCATCTCATACGTTGACCCCTGCAGAACGCAGATATTCAATAGGAGAGCGTGAAGCTCTCGCGTGTCTTTTTGCCTGAGAGAAATTGCATGTTTACTTGTGGGGCCGGCACTTGACATTACGTACAGATCACCAAGCACTAGTTGCTCTTCTTTCTGCAGGATCCGAAGGCCGCCGCCCCATTCGCATTTCCCGTTGGTGTGCCAAACTCATGTATTATAATTTCAGTGTTCAATATTGTAAAGGTTCTAATAACGTGGTTGCTGATGCACTGTCGCGCCTTCCTCTTCAGATACCGGCTACTGAAGAGCGGGATGAGGAAGTTATTTCATTAGTTACTTCCTGCATTACTAAAGCTGAGCTTCAGGCAGCTACAGCTGCAGATTCCACTTTGTCTCAAGTTCTTAAATATTTACTTGAAGGATGGCCTTCCAAATGTGCTCTTGCTTCTGAATTCTTGCCTTATTTCGCAGTCCGACAGGAACTGTCTTGTGTCGAGGACTTGCTTTTCCGCGATGAACGCGTGATTCTCCCTGGTTCTTTCCGTAACAAGCTAATACAGCTTGCCTATGAGGCCCATCCAGGCATTGTCCACACCAAACAGAATCTCCGAGACAGGTACTGGTGGCCAGCCTTAGACAAGCAGGTCGAGCATGCAGTTTACAACTGCCATATATGTCAGGCAGCTGACAAGTCTGCCAAACCTGCATTTTCTCCGTTGCAGCCAGTCCAGTGGCCTGATCGGCCTTGGCAGAAACTCAGCATGGACATCATCGGTCCTTTGCACAATGTTCCGCAAAATGCCCGGTTCATTGTTTCTCTCATCGACTACCATTTCAAATGGCCAGAAATTTGTTTCACAGATACGGTTACTTCTGAGGTCATCATTGAGTTTCTGTCTTCAATCTTCAGCCGGGAAGGTTTTCCTGATGCCATAGTTACGGACAATGGTCCACAGTTTCAATCCCAACATTTCGAGGCTTTTCTTTCACAACGAGGAATTCAGCATTTGAGGTCATCAGTTTTCTATCCCCAATCAAATGGCCAAATTAAGCGCTATAATCGCATTCTGAAGGAACATATCCAGATCGCCCAATTAGAGCACCGTCCCCTCAAGCAAGTCTTGACTGAATGTTTAGCTTCGTACAGGTTCACACCACAAGGCACCACTGGAGTGTCTCCTGCTCAACTTCTCCACGGTAGGCAACCGCGAGTTGCTCTTGACATAGTCTCTTTGCCTCGTAACATAGCAGTGTCTTCTTCTGATCAAATCCATACCAGGGTTTTTCCTCATCAACAAGCAATGAAAAGGTATGTCGACACTCGTCGAGGTGCAAAGCAATCCAAAGTTCGCGCTGGCGATCTAGTCAAGGTTCGTGTGCCAGGCAAGCACCCCAAGTATCGGGGTCCTTACAAAGTTTTGGGCCAGGTTAGCCCCACTTCGTTTCGCTTAAGTGATGGTAACATCTGGAATGCTTCGCGCCTTGTTATTTTTCATACGGATTCGCCTTCAACACCTAAAAGTCTCCCCATCACGTTCCGTCCGCGCCTTTCAACTATCCATCAGATTATTACATGTGGCCTCCATGTACAGGCATTTCTTCAAGGGGGGAGGCGTAACCAGTCGGTGTCGCTGGTTCAAGTACACCACGTCATACGGTTCACTTCGAACCTTCAAATTCGGCTGAGACCGTTGAACTGGACTCCGGTCCGCAAAATTCTTCTGAAGCTCATGCTGCGAGCTCTGATGAGACCGCAAATTTTTACGCTCGTTCAGAGCCTTCACAATCTTCCACTGCTCTTGATGTGTCACATCAGAGCAGAAGTGACCAAGGTGCAGAGACACCTGATTCTACACCCAAAAGGGCCCGCCCTAAGCGGAAGCGGCAGAAGCCGCGTCGGTTCGAAGACTACGTGATGTAGAACTCTTGTTCCGAACAGTTGTGTACATTTTTTCTTGTTCGTCAGTGCATTTTCAGGACTTGTAGTGTGTGAGTTCGGTGTGCCGTGCTCTGAATTTTCATGTGTTCTAATGTACATATCTTGTAAAATATGTTGGTATCGAGCATGTGTAAATATAAACAGTGTATAGGTGTGCTTTTTTTGAGGAGGGGATGATTGTTGTGTTCTGGGTTTTCGATTTCGGATTGACATGTGAGGATGCCAGGGGGCGCCGCTCTGGCATCTAGGATTTCAAGGCGACTGTAAAATAAAGACAGTGTGTGTTAGGTTCTTTCTTTCGGCGCTTCGCGCCAACCCGCGTGTTCGGGCTGATCGGCGTCCCCGCCGGCCGTTTACGTCTCCGTCGGCCGTCGTCTTCTTCCTCTGCTTCGTCGGGACCAGCCAGTCCCCAACACAGCAGTGAAGCCCTTTACGGAACATTATCAAGTGTTCGGCAGTTTCTTCTTCCTCTCCACACGCACTGCATACCGTGTCTACCCCTTCTTATTTGGCCCGATATGTCTTTGTTCCATACTTCCGTCCTGGCCTAAAACAGTAGAGAACTACCCCGAGTATTATCATAGATCCTTTCCTTGGCTATTTCCTGCTTAAAAGTTCGATAGATCTCTAGTGCGGACTTCTCAATCATGCCAATTCTCCACATATCTGTCTCAGCTTCCTTCACCTTCTTCTTAATCGATAATTCTTTTTGGTTTGGCCCCCTGCTGTTTTTCAAGTATTTACCAGTCAATTTTCTGGTTCGCTTACGGCATTTTGTATCGACATTCTTCATGTACAAGTAGCTGAATACCTTCCTAGCCCGACGCTCCTCCCCATTTCTCTTAATCGCTTCTCAAACTTTATCTTGCTACTAGCTTTCCTGCCCTCAAATGATGTCCATCCCATATTACCTTGTACTCCCTGATTTGGCGTATTCCCGTGAGCTCCTAAGGCAAGCCTACCTATTCCACGTTGCTTAATTTCTAATCTTGCTTGAACTTTTGATCTCATGCACAAGACCGCATTGCCGAACGTCAGACCAGGAACCATGACCCCTTTCCATATTCCTCTCACAACATCATATCTATTTTAATTCCACAGTGCCCTGTTTTTCATTACTGCTGCATTCCTGTTACCTTTAGTCGACATGCATATTTCGTGTTCCCTTAGGTACTCGGTCCCATTGCTTATCCATACGCCCAGATATTTGTATTTATCTGTTATCTCTAGCGTGACCTCCTGTATTCTAAGCTCACTACCTTCATTGTCATTAAAAATCATGACTGCTGATTTTTCCTTACTGAATCTGAAATCTAACCTATCTCCCTCATTACCGCAGATGTCCACCAATCTCTGCAAATCTTCCTTGTTGTCGGCCATTAGCACTATATCATCTGCGTACATCAATGCTGGTAGTGCCTGTTCAATAAGTTTTCCTTGTTTGACGAATGAGAGGTTGAAACCCAGTCCACTTCCCTCTAATTTGGCCTCCAATCCTAGTAGGTACATCACGAATAACCAGGGTGACAGAGAACACCCCTGCCTAAGCCCCCGTTTCACCTCTGTGGGCTTAGATACCTGTTTTTCCCACTTTATAACTACCTTGTTACTTTTATAGATCTCCTTTAAAAAATTAGTGACTACATCTTCCACGCCTAGTGTGTCCAGTATTCCCCACAGTTCCTCTTGAACCACGCTATCGTGCGCTCCCTTGATATCCAAAAATGCTAGCCACAGGGGCCTGTGTTCTTTTTCTGCTATTTCGATGCGCTGCGTTAGTGAGAACAGATTGTCTTTCAACCTCCTGTGTTTCCAAAACCCATTCTGCAGTTCCCCCAGCAGCCCCTCATCCTCTATCCATGCCTGCAATCTCTCCTTTATAATATGCATCGCCAGCCTGTAGACCACTGATGTCACTGTTATAGGACGGTAGTTGTTTATGTCAGCTTTGTCCCTTTTTCCTTTATAGATCATGCTCATCCTGCTAAATTTCCATTCATCGGGAACTTCTCCATCGATTATTGTTTTGCTCGCTGCCTCTCTCAAAGCCTGCTTAGACTTCGGACCGAATGTCTTTATCAGTATAATTGGAATGCCATCTGGGCCTTTTGATGTACTACTAAGAACCCTTTTCTCAGCCCTTTCCCACTCTCGTTGTGATAATTGAGCCATTGCGCTACTTGATTCATCCTTGTCTATTGTGGTCCATAAAGCACTTCTGTGTAGAAAATTTTCTGTCATCCTTGTTCTTATATATTCAATAGCTTCGTCCCCTTCTAGCCTAGCACCTAGAGCTGTAGTTATAAACTTATGCTCTAGGCTCGTCTCATTTCTTAGGGAGTTTAGATGGTTCCAAAATTTCGCAGCTGCCTTTCTATCTTTTTTATGTACTTCTGCTAGCCACTGGGCTCCCTTTCTTCTAATCTTTTCATTGATCAGAACGGATGCATCGCTTCTACAGCTTAGAAAGATTTCTCGATTAAAAAACACAGCGCAAACAACGGCAGGAAGAAAGGAAGAGACAGGACAGCGCTCTGTCCTGTCTCTTCCTTTCTTCCTGCCGTTGTTTGCGCTGTGTTTTTTAATCATGTATTTGAACCAACTCGCCCAAGCTTTAACCTTAGCAAAGATTTCTCATTTTCTTTCAACATCATCTGTCGGTTCACCCCGCTGCTTAACATGTTTGTGTTCCCTAGAGGCTTCCTAACGTTTTGCTATGGCTCTCTTAAGTTCCTCATCCCACCAACTTTTGGGTTTGTGTCTTCTTTACTGGGGTGACTTGTCACGTGCCTTAGCAAGCTCTAACTCAAACAGTCTAATTAGATTCATGTATGTCCTCACTATTTTATTATCCTCAGTGATTACTTTCTCAATTTGTTTACTGGCTATTTCAATTTGCCTTTCTGAATAAAAATTTTCCTGTAGTTGCTCATCTTGTCTCCTTACCATTTTCACTGCTCTTCCAAAACTTAGCTTGATACGTTTGTGATCACTACCCAGACTTCTGGAGCCACCTTCATCTATGTGCATTCCCCTGAGCTTATCATACATCCTATGTGACATCAATGCGTAATCTATCGTCGACTGCAGCCTTTCTACCTCCCATGTTATTAGCCCTTCACACTTCTTGGTACTGTTGCAAATAATCAAATCCAGCCTTTCACACATATCCATGATCATTTTGCCTGTCGGGTCGGTATACCCATCTATATCTTCTATGTGTGCATTCATATCTCCTAGTATAATTATCTCGCACTCTCCGCCTAACTCCTGAATGCCATTTGATATACACTCTATCATTGCCTGGTTTTCCTCTCTGGCCTTTGCTCTCGTCCACAAGTACACGAAACCAAGGAGTGTCATTTGCCCTACCACTTTCCCTTTTAGCCACAAATTTTCCTTGCACTCCTGCTTGACCCTTTGCCACTCTGTACTTCTATGAATGATTGTTCCAATACCACCCCCCTTTCTGCTGCCTCCTGTTCTATTACAACATTCCCACGCGTAGTCCGCATTGTTAGGGGGTTGTTCCATGTCCCTGAAATGTATTTCTACAAAACGGTATACCACCAGCCTCTCCTCCCTTAGCTGTTCTTCTATCTCTTCCCACTTCAGCCTGTTCCTACCGCCCTGCATGTTAATATACCCTATGTCTGAATTGGCTCGGCGCTCGTGGCTACATTTATTTCTGCCCCGGACTCTACCTATCTTAGATACTGGTGCCACTTTGGAATCATATCTGTCCATACCACCTGTCAAAGAGTCTCCCTGGTTGTTTTCCTTGTTACTAGCTATCCTGCACCCCGAAGGGCCGGCTTGCCCCCCAAAAAAGCTACTACGCATCCTGCAAGTCGCCAACCCACCTCATGACCTAGCCGCCCATCGAAGTGAATTCTGTCTCGTTGAAAACCACCCCACCTATGCACCTCTCTGTTTATTTCCACCACCTCAAAGCCTTTCTCTCGACTCATCCGCCATATCTCTTGGTTTGCGTTGAGAACCGCTCTTTGCAGGTTGCTATCACGCACCGGTACCTCCGGTATCGTGCATATCGCTACCTGTACTTCAGGAGAAGTGGCGCGCATGTCATCGACGCCTTTCGCCAGTGTAGTTGCTAGTCCTGCTGTATCTTCTTTTAAGACATCGTTTAAACCGCCTGAAATTATCACGAGGTTTCGTCTATCAGCTGTAGTTTTGAGTTATGCGCTCGTTTGCCTCATGACTGCTTCCAGCTTGCGTCCTGGGAACGCCGCTACTGCAACCCTCTTGTCACCTCTTATCCTCTCTTTGATGGCTTCTGTGCATCGATTTAAATTCGAGTCCCCGGCGATTATCACATGCTGTGACTTTTCAGCTGGAGCGTCCTGCACCTGGGCGTTAATTGCACCTGTGACGCCGGCTGCTTTGTCCCCTCCCAGCCCCACCACTACTTCGCTGAAGCTGGGCCTTGCGACAAATGAACCGGCTGAACCTGTTTTTTTCCAAACTTGCTTGCTTTTTCTTCTCCGCAGTTCTGGTTGCCGGTTCCCTACTGTTCCCTCCGCAGGCCGCTTCTCTGTTCACTTTGGCTAGCGCTTCCTCGGCGGACTTCAGCTTTTCTCCCATAGCCCTCGTTTTCTCTTGCTCTGTCGCCAACGCAGTCTCGAGCTCGGTGATTCTCATCAGCATGTCACTCTGGGTAACCATCATTTTCTCTAGTTTTTCCTCGACCTCACATTGCTTACACTTCCCGTCAGCCTTTTCTCCTTCCGCTTCTACACTTGAGTCCACTTTCGAATCAACCCCACATCCTGAACACTTCACAGTCTCTTTAATCATGTCTATCCGACACCAATTGTTCTATGACTTGTCTCACTCGATAATTACAAAACTCGAGCCCTGCCCTACAAAAAAGAGAAAGTCTAAGCTCTACTACAAAAAATTGCGTGTTCAATGTACGTGCACCTCCTCCACGGGGTGGCAAAAGAAAAAGAAAAACAACAAAAACAAAAAAAATCAAACACACACACAAACTAATAAATACCTGGTGACTGACCCCCGAAAAAGCCTTACAGTAATATAAGTGCTACAGGGATTTCAACTGCTGCCCTATAATTATAAGGACAAGCTCAAAACATGCAAAACAACTTATCTGCGCAGTCAATCGGGAGCGCTCAAAAAACACGTCCATCCACCATGACAGTCCGAACCGAACCTTTCAAGGGTGTCCTCTGTCACTCTTGTTATACTTATACCTACAGCGCCCTCTGGAGGCATTGTTGTAGGGGGTTTACAAATTCAAAGTACATTTAAATCAGTGGGGACAAGTTGAATAGCACTGCACTCAAAAAATAAAAACAAATCAAAAATACCTAAATCACAGCATACAATATCATTGTGTGACCACATACTCCTTTAAAAGGGAAGAAAACGCTGTGGAAGGGGCGGTCACAATGTTTTTTGAAAGACTGTTTCATTCGTGAATAGTTTTAGAAAAAAAAGTATTTGCATACGTTGATGCTCGGCACATACATATATTCACATACTTTCAAAGAATGGTCCTGTCATGATGAGATGTATGTTGATGGTCTGATGTATTTGTTTTTATCGATCCCAGTTTTGTTTATTAGGTTGTAGAAAAGACAACGCCTGATATATTTACGTCTTGAGGAGAGTAACGGCCAACCAAGTGAACTAACAATTTTGCTAGACCTTCTGGTGAAGTCGTAGTCGCCCGTGACAAACTGGGCAGCGCGTTTCCGAATGCCCTCCAGTGCATCAATATTTAACTTTGTCTTATATAGATTATAAAGGAAAGACTGCAGGCATGGATAGAGCACAAGGGGGTGCTGAGGGAACTGCAGTATGGGTTTTAGAAACACAGGAGATTGGAAGACAATCTGTTCTCACTGACGCAGTGCATCGAAATAGCAGAAAAGGAACACAGGCCCCTGTGGCTAGCATTTTTGGATATCAAGGAAGCGTACGATAGCGTGGTTTAAGAGGAATTGTGGGAAATACTGGACACACTTGGTGTAGAAATGGAGGAGGAGGAGGAGGAGGAGGAGGAAAGAACTTTATTCAGAGTCCGGCGATGAGGTGGGCGATTGGCCCCGCCTAGGTTACGGCCAGGAGTCCTTGAATCCTGGCGGCTTTCTCGGCCCGCTGGACAGCCCACATTTGGTCTTTGAGGACGGAACTGAGCATTCTGGCTTCCCAGCGCGCGCGAAGGCTGTCAGCAGAGGCCGCATACTTGTTATGAGTACTAATCCCTCTACATTTTCATAACATATGCTCCAGAGTGGCTCTGGAGTCGCGACGCTTGCACCTGTCCGTTTTGTATATATCAGGATATATAATGTGCGATAGTGCAGGATTCGGATATGTCCTAGTTTGTAACTGCCGCCATTCGACAGACTGTCTTTTTGTTAATTTTGGGTGAGGGGGCGGGAATATGCCCCTCTGTAATCTATAATGTTTTGTAATTTCATTGTATCTGGTCATTCTGTCTTCCCACTCCCACTCGTCTGCCACGCCGTAATCACCGGAGGAGGCTGGGGCGGCACTTGAGACGGCAGCTCGGTCGGTGAGCCCTCGAGCTGCGTCATGTACAGCCCCGTTGTTGCTGTCCCCCGCGATAGCATGAGCAGGTGTCCATATAATATATGTATTTCTGGGGCTTGTTCGACACCCTCCTTTGAGAATACGTAGTGCCTCTGGGGAGATGCGGCCGTTGGCAAAGTTTCTCACTGCCGTTTGAGAGTCACTGACTATCACGGTTGCGTTTGTTTGAGCTACAGCGAGCGCTATGGCTACCTCTTCCGCTGTCTCGGTACTTGTGGTGCGTATCGTTGCGCATGTCGTACAGCATTTGTTGCTATCGATTACGGCTGCGGTAAACCCCCGTTTGCGCTTGTATCGAGCAGCGTCTATGAAAACTGCGTCCTTGTCATTACCGAACTTTTTTTGTATTTGTTTTGCTCTTGTCTCTCGTCTAGCTTTATTGTGTTCGGGGTGCATGTTTTTTGGCAAGGGTGGTATCATCATTGTTTCCCTGGTCTCTTTTGGAATGTCCACCTTAACGCCCTGTTGCGTGGGATACGTTATGCCTAGTCGCTCTAGAATATGTCTTCCTGCTCGTGTCTTAGAGAGACGTTCATATTGCGCCGTACGCTGCGCCTCAATAAGCTCATCTATTGTATTGTGCAGGCCTAGCTGTAACAGTTTGTCGGTGCTTGTGCTAATCGGTAGCCCTATAGCTAGTTTGAATATTTTTCGAATGAGGCAGCCTAGCTTGATCTTTTCCGCGACTTGCCATTTTAAGTATGGCGCTACGTATACTATTCTGCTTATCACGAATGTTTGCATCAACCTTATCGTGTTTTCCTCCCTCATGCCACTGTGCTTAGTTGCTATCCTTTTTATGAGTCTCATTATTTGGGCTACAGTTGCATCCAGTCGCCTGAAGATTTCTCCATTGTTGCCCTTGGCTTCGATGAGCAGACCCAGTACTCTGATCCTATCGACTATGGGTTTTTCCATCGGCTGTTCTTAACTGTATTTCTTCTCTATGAGGAAGACCTTGCAGGCAGTTGCCTGGTTTGCGACCTCTACGAGTAGGTTTGTACAGCAACAGCTCTGATTTTCCCGCAGAGCAGGCTAGCCCAGTACCTTCCAGATACCGCTCGACCGTTTCAACTGCTGTTTGAAGCAGTTTCCTCTATTTCGCCATCACTACCACTTCTCACCCATAGGGTGATGTCGTCTGCATATATAGTATGATTCAGTCCTTCGATTGCTTGGAGTTTGGTTGGCAGTCCAATTAGAGCCAGATTGAATAACGTAGCTGATAATACCGAGCCTTGCGGCGTACCTGCACTGCCCATCTCAATTTCCTCTGAAACTAGGTCCCCTATCATCATCTTTGCCTTCCTTCCCGTCAAGAAATTACGCACGTAATTGTACGTCCGTTGTCCCAGATCTAGATCGTTTACCCTTTTTAGCACCGTTGTATAGGTTACATTATCAAAGGCCTTCTTGAGGTCTAACCCTAGAATGGCCTTTGTCGCTGTTCCCGGATTATCTATAATCTGATGTTTTAACTGTAGCGTTGCGTCTTGCGTTGAGAGGTTCCTCCTGAACCCTATCATTGTGGGTGGAAGCGCATCCCGGTCCTCGAGATAGGTAGTTATCCTCTCCAGAATCACGTGCTCCATGAGTTTCCCCACGTAAGATGTGAGAGATATGGGTCTCAAGTCCGTAATCTGCACTCGCTTGCCTGGCTTGGGTATTAACACGATTTTTGCCGTCTTCCATAGTTGCGGAATCTGTCCTGCCTTCTATGATTTGTTAATGAATTCAGTTAACTTAGTTATGGACTCGTCATCCAAATTGCGTAGCATTTTGTTAGTTATGCCATCTGGTCCAGGTGCTGATCTAGTATTGAGTTTTTGCAAGACGGCCCTCACTTCTGCCTCCCCAATCTCGTTGTCTAAATCATCATTTGCCAGCCCTGTGTAATCAGGGTGTGTAACGGGAAGCGCTTGAGAGATGTATGTTTTCTTGATTTCATTCAGGAAATCCTGCTCTGCACCTTGATATCTTTGTATTAACCGATTAATATTGTGCCTTTCTGCCAACTTGTTTCCGTCCGGGTTTAACAAATGTCTAAGGATGGTCCACGTTTTCGCCGTTCCTATCTGGTTGTCCATGTCATTGCACTTTTCCTCCCACTGTTGTCTGCACAGCTGCTGGGCGTATTGCTCTATATCTCTGTTCAATTTAGCTATCTTTCTACGAAGTGTCCAGTTGTGCCATTGGTTTTTCCACCTCCGTTGTAAACCTTCCTTAGCTTCCCACATGTGGAGAAGCTTATTGTCTACATACTCTAGCTGCGCCTCCGGTGGCACCGTTTGCGTAGCGGCCTCCACGTCTCGTTTTAACTTTTCGGTCCATTCCTCAATACTCCGTATCGTTTCGTCGGGCTCCTCTCTGATATTTCGGAACTTGTCCCAATCGACAAGTTTAAGTTGTCTGCCTTTTGCCTTCCGCGGCCCTGCCCTCACCTGAAGCTTTTTGAAGCTTTCAAGTATAAAATGATCGCTTCCCAAGTCATGTTGCGTATTGGTCCATTGCGTGTCCAGTATATTTTTGGTGAACGTCAAATCTGGCGTGGTATCCGCGCAAACGCCAGTACCTGTTCTTGTAGGAATGGATGGATCGGTCACGAGCATCAGGCCCTCCTCCTGTGCGTCCAACCACAAGTTCCTGCCTTTCTGGGTTTGGATCCTGTATCCCCATGCACCGTGTGGGGCGTTGAAATCTCCTCCAATCACTAGCGCCCGGTTGCCCGTTATAGCGAGGATTTTTCGAAACAGCGTGCGGAATTTGTGCTTTCTGCATTTAGGACTGCTGTAAATATTCAATACGAAAAGACTGTCCTCTGTTTTTCGCGTGGGTATGAGTTTGAGGAGAATGTGATTTATTGCCTTGATTTCCGTGTCATGTTGCACCACCGCGTGATTTCGCTTAACCAACGTTGCTAATACCTTTGTCTCCCCATCAGCACTGCCTAATGACTTATATCCCGACAGTTTGACCAGCCCGTGCGTTTCTTGCGCCATTATAACATCCGGGGTGCTGGTGTCTTTAAGATGTTGCAAAATGTATCGTTTTCGATTATATCCTCGACAATTTCATTGCCAAATCGTGTAGCTATTTTGTCTGTCCATGGCGGCGTTACAGGCTCTCTAATCCCTCGATGGGCACCGAGGTCCTAGCGTACGGTTTAAAAGACGTCTTAACTGGGCCCCCACCACTTGACTGCGATCCCCATATTGCTAGCTTGGCGTCGAAATCAGCCACCATTTGCTGCACTTTCTGCAATATCGTCTTGCCTAGCTCCTCAATTTTGGTCTCTATGTTTGCCTCAAATCTAACTTCTTGTTGTTCGAGCTTAGTTTGCAATTTTCTTTCAACTTGTTCCATTTTGGCTTCCATGGTGTTTGCGAATTCCTCCTGTCTTTCTTGTGGCGTGGCCACTGCTTTTGGTTTCTTTACCACGCTTTCAATTAGAGCGTTCCCTGGTTCACTTTCACTTTATTTCCTTAAAGACCCCACAGGGGGGGGGTGTTACATAAGGGGTGGGTTGTACAACAAAGATACTCCGGTGGGCCAGAAGGAATACCGAACGAATTTTTTCGACGGTATGCCGAGCCCTTGTCCAAATACCTTGTTACAATTTTTGAAGCTTCAATCCGTACTGCAACGTTACCTAAAGAATTAAAAATGGCTCGTGTCAAGCCAATTCCCAAAAAGGGAGACCCTCTTCTTGTCTTCAATTATCGGCCAATTTCGATTATATCGTCTTGTAGCAAAACGTTATAACACATTGTCACAACATTCATATCAAAACACCTAGATGAGCAAAACTTTTTATCTCCGTATCAGCATGGTTTTCGAAAGGGCTTGTCAACAACAACTCCGTTATGTACAGTCATTCATTCTCTTGCATCTGTGATTGATAAGGGTGGCCAAGTAGACGTCATATTCCTAGATTTCTGCAAAGCTTTCGACTGCATCCCCCATGATAAACTTATGGTTAAATTACAGCTTATTGGACTTCCAAATTTTCTATTAGCCTGGATTTGTAACTACCTGTCTGATCGCTCCCAGTTTGTGTGCATTAATAATCAGAACTCAATTTTTCTGCCGGTTACTTCAGGTGTCCCACAGGGCAGTGTACTCGGTCCCCTACTATTTTTGATATACTGTAACGATGTAGTAAATTGTGTAAACCCACCTGTTAACGTTCGACTTTTTGCAGATGATTGTATTCTGTTCAACTCGATAAATAGTTCTAATGACCAAGCAGCTCTCCAGTCCACTCTAAACAATATATGTCTATGGTGCAATCAATGGGGGATGAATCTAAACTTGGATAAATCAGTTCTGCTCCGTGTCACTAACAAGAAAAAGCCAGTACTAACTGACTACACGCTCTCTAACCAACCTCTTAAAGAAGTTAAGGAATACAAGTATCTTGGTGTCACTCTAACGAATAATTTAAGTTGGAATTCCCACATTAAACAAGTTTCTTCCGCAGCTTTCCGCAAATTATGCATGCTAAGGCACAAACTTAAGGATGCTCCTACGAAAGTGAAATTTTTAGCTTACCGATCCTTGATTCTCCCTAAATTAGAATATGCATGCGTTGCCTGGGATCCTTATACTAAAACTAACATTGATGCATTAGAAAAAATTCAGCGGAGGGCAGTTCGTTTCATTTATTCTCTTTACAAGCCTGGTAGTTCTGTAACTAGTGTAATGCTTTCAAATGGTATCATATCTTTGCAGTCGAGACGCAGATTTTTACGTCTCAAATTTTTGTACCAACTTTTTAACCGCAAATTTGCTCTGAACCCTGACCCCTACCTCACACCACTAAGAACACGCCAGACTCGGCATACACACGCACTTTCTTTAACACCATATTTTGCTCGTACTAACTTGTTCAAATTTTCCTTCTTTCCTCGTACCATTGAAGAGTGGAACAATTTGCCTGCAAGCAGTTTACACTCTCCCGATCTTATTTACGCTGAAATTTGAAGTTGTTTTTCTAAACTATTCCAACTATTTCCTCTTTTCCCTCCCCCCTCTTTCCTTTTGTTGCTTTTGTATAAATATGTCACGCTTTCCACTTTATTTATTGTTGATGTTGTTTTGAAATGTGTATGAAAACTGTATTATCTTGCCCTTCCTGCTTTGGCCGCTGGCCAGCAGTATTTGTAAATAAATAAATAAATAAATAAATAATACAAAAGCCACAGGTTAACATTGCAGATACATTGACACACTTTGAATAAAACGTGACGGACAGGTGATTGAAACAACATCGTGGGGAAGGTCATTCCATTCTTTGGCGGCGCGGCAGAGAAATGATGCAGAAAATGTTGAGGTGCCAGATCGGGGTCGGAAGACTTGAAGTGGGTGGCCAGTGCGGGGAGAAATGCGTGCGGCGGGAGCGATGTAAGGTGGTTGGTGGAGTGAGCTGTGATACAACTTGTGGTACAGTGACAACGTAGCAATTCTGCGGCGAAGGGAAAGACTTAATAGACCGGATTCATTTTTAAGGGATGAAACACTGACATCGTAAGAATAAGAAGAATGAATGAAGCGAGCGGCACGATTTTGAACTGCTTCGATAGCGTTGATCAGATAAACTTGGTGAGGGCTCCAGATGGGTGATGCGTATTCTAGTTTGGACCGGATTAGCGACTGATAGGCCACAAGACGAACGTGATACAGTGAGTGACGTAGGTGACGTTTTAGAAATCCTAATGATCGGTTGGCTGATGAAATCATGTTAATGATATGCGTTCGCCAGGAAAGATCAGGGGTTAATGTTACACCAAGATACTTATAGGATACGGCTGTTTCGACTGGCATGTTAGCAATTTCATAGGAAAATTGGAGTGGGTTTTTGCGGCGGTGGACGGAAACTAATTTGCATTTGTTAGGATTAAGGGTCATAAGCCAATGGTCACACCAGTTTAATACTTCATTAAGGTCATTCTGTAGTGCTGCTTGATCAAAAGTGTTGGTTATTTTGCGGTAGATGACACAATCATCTGCAAACATAGGAAGGTTGCAGGATAAATTGTTAGGTAAGTCGTTAATGTAGATTAGGAACAAAAGCGGGCCAAGGACAGATCCCTGTGGCACTCCAGACCTAACAGGAAGCGAGTTAGATTTGACGTTGTTAACGAAAACAAACTGAGAGCGGTTAGTCAGAAATTGAGCAATCCAATTAAGAAGTTCAGCTGGTAGATTTATTTGAGAAATTTTTTTTGTAGGCGCTGGTGAGGAACTTTGTCGAAAGCTTTAGTGAAGTCAAGAAAAATAGCATCAGTTTCGAGGTTACCATCGAGGTTAGCATGCAGGTCGTGAAGGAAAAGGGCTAGTTGGGTTTCGCATGAGCGGCCTTTTCGAAATCCGTGTTGAGAGGAATGAAAGAAATTGTTAGAATCAAGAAAATGCATGACATGAGTGTATATGACATGTTCCATGAGTTTGCAACACACGCTGGTTAATGATATGGGACGATAATTTAACGGGCAGTCTCTTTTACCTGCCTTGTGAACCAGAATGACCTTCCCACACTTCCAGTCGAGAGGCAGAATACCTGAGGAAAGTGACTGGGAAAACAAGACGTTTCCGTTTAACAGGGGTGAGGGCTGCTACCTCTTCCTTCATTGCTGCACCTTTTTCCTCCATTATAACTTGAGGTTTCCTCGTTGTGTGTAACCCCTCTGTTTTTCAGAAAATCATTTTCTTCCCTGAGTTTTCTAATCTCATTCATAAATGCAACATTGTTCTGCCTGATCTGTGCCAATTCGTTCTCTAGCGCCTTAATCCTACATTGAAAAGCAGCCTCTGCCTCCGCGCGCGCCCCGGAAGCTACATCAGCCCAGCTCACCTGGAAGGGTCCCGCGGTGCCACGGACGCCGCTCGGTCCTTTTATGCTTCGGGATCCTCCTCCCTCCTTTGATCGGGGAGACCCGGTATTGCCGGTCTTGGGTCTAGACCTCGATCTGGACCTCAATCTGGACCTCGATCTGGACCTCGATCTAGATCTCGACATAGATGTGGTGGTAGTAAACGTAGAGCGGTTTTTGTTTTGTGCTTGAAGCTTGGTGAAGGCTTCTGGTCCGGATGCGTCCCGCGTCCGATGTTCCGATCGTTGACCTGAGTCGCCCCATCTTTGCCTGTGAAGTGCTTTCCCTTCCGTCTCGTAGTAAAGTGCTTCTTCTTCCTCCCGTCGAGCTCGTTCCCAGCGGCGTCGTTTCACCAGGTACGGTACCTTAAATCTGGCCTTGCAATGACGATCTGCTGTCGAGTGGTCTTTGCCACACAGCTGGCAATTCACTTCACACTCGTGCTCCTGCGGTAGGTTCTCAGTGCCACACCCTCTGCATATTCTGCTATTCGGGCTCGGGCAGACGTCAGCTCTATGACCAAGGCGTCCACACTGGTAGCACACGTCTATTTTCTTGCAGTATAGTGAGCTTGGAACGCGATGCCCATCGAAGAGGACGATGACGTTCGTGGTGCTTCCCATCCTTTTGGCCATGAGGACTGTCGGATTTCTCGGGGTTACCAGCATTTCCACGATCTCTCTTGGAGACACGTCCTGCGTTACTCCTCGGATCACCCCTTTAGATGTATCTTCCGGAGCTGACTCGTACGCATTGGCTTCGAATTCTTTGTCCCCAATCTTCAGTTGAGCGATGGTTCTGTATTTTTCGGCGCGCTCCTCTGATGGTGTGCTGACCACTAGAATGTTCTGTTTATAGTTGGCACATACCGTGTCTTCTTCCGATTCATTCCTGGGTATTTTAGCGGCGTTGGCGATGCAGCATTCTAGACGATTGATCCCGTAGTCAGTGACCTTGAAGCCGTCACGTGGGCGCACAATTATCTTGTAATCTTCCTTCGGCAGACGGGGCATCCTGCTCGCAGCCACAATTTGTCTTGCTCTCTGTCCCTTCCTCCACCTATTACTGACCGCCTTCTCGCTTGAGAAGTGTGTTTCTTGGTCCTTGGCTTCATGCGTTGTGGTTTCTTTGTTGGCTCGTCCTCTTCTGTTCACAAGGCGCCAACCTGCTTCGTTCTCATACTCTTGTTGCGTGATATCTTCGCCATCCGCGCTCATCGTAGCCATCCTGTGGCATTAACCCGATAAGACGCCGCCTTGAAGGGGCTCAAGACGCCAGCGTCCGTGGGCTAGGCCAAGCGCATTATGCACAGCAGCAGAAGGCAACGGCGTCGTGCGTTCGTCGGCATTACAGAAATGTGGTCAATGTGCCGAAAATTAAGCGTCCACCTACTTGAGAGTGGTATCCCAGGGTTCCGTGGAACTTCCACTTTCTTCACTGTACGAAGGCGTCCGTCAATTCTTCCATTTCACGCTGAGAATCACTGAAAACCTGCGGAGCCGACGCGACATGTGTGTCTGCACTCCATGGCCCCCTGGCGGTCCAGGGTAGAAATGGAGTCACTAATCTTTTAAATGATATCTATAAAGTAACAAGGTAGTTATAAAGTGGGAAAAACGGGTATCCAAGCCCACAGAGGTAAAACGGGGGCTTAAGCAAGGGTGTCCTCTGTCACCCTTGTTATTCAAGATGTACCTACAAGGATTAGATGCCAAATTAGAGGGAAGTGGACTTGGCTTCAATCTCTCTTTTGTCAAACAAGCAAAACTCATTGGAAAGCCACTGCCAGCATTGATGTATGCAGATGATATAGTGCTAATGGCCAACAACAATGAAGATTTGCAGAGATTGATGAACATCTGCGGTAATGAGGAAGATAGGTTAGATTTCAGATTTAGTAAGGAAAAATCAGCAGTCATGATTTTTAATGATAATTAAGGTAGTGGGCTCAGGATACAGGAGGTCACACTAGAGATAACAGATAAATACAAATATCTGGGCGTATGGATAAGCAATGGGATCGAGTACCTAAGGGAACACGAAATATACGTAACGAATGAAGGTAACAGGAATGCAGCAGTGATGAAAAATAGGGCACTGTAGAATTACAATAGGTATGATGTTGTGAGAGGAATATGGAAAGGGGTCATGGTTCCTGGTCTGACGTTCGGCAATGTGGTCTTGTGCATGAGATCAGAAATTCATGCCACCAGATTAGAAATTAAGCAATATGGAATAGGTAGGCTTTCTTTAGGAGCTTACGGGAATACACCAAATCAAGGAGTACAAGGTGATATGGAATGGACATCATTTGAGAGCAGGAAAGCTAGCAGCCAGATAAAATTTGAGAAGCGATTGAGAGAAATGGTTTAGGAGTGTTGGGCTAGGAAGGTTTTCAGTTACTTTTACATGAAGAATGTCAATACAAGATGGAGAAATCGAACAAAAATTGACGGGTAAATACTTGGAAAACAGCAGGGGGCCAAATCAAAAAGAACTATCGGTTAAGCAGAAGGTGAATTAAATGGAAACCGACATGTGGAGAATTGGCATGATTAAGAAGTCCGCACTAGAGATCTATCAAACTTTTAAGCAGGAAATTGCCAAGGAAACAATCTATGATAATAGTCGGGGTTTGAGGCCAGGACGGGAGTATTGCAAAGCAAGACATATCGGGCCAAATATGAAGGGATAGACACGATATACAGTGCATGTGGAGAGGAGTAGGAAAACTGCCGAACACTTGATAACGTTTTGCAAAGGGCTTCACCATATAGTTCAGGATGATGGTGCAAAGTTTTTCAAAGCACTGGGATTTAGGGACAGGGAGTTCAAAATAGACTTTAAACAGGTAGAATTAATTAGAAGGAGGTCATCTGATTGCAGGCTAAAGTCAAGGCACGAGTGAAAACTAAACCCTTCACTGCAAAGTACCAGTCCTTAGCTTCACTATTTGAAGGGGAAAAAAGATGGATCTAGTTGTTAGTTCACTAAGTATTACGGCTAGTTGGCGTTAGCCACCGCCCGATCTAAATAGTACAGCCACATAAATCTATCCATAAATAAATAAATAAATAAATAAAATCTTATTCTGTTGTGTAGCCCATTGTTTTGAGTATCTTGTGATAGGTGACAAATTGTATTGGATTATTGCAGATTGTGCATGTTTGTGTGTTGATTCTTCTGAATTTGAGAATATACTTTTGTTTTTGTTAAGAACCCTCGGCTCTGCCTCGTTAATTTTCTTTGGGCCACAGCTGGCCCCCGCTGATGCACTAAACGGGACCAATTCTGAATCTAAATTGTTTGTGCTTTCGTCGTGCAGTTCAAGGGGCCATACGTCAGCTCTTGGAATTAGTCTGGAGATTGCCTCCCTAATTTACGGGACCAGTGACAACAGGCAGTCAGAATCCCAAGATATTTCTTGCAAAGTCGCTGCCCTGATTCGAAGTAGTGACCGGTTTACCTTAGTAGCCGCTCGTGAAACGCGCATAAAGATGGCGCTCTTTGGTTTCATTCTTTTCCCACCCACTAAACCGAAAGAAGTGCTTGCCAAGCCATCGCCGTTCACAAACGATCACGCACAGAGTACGAAGAAAGTGAGCACGGAGAAATGTGCAACGAGTCACAAGCGGCTACTCCTGGCAGGTCTCAAATCACTGCGGTATGTGCATCTTCCACGATTAGCTTCAGCAAGGTGCCACTGAAAGCAGCGGTGTGTTGTCCTATTTGATTACGGGGGCCACAGCTAGTGAAGCAAAATGAATCAGGAGCACCGTAAGTTCACGAGTCGGCCACGTGTGCCAGATCTTGAGCAAAGCTGCCAAAATTTACTGGTTGTAAACACGGACCGTGACGGTAGCGATACAGCAACCCAGGCAGCTGCCGACTTTTTGTGGATCACCGACTGAAGACCAAGAAAGCTTGCTTGAAAAGTACGACCAAGTCGCCACCTGCATCAAGTGCGACTCCGAAAAAAAAAGTGTCAGGTCTACTTCTATGAAGAACTGGGGTCAATAAATACTCACAGAAAAAAAAAGTGTCAGGTCTACTTCTATGAAGAACTGGGGTCAATAAATACTCACAGAAAAAAAAAGTGTCAGGTCTACTTCTATGAAGAACTGGGGTCAATAAATACTCACAGACGTAAAAATTTGGAAATGTGTAAATGTGATATCAGTGTTCCTTTAACTTTATTGAAAAAATCTCACCACAACCAGTAGTTTGGTAGCCAAGAAAAAATTGAGCTCTCGTTTTGAACATAAAAAAACTGCTAAAACTGCAGTATCATTTCTCAGTTAACACAACAGCAATGACTGAAAAACCATGGCTGCTGGACAAAGAGGCCCACTATGTGTCTGACCCGAGGTGGGTTTTTTTATCAGGTGGGGAGAATTGAGCGGGACAATATTGCACTGAAAGTTACACAAAATAAATCCCTCATTGTTGCAATCAAAATTTAGAAGTTTGTGCAAAGTTCAATCTAGAGCTATTTTTTACTTATTTTTATTTATTTGTCAAATGCTGTCCCTGGGGAGTAGGTTGAGAGGTACAGGTAGGAATACATTATAGTACAGCAGTCTAACTACATTGTGATAATACAACCAAAACAACAAATAATGATAAGCCAGGGGAGAAAATGATAGTAAAATAATGGTAAATCACAGAAAGAAATGATTACAATGTACAATAAAGAAAACTAAACATTAGAAGTGACAAGTAAAGCAACAAAAAATATGCAAGCCTTGTAATCAGCAGAGCAAAAACAAGTGAAAACACCATTATGTTATAGATTAAAAAGCATAGACTCAGACTTGCCACAACACAACCCAAAGCCACCCATGCCACACATTCCAAGACCGAACTCATCGAACACTGTCAGACAATGGGGCACGCTTTCGACTTCCGTAATGCGACGACGCTGGCTCGGCAACAAAGTTGCGGCAAGAAAAAGCTTTTCGAGTCATGACTCATGTGCCGCGACAAGTCGGTGCGCAACAACAACTGCGGCCCCTACCGGATGTGCACAGAGACGTACGAAATTACTATAACTAGACTGGGTGACCTTTGCTCATTTGGAGCCAGTGCATACTGAGGATGCCACCCATCCGCATTGGTGGCAAAACGTCTGTGTATTTTTTATTATATATTGTTGTCTAAAGTCGGGGTATATAGTTTTCAATTATGAACACGGCTTTTGGAACATTTTTGCACTACTTTATAGCATACAAAAATACTTTTCTACCCTTTCTCTAGGCTATTCATAACAACATTGATTTGATTTGATTGATATGTGGGGTTTAACGTCCCAAAACCACTATATGATTATGAGAGACGCCGTAGTGGAGGACTCCGGAAATTTAGACCACCTGGGGTTCTTTAACGTGCACCCAAATCTGAGCACACGGGCCTACAACATTTCCGCCTCCATCGGAAATGCAGCCGCCGCAGCCGGGATTCGAACCCGCGCCCTGCGGGTCAGCAGCCGAGTACCTTAGCCACTAGACCACCGCGGTGGGGTATTCATAACAACAGTTTCTTGAGGCAACATGTTCCAATTTCAATGAAAGCCGGAAAAAATAAAACCTTGAATGTGTGGCAAAGTGTGACGCATTGCCTGATGTGCTTATCATGCACATTCATATGGGAATGACGATATCGTGGTTTTAAGTGTTCGTGCTTATTTACGTTTATGTGATTATTATGAAGCAAGAAAAAAAATTTCATCACTGCCACCTATCGTTGGCAAGCAAGCATGTCCAAATGATTAACCATCCCATGCTTGAGCAAACAAGGTTTTAAGCCGCGATAAGCGAGCCATTATTGCAAAAACAAAAAGATGTAAAGTTTTCATCTCTTTAAAAGTCACAATGAGATAAGCATTTATCTCTGATTCAATGTGAACATTCTGAAAGATAGTGCAACCTACACCTGCAACAAATGCAGCTCCAACTGGGGGCTTCTAAATTACAGTAGACTCTCAGTAAACGGAACCTGAAGGGACCGGAAAAATATGTTCCATTTAACAGGACTTCCGTTTACTGAGAGGTGAACATAGGTGCAGAATACAACCAAGCATTGCAGAGGAAATAGTTCCACTTAAGCAGTGGTTCCGTTTAACAGATTTATATTTACTGATAGTCTGCTGTATGTGGCCAAGAGAGAGAGGGGGCACTCTATTTAAGACCTTTGCCTATTCTGCGGCCGTAGTCAGCACAATTCAACAAAGACCTATGTCACAACCCACCTCCTTTATGCAAATAGTTCTGCTAATCAAGATGATGGCCAGGATAAGTGCATGCAGGTTGCACTAACTTTCAGAATGCTCCAATTCAATCGGACGTAAATGCATAAATATTTTTATGACTTTTTTAAATTACAGAAAAACTTAACATCTCATTTCATTTTTTCTGTATTGCAATGAAGACTTATCATGGCTGAATGCTTCGTTGGCTTGAACATGCAATGGTTATCTCTTTGGAGATGGTTTTATCTAGTCCCAGTTTACATTTTGAAGAGCGCCGAGTGAGGCGAGACATAAAATGGTTTTCATGAAAGCACCAAAATGCACTGCCGAGCGATATACAAGAATTATGCTTTTCTACTGCTGTTGCACCTCAGTGAATTCTGCGAGTAATTATGTATGATTGCTGTTTTTACAACTTTGTTATGTTGCAAATGCATGTTCACACAAGAAAAACTACGCTGCACTCAAGATGAAGGGAAGTAAGTTACTTGCTAAGTAACACACAAATAAGTTAAAATAAGTTATTCTTACATTTGATTGGTCTACATTTGTTTGTTATCTTCCTTATGATGCGTGTACAAAGAAAAATGAAGAGCTATTGCCCCCAATTCAATGAACTCAATATTCTATTGTTACTTCATGCTTCAGCAAAAAGCATCATTGCACAAAATGAACTTTGTTTTGAATTTGCTTGTCATTAAATACAAAATGCTTCCAACTTATCGTGCTTGATAGACCAGCATCTGCAGTATCCAAATGGGTAATGCAGCCCTTCAAACCACAATTTTCAGAGCATGTAGCTTGCTGTTGGCCTACACTCTAAAAAGAAATCGAGCATTTGGGGACAGCTTCTGCCACATAACAATAATCCTCATCTACTTTGAGTACTTTCCTCGCGTTATCACCATGGTTCTGGCAGTCCGGGGTCACGAACGTCACGCCTGTTATTAATATTATTCTTGACAGGGAAGTGGCCAGCGCCGGGTTTTCAAGAAAGAAAATGCGAGCAAGTTCAATGACAATTATTGTTGCATAGCATATACTCCCATTTTTTCTTAGAGTATACCGAAAACAGTGATTGTATTTCAAAAAAACCAATCAGTCCACAGCTATTTGATAATTGCCATCAGTGTGCCTCGGCATGTTTTTATGAAAAATTATACACAATTAAGACATCTTTTTATGATTTTCATTTCTGGGTCACAAAGGCCCATTATTAAGTACTACCTACGAATGTCAAGAAGTATGTATTGACAGCTCTGGATACAAAAAGTACCGAGTATAGTGTGTATGTACTCTGCTATAAATTTTTTATCACACCATTCTTGTAGAAATAGGTACATTTTGCTCTAATTATGTATATACTACATAAAATAGGTAGCCATTCGAAACCTCGTTGTAGCTTTAAAGACTCTGCCTTTTCACTGCCCTGTATTTTCTTTCACGCCTGTACAGTCACAGTCGTAAACGTAAGCGAGAAGCTCCCACGGGAGGCCCCTGATAATAAAAGTGAAACAAAAATGCATGACCTTTCCCCTTCTTAAGATGTCCACGACAACAAATCAAGGTACATGATCTGCTTGTATAAAAATACCAACTTTACAGCTAAAAAATTAGCTGGGTCATGTGCTAGGCCAAGTAATAGCCCGTCTGGCTGATCATGGCCTCCTCGACCTTGGCAGCAAACAGGGTCACGTCCAAACCCTCCCCTCCCACGACCATCACGACATCCTCGTTGTTTTTTCTGAAAGAGAGGAAAGAAGCAGGGGACCATAAGAATAATAGTTAATGAAACTAGGGCACTGAATTATCTGCAACAAGTGGCCTAAAAAGGCAAAAGTATTCTAATGCGAAGTCACAGCAAAACACCGGGGCAGCCAAAATGCACTGATCAAACAGAAAATTAGAATTATGCTTCTAAAGTATACTTTCGTTGTCGGGTTGCAAAGAGCACTTAAGTGAGACTTTTTTTCATTTTCTAAACGTTCGAGTAGACGTGCACACAAGTCCGCCATGGTGGATCACTGGCTACGGTGCTCTGCTGCTAACCTGAATATCACAGGTTCCACCACGACTGTGGCATTTAGGTGAAGGCAGAATGACTGAGGCCCATGTGCTGTCGATGCACCTTAAAGAGCCCTATATAGTCAAAATTTCCAGAGCCCTTCACTACGGCACCTTTTCTAACTGTAGCCCCGCCGCGGTGGTCTAGTGGCTAAGGTACTCGGTGGCTGACCCGCAGGTCGCAGGATCGAATCCCGGCTGCGGCGGCTGAATTTTTGATGGAGGCGGAAAAGTAGGCCCGTGTGCTCAGATTTGGGTGCACGTTAAAGAGCCCCAGGTGGTCGAAATTCCCAGAGCCCTCCACTACGGCGTCTCTCATAATCATATGGTGGTTTTGGGACGTTAAACCCCACATATCAATTATTATTTTCTAACCGTATCATGCTTTTGGGGCATAAGATCTCAGATATTATTATAATCGCAGAATGGACTACGGCACCTTTTCTAACCGTATCGTGCTTTTGGGGCATAAGATCTCAGATATTATTATAATCGCAGAGGCTGTTACAATGGTACTGGTTAGCCCACGTGACCTGACAGCCGTCGAGCACAGAAACATTGAATGATGGTTATTCACTAGGTGCCACACTAATTAGCATTATTTATTTATATATATTTATAAAAAATGAATATATGTATATTGTAATGGGCAAGAAAAGAGCCAACAACCGTTCTCAGAGCCAGCTGTTCTTACTCTCCACTTCGGCTTTCTCTGCTTCGTTCATGCTGCCCGTGTGCCAGAGGGCCGGAGTCTTTTTTGGACATCACGTTCCGCCATGACTGCAAGCATTGTTGGCCAAACTGTTGACAATGTTTCTGTTGGGTGATGCTGGCTGCATCACTATGGTCGGTCACGGCCACGCGGCTCATTATACTGCCTTATTATGTCTGGTAGACGGCACTGGCTATTTCGAAATGGCCAGGCTCAGCGACCCTGCAGTTTCACTCGTATCTTTGTCAAACATAATTCTTGCAGCCGACACTGGCTATGACATAGTGGTAGCAGTTCTCAGACGCCCTGTAGTCCGGTTTGCAGCACCGCTGATAACGATGGCTGTGGTTGACGGCGCTTACTGTTTTGTAGTGGTCACCTGGTTGTGCCTGTCGTATGCCATTTGCTATAGTAAGTATGGCCTACTTTGACACCTTCCGGTTGTCAGTTTCGAGTCAGTTCATAATGACTGGACGATGGATGCGAGCGAGGTCGGACATGTCTGTATCCTTCGTCAAGATTGTCATAGTTGTCCAGTGGCGTCTCTATATCGCTGCTTCTCTCTCCCAACTTGTCGAAGCCCGGTTGACCAATGACGAATGTCGTGCAAAACACTACTCTGTTGTTATCTGCATGTCCTTCATTGGCAGTCTGAATAAGCTGGTTCTTGTCGGGAACAGGCTCAAATGCTAGGCGGCAGGGCTGGTGTATACCGGCTTCTGCTAGATGGGGTGTAGGCTCAGTCGTGCTTGGATAACCACTTAATGAAACAGGCTGACCCTTGACGAATGTGACATCATCTGTCATTTTGATTTCTTGACTGAATATACGAACAGCGCAACTTAAAATTAGTTACAGCATAACTACAAAAGCGAAAGAACAAGGATAAAAAAGAGCGCTGACTTTCAACAATGATTTGATAGCGGAGTGGCATACATATACAGTTGAGCCCATATATAAGGAAAGACGTTTCGTTCCTCCATGCCCCGACTGCTTTTTGTTACGCACCCCTCCGTCCTTTGTCACCCCACTACTCTGAGCACCCCGCATCGCCAGACGAGGCCCGTGTTTGCACACTGCCACGGATTTTTTGAAGAACGGTCGGCCATTTACCCTGTTTTTGATCGCTGGTACTGTCATTGGCGTCGTTGGCCTAGAGTGACCAGACCATTTGCCAACATCGTCGGCCACCGACTGTATCCAATAGCCTGCGTCTAGTGCACGCGCGTACGCTACCCCACCGGCTTTGATAATTTGTGATTCGTTTCGTGTTTAGGACTTGTTCTCGCTCACTTCCCACTTGGCTCAGCATGCCTTCCACGCGCATGCGGAAGCCCGAAAATGGCTGTTAATTTTGTGCAAAACGAATCGCGAAAATTCGAAGTTTCGTGAGGCCGCGCAAACCCACCGGCGCAACAAAAAGATTTTTTGACCACGGCCGCCGATTCTTCGAACACCGCCGCACGCACCGATCCAGGCGGCAATGCTTTGACTTCTGCGCGCGCTGCCACTCTTTCCAAGTTTTTTTTTACGTGCGAGTTTCGTGGACCTTTCAAGCAAGCTACCCAACCTGCCTCCTTCCCGTGTGTTTTGGCTTTCAAGGTCGCCCTCCCACCACATCTTCTCCTCTCTCTATCGCAACTCCTTGCCCTTCTCTCGCAAGTCTGCTCTCCTCTCTTGATCACAACCCTTTCGCCCGTCTCCACCGCTCCACAACGCCCGCCACGCTGGCTCGAATTAGTTTCGTTTTCTGACTGGAAATGAGCCCAGACCTGTTCCAAGCGTTCTGGCATGTGTGTCGCGTGTGCGCGTCTTGCTCGCTCTTGGTGTGGGTGTGTGGTCAAGACGGCTGACGGGAGGACTAACACGCTTTTTTCTGCCGCTCAACAAATAGTCGAAAGTGTGACTGCTTGGCTTGAGCGTAATCCGCGCGTTAGGTGCCACGTTGCAGAGCACTTGCTCATAGCTGTTGACCACATGGTAGCCAACTTACCGCTTCAGGCGTCCCGGTATTCAGCTGTGGAGATGGTGAATATTTCGTGGGCGGCGGTGACGACTACATGCGCGCGAAACTGTTTTCGCGAGGCCGACTTCGTCGACGTCAAGCCCGATGTGGAGCCTGAAGCTTCCAAACTGCGGCGGCTATTTGTGGCAGCGCGTCGTCGACTCCAACCTGGGAGAGCGGGTGGGACATCTGTTCCGATGATTTAATTAAGGCCGATGATGATGCCGACACTGCGGAACTGTGCACGGATTGGGGCATTGTGAATGAAGTACGTGGCGAGAGCGATTCGGAGGAATCCGATTGCGAGAACGACGATACTTTGGAGCCAGTGCCTCATGCAGCTTATGCCACGGGCCTCGGCAAACAAGCACTCTGCCGTTTTAAATGAGCTCGAGACCGCCCTTATCGCTTCTGCTCTTCGAAACACGTGCATCACAGACTTTTTGGGGCAAAAAAGTTTGTGTTTTCACTCGCAACTTTTTTAAAAAGATGTGTTTCATTTACTATGAACTTCAGGATACAGCGAACGGATGCCGTGTCACGCTCAGGTTCGTTATAAGCGGGCTCGACTGTATAGGCGAAAAAAGAAGAGAATAGGCAAGCATAGAAAGATGCAGTTAACAACCACTGTGATACAATGTCAGCAAAACTTTTGTCTCTTGTTGATTGAGCTGGAAACAAATACACATGTAGCTTAAAAGTGATCGAGATGTAGCCTAAAATGTCTACACCACCAAAAACACACTTGTTTATCTCGCTGTCCAGGGTGTGTCTAGTAACTTGTCACATGAGGGTGAGCAGCTCTTGTGGCGTTTTTTGATGTTCAACTGCAAACTTTGGTCCAAGTCCCAAAACATCATGCACTTTCTCAGGAAGTTCAACTTCACCAACGATGTGTTCGGCAACGCTGGCTTTTTTGAAAAGACAGCTCGTAGGCTACGGAGTGCGTGTTGCCACATAAATTTCGTCGTGCCATCAGCCAAGGCAGATAACTCACGCCGTTTTTTCTTGGCAGTAGAAGGCCTTTCTGAACATTGCAGCTGCAGATCTAGGCTCTTGCAGCAAAAGGCAGGCCTGGTGCAACCATCCTGACTGCAATATCTTGCAAATGCGATCATCGTGTCTAACCGAGAAAGTGAAGCCAGCACGAAGAAACGCAGCCTCTGCAGGCAAAATGTTGACACGAATGCAGTAGGCAGAGGACCTAGCTTTGCAAACAGCCAGGGAAATACGACTTATTAAAACACTGGGAGAGTCAAAAGAACAAGAAAAAGAGCCCATTATACTAGAAATGAAGTTATGAAGCGTGGAAACTTGGGCAAGTTGGTAGGACATAACTGAATATACGAACAACACAACTTAGAAGTAGTTACAGCCTAACTACGGAAGTGAAAGAACAAGGACAGAAAGAAGCGCTGACTTTCAACAATGATTTAATACAGGAGTGGCGTACATATATAGGCGAAAATAAGAGAACAGGCATGTGTAGAAGGGTGCAGTTAACAACCACTGCAATATAATGTCTGCAAAGCTCTTGTCTCTTGTTGTTTGAGCTGGAGACAAATACACATGCAGCTTAACAATGATCGAAATACGCAATCTCTTTTTGCAACAGTGTAACTGATGGGTAACTTACACATTTACCGTCAAGCTTACGTGATAGACTTCAATTATCTCATGCATGGCCTGCGAGTGGTGCCTGCCTAAGTTATATATATATATATATATAAATATATATATATATATATATATATATATATATATATATATATATTGCATATTGCCACGCGAATGTGCCAGTGGCAAGGAAAACGAAGCAGCACGAGAACATTTGGTCAGGACAAGGACGAAGAAGAAGTGGCTGCCTTTTTGCACAGTCTAATAAAGTCTCTTAGTTGGTCGTCCTCTCTTTAATCATCGTTCTGGCATCGTCACACTGGTGGAGGTGCTGGGTAAGCTTCAAGCTTGGCACTCTTTTGCGGAACCGACCATCGAGCCCAGAATCGCCACTACACATTGAAACACCAGTGCCCCGTTTCAGTCGACGTCTACTAGGCCTGGCGCCCGAGCGTAATCCCCTGCAGGAAGGTTAAAGCATTCGTCCTCGAACGACCATAGCCACTGCAGCTCCATCACACTTGGCACTGCAGAATCTTATGATTCCTGACTGCTTCTATAGTGAAACTTATGAAGATACCCAAGACTGGCTGGATCAGTTCGAACAGTGTGCCAAGTACAACAAGTTGGCCGCCCCAGAAGACGATAACCCTAGCACAAATTCTGATAGAGGTCTCAATCAGTCAGATGCAGTTTCCTATAAGTTGTACCAGTCTTGTATTAGACTGATACAAAGTCTTATCAGTGCTCATAGACATCCATATCAGTCTGATACAGTTTTTTACCAGTGCTAATAGTCTAATATCAGACTGATACACCAGTGCTACTAGCTTTTGAATAAGTTTGATTGGTGATTTACACGGCATATATGTGTCTATAAGTTTTCAGTCTTTTGTTCATTTATCTGATCTTCATAAAATGCACTACTGTCATTTTAACAGTAGTTATCTTTTTTAACACACTGCCCACATATATATGATCGGTCATTTCTGTATGTATATTATAGTGTAGCAGTGTTTTCTATTGAACACTTGGCTACAATTGGGTGAACTATTACAATCACTCAAAAAGTGCGACTGGTGGCTTTTAGGTGCGTATGACAAAATGTACAATGCTTCGTGATGGTGCATAATTGACAAACTGAGCTTTAATTATGCAAAGCAGGTTTCAGCCAAGATGAACGCCTTATTCTATGTACAAATGGAGTTGCAGGTGCCAGTTAGCAACACAGTTTATGCTGACAATCATAGAACACATTTAGAAATTTCAAGATACTAGTATTCAAAACTTATCAGATAGCAGTAAAAACATAACTTGAAACAATACAAACAAATCTTCTCATCACAGAGCAATACTAACATAATTTCTAAATTTTTAGCTATAGGGCCAGTAAGCATTCTAAGACATAGGACTTCATAATCAGTGCACTACTGTGAAATGAGCATGCCGATACAATAAGTTTTTGAAACGGCGTGGAGTTGAAAGCCTCGCTTGGTGCTGCAGTTTCTCCCTTTCACAACACAAGCCACCCCCAGCTGGCTCTCCCACATAGTGCTTTGCCTTTAATGATGAGCCACTACATTAGTGTCATAATCCATACTGGATGAGATCCTTGAAAGAAACAATGAAATGCTTCTTTGAGTAGTCATTAATTGATCTATTTGTCAAAATTTGATGCCTTGCAAATCCACCGCCACAAATATTTCAAAGCAAGTTGAGAGGTTTATTGCGCACTTCAACCGCTTGCTTTTTTTTCTCCTCGGTCTCAACAAACTCCACTGAAAACTACAGAGAGGAATGGCAGTAAAAAAATGCGATATGTCAGCACACATTATGAGCTAGAGCATGCTTGAAAAAACACGGTAGCTTTTTCATGTTGCCGTTTCTATGTGCGAGTGTGACTATGCAATGTTATAAAATTTTGGACAGCAGTGTCAGCATGTGGCAACACCCTGTGGCAAGAAGCACATTCGATTGAAACGCTGCTCTTGATTCATTTCGGCTATGTAGAAAAAAGATTAAACTAGTGAGAACATGCATGCTTCGTACACCTGAAAGAAAACTGGTCAAGAGGCCGATTCAACTGTTGTACTCGCTCGAAGGTTGCTTCGGTTGAATCTGGTCAGCGGGAAGATGTAGAAAACAGATTGAAGATGGAGCTCGGGGACGAGGAAGAAGAAGTGAGCAGGGGCAAGCTCAGTATATTTTTTTCATCTCATTCTGTCAACATTAAACTGAAGATGTATCGGTTATACGGTCTCTCTGGTCCCTCTGAAGCATGGTCCCGTGACCAGGATATCTGAGGACCGATGGAAAGACTTCAACCTCATTCACAAAAACGAGTTAAAGAACGAAACGGCGATGTCTGGCTCAACGACGAACCGTCGAGGGAAGGACCACGACCGATGACTGTTGGCGACGTGCATACACAGGCAAGAGCTCTATCAACACAATTTAAGCATGAATAAAGAGCTCCTATCAAAGAAGCGGAAGATGCTTCGAGCAAATGTGACAAAGCTTATGAGCAAAGTTGATAACATAATAGAAGAAGATGCCAATCAAGCGCAACTTCTGATGCTTCTAAACCAGATGAAGAATGCATCACAGACGCTAAGACAAGTAAACGAACAAATCGAATCACTCATCAAAGAAGAAGATGCGAAGGCAAAATTTGAAAGAGTTTTGCAGTATGAGATGAAGATCGTCGCCACAATGACAAAAATAGAGAAGCAATTACACGAGTTAGAACAAATGCTGCAACTGACTACGAGAATATTCACAGAACAGGCGAAGTCAGTGCAAGGTACTAACCAAATCTCGGAGACACAAGAGCTTGTCAAGTTGCCACGTCTTGAGATGATCAAGTTTGATGGGAGAAAGACAGCATGGCCAAAGTTTTGGCATCAGTTCGAGAAATCTGTGCATAACAGATTGAATATGCCGAAGAATAAAAAATTTAATTACCTACTGGGGTCTCTGAGCGGGAAGGCTGGATCTCTAATAGAAGGTTTGCAGTTTTCTGATAAGAATTACGAGCATGCAGTAGCTCTTCTGAAAGAAACCTTCGGACGTCAAGATAGTTTAAGAGAGACCAACATAAAAGAGCTAGTAAACAGGGAAGCAGTGAAGAGTCCTAAAGATGTAGATGGGTTGAAGAAACTCTTCCAAAATTTGCAAATGAACACATGAGCATAACAGTCGTTAGGAGTGGAAATGGGTAGTTACACTACAGTGATAGCTCCTGTTGTAAAATCTGCGCTACAGGTGGATATGAGGATTGAGATGAAAATGAAGGAGATAGAAAAAGACGATAACAGATCAGTAACTACGGAATTGAATTCAGCGTCAAGAGACAGCACGAGCAGTTTGGAAGAAATTATGGAGTTTTTAAAGTTATATATATATATACGCAGCAGACAAGAAACTCAAGAGGAAAAATATGACGTTACCCAGTCACCACACAGTATGAGGCGGACTAGAACATCTGCGCTTCAAAGCTCCTCGATGAAAAGATGCATCTTCTCTGATATGACTGGACATTACAAGGACGATTGCAGAAGAAGCATTAAACAAGAAACAGAAGAAAGAAGAAACATTACTAAGAAACAGAAGAAAGAAGCCTTGCAACGGAAGCGAAGGTGGTTCAGATGCACCAGACCTCGCCACACGGTGAAGATATGCTGCGCTAACGTACGCTGCAAAACATGCAAGGGAAGACACGCGATATCCATGTGTTGATCACATTCACCTGCAGGAAAGTCGGCACAGCAGCAAAGCGGTGATGATGTTGAGCATGTACGTATATGCGCGCAACCTGACCGCCTAGACACCAGCAAGTCCTGCAACATTCACGCAAAGCAGTCTGGTGAACATAAGTGCATACTGCTGCAGACAGCCTTTCTGTGGACAGAGGGAGAAAACAGCAGGTGCTACACACAAATTCTGCTGGACAATGGGAGCCAGAGGACATTCATCCTCAAAAGACTGTCAAGAAAACTAGCGGGCAAGGTAAAAAGATCCGAAAGGATTACCATAGGATCATTTGGAGAAGGAGAGATGGAACTAGACATGAAAGTCATCGAGGTCAGCGTGAGGAAGGTTCCTACATCGGGGCGAGTCACGATTGAGGCGCTGGAGATAGAAGTTATATCCTGCGACGTGCTACCATCACCACCGTTGACAATACACGAAAGAGCAAGATCGATGGGAATTTGTTTGGCTGATGATAGTGAGAAGACGGACAAAGAAAAAATTTGGAAATTTCGATATTAATTGGAGCAGATTATTATTGGACCGTAGTCACTGGTCGCATTCCCGAGATTCATCCAAGGAGGAGGAGGAGGATCGAAAGAGGAAGGACAGGGAGGTTAGCCAGTTCTCAGACCGGCTGGCTACCCTGTAACCAGCCGGTCTGAGAACTGTGGCGTATCACTGTGGCGTAACTACTCATTTCCACTCCTAACGACTGCAATGCTCATCCAAAGTAATGGCAGACCGGCTGCCATTACTTTGAAGATTCATCCAAAGTAATGGCAATAGAAATGATGTTGGGATGAACAGTTCAAGGTCCTGTAGGACTTCACTGTGTGCTAATGAAATCATCGACGGTTATGGTACTGAAGGTCAGTGCCAATTGGGACACGATTATCGACAAACTGCAGTGATTCTGGGACTTGGAAAACATGAGAATTCAGGAGAAACTTGCAATAAAGATGAGCGATGCCCATGTGCTAGCATACGTCCGACAAACAATGCAGTTGAAAGGAGGAAGATACCAAGTGCAGCTACCATATGGAAGGAAAACGCAACATTGGGCGACAACAACACAATTGCAGAGAAGAGGCTTATCTAGGTTACAAAGAAATTATACAAGGATAAAGATGACCTCCTAGCCTATGAAAGCTATCCGAGAGTACTTCGAGCAAGAAATAGCAGAAAATGTCGAAGAAGATGCTAGATCAGATATACAGAACAAATTTGTATACTACATGCCGCACCAAGCTGTAATTAAGGAGGACCGAACAACGACAAAGATACGAATCATCTTTGGCGCATCGTCAAGCCAGAATCCAGGTGAATCCTTGAATGACAACTTGGAAAATGGGCCAAACCTAAACACCAACATCACAAGTTTGCTGATGAAGTTTCGAAATCACAAGATCGCCATGTCAGCCGACATGGAAAAAGCATTTTTACAGATCAAATTACATGAAAATGACCGAGACTCACTGCGATTTATGAGGTGGGAAAGAATACCCAGTAAAGATATGCCAAGCCCGAAGATAAAAACGTGGAGGATGACGAGGGTTACTTTCAGTACTACACCAAGTAGCTTTCTTCTAGCGGACACAATTCATCGACATTTGGATAAATTCGAAGAGAAATATCCTGCAGTTGTGATGCAACTCTCGAAAGGAATCTATGTTGATGACGTTTCACTAGGAGCCGACGAATACTCGACATCGACAAAGATATACAAAGAAGCAAGAGACATTTTTCGTAATGCAGAAATGAATTTAAGAAAATAGACTCCAAATGACGCCAAAATAAGAAAACTATTTGACGAAGAAGGAGATGATCTGGATCGGGGAATAAGAAAAGAGAGACAAATCAAAATTTTGGGGCCGAAATGGAATTTCGTAGATGACACGTTGAACTTTCCAGACACTACATGGCGTAATGACAAGGACATGAAACAACTCTCAAAAAGACAGGTTTTGCAAGCTGCGGCAAGGCTATATGACCCTCTAGGTTTTTTTACACCATTTGCAGTAGGAGCAAAAATATTGCTGAAAAAAATTTGGATGGAGAAACTGAAATGGGATGACCCGTTACCAAGCCAGCATTGATCAGCTTGGAAGGACTGGTCGGAGGAGCTTCAGCACTTAGATTACTTCACCGTTAACAGATGCTATGAACAGACAAGCTGAAGTGAAAGCATCGACTTTACACGTGTTCTTCACATGTGTGTGTGTGTCCTTTCTTTGTGTATTCGTATTCAGTGCGCTCTTACCCTTCTTAAACATAGAATACCAACATGCCCACCTTTCCACCTTGGTGAACTCTGATGCAAGTCCAATGGCGTATGGAGCAGCAACATACATTGTAACAGAACACTCTGATCGAAGCAATGAAGCCAACCTAGTCATTGCAAAAAAAGTAGAGTCGCTCCTGATGTATCCGTGACGTCACGCCAGCCGAAGCCGCCGTTATCACCACTGCTTCTTCTCCTTCCCTTCCCCTTAACCCCTCTCGCACAACGCTACATTAACCCGCGCTATCGCAATAAAGCTTTTGTCTTGGCCCAGCCACGGCCCTGGCGTGTTCGTTTCAGTGGCGACGAGGGTGGGATGAAAGCGGTGCGGCAACTCCGTCCGTCATGACCGCCGCACCCACGGGAGGATACGCCAGCCCGCCGCAGTTCGACGAGGCGAGCGACAAGTGGCCCGCGTACCAGGTTCGGCTGGAAGCCTTCTTTGAGGGAAATGGCATCACGGAAGACAACAAGAAGCGGGCCCTGCTGGTGACTGCACTGTCCACCCACACCGTCGACGTACTGAGCGGACGTTGTGCTCCGGATAAGGTGAATGAACTTTCGTACCCACAAGTGATAGCCTTGCTTAAGCAGCACTTCTCGCCGCAACCGAACGAGATAGCACAGTCTTATAAGTTCTTCACCCGCAATCAGCTGCCCGGCGAACCGGTCAAGGATTTTGTCGTGGCGATTCGACAGATAGCGGACACCTGCAATTTTGGTGCTTCGTTGGACAGAATGCTACGAGATCGCATCGTGTGTGGTCTGCACAACGTCGGAGTGCGTCGGCAGCTACTCGCGAAACCACAGCTGACGAGGAGCGAAGCGGAAGAAATTGCGATATCTACCGAAATGGCCGAGGCCAACGCGCAAGAGATAGTAAGCCCCACCGCTGAGGCAAGTGTGCATGCGCTGGGAGGCCAGTCCTATCGCCCACGAAGCCGGCCACAGATTGTTGGGTGCTACCGCTGCGGAGCAAAAGGGCACGGACCCGAGGATTGCCGCTTCCGCTCGGCGTCATGCTTCAAGTGTAAACAACGAGGTCATATCGCTCGAGCCTGTTGCCGCCGTGAGAGTGGGTTCGGGGTGGTACCACCAGAACGCCAAGTACACGCCTTGTCGCGGGAGGAAGACACTGGCACGGACGGTATGTTCGCGCTGGAGGCAGCGGACAGTCACATCGGCCACGTCGGCATTACGCAACCCATCGTGCGCACCTTGGATTGTGGTGGGGTTCCAGTGAACATGCAGGTCGACACAGGCTCGCCGGTTTCGGTCATCACGTGGCCCACATATGAGCGGAACAAAACAGTGTGGCCGAAGCTGCGTGGTTCGCCATTGAAACTCACCTGCTTCCTGGGACGGCTTCCAGTGCGGGGACAACTTCAGCTCAAGGTTTCGTGCGGAAACAAGTCGACGGCTGGATCTTTGCAAGTCCTTGGTTGCTCCGGCCCAAACCTCTGCGGACGCGACCTGATTCAAGCGTTCCACATGCTCGAGGCACCGGTAATGAACGTGAACACGTCAGGTGAGCAACTGCCGTTACTCGGTGCTGACGACGTTAACGTGGACCGGTTGCTAGCAGAATTCGCTGATGTGTTCGCGCCAGGTTTAGGGCTCATAAAAGGGCCACCGGTACACTTCGAGACGCGAGAAAACGTGGTGCCGAAGTTTTGGAAAGCACGCGAAGTTCCGTATGCTTTTCGGCCAAAGGTTGACGCGGAACTGGACCGCCTTTCGGGCGCGGGTATTATTGTACCGGTGCCTCATGCGGAGTGGGCGGCGCCAGTGGTACCGGTAGTGAAACGGAATGGCTGCATCCGCCTTTGCGGCGATTTTAAGCTAACGGTCAACAAAGCTTGTCGCACTGAGCAATATCCGTTGCCACGGATGGAGGATATCCTGGCTACATTAAATGGCGGTGAAGTTTTTACCACGATAGACTTACGGGAGGCATACAACCAGCTTCCGTTGGATGAGGAAGCCATGCAACTCACGACCATAAACACGCATAAGGGACTGTTCAGCTTTACTCGCCTGCCTTTTGGAGTGGCGTCCGCGCCGGCCGTGTTCCAACGGCGTATGGAGACCATTTTGCAGGGACTTCCGGGTGTTCAGGTCTACCTAGACGACGTCATCGTGGCAGAGAAACGCAATGACTGCACCACCCTGCACGAAGTATTCAAGCGTTTCCGGGAATACGGCGTGCGCCTGAACGCAGACAAGTGCAAGTTCCGCCAACTAGAGGTGGATTTTTTGGGGCATCGAATCAGCGCTCGAGGTCTTCAACCAAAGACGGAAAACATAGACGCCATCCTTAAGGTTCAGGCACCACGGAATTCCGCAGAATTAAGGTCCTACCTCGGCATGGTAACGTACTACCACAAGTTTCTTCCCAATGCATCGACCGCCATGGCACCCCTATATCAACTACTCCGGAAGGAAGCTAAGTGGAAGTGGGATACCGCTCAACAGGAGTCATTCAGCAGTGTGAAAGACCTTCTGAAATCCGCAGACTTTCTGGCGCATTTTGACCCACACAAGCCGCTAGTCCTGGAATGCGATGCCTCCCCGGACGGAATAGGCGCAGTGCTTTCACACGATGTCGGGGGCGGGGTACTTCGGCCCATAGGGTTCCGCTCTCGGTTATTGACTGGAGCTGAGAAAAATTACTCGCAGCTGGAGCGTGAAGCCTTGGCACTTGTGTTTGGTGCGTCGAAATTCCGACAACACTTGCTCGGCAATACTTTCACATTGATGACGGACCATAAGCCGCTTGTTGCACTTTTTCACCCAGACAGGCCAGTGCCCGTGATGGCCGCTGCGCGAATCCAGCGGTGGGCCCTGCTGCTGAGCGCCTACGATTACGTCATCAAACACCAGCCCCAGCCCGGGAAAGACAACATTCCAGCCGATGCCCTCAGCCGACTCCCCACGTCAGCAACTTCCCAGCCAGAGACGCAGGAAGAAACTGTGGACGGTGAGTATGTCCTGCTCACGGAGACCCTCAATGATGGTGTCATGTCTGCGAAGCAACTGGGCACTCTCACGGAGCTTGATGACGATTTAGCAAAGGTGCAAAAATGGGTGCAGGAGGGATGGCCAAGAAATTTGGGGCCTAAGGACCAGCACTTGATGCCATACTTCAACCGGAAAGCTGAGATAACGGGGAGTTATGGGCTTCTATACTGGGACCATCGAGTGATCGTCCCTAAGAGTGCCCGAGCAGTGATGTTACGTCTGCTGCATGATACTCATCAAGGGATTTGCTCAATGAAGCGGCTAGGGCGCTCCTTGATGTGGTACCCCCGGATCGATAATGACATTGAGCACATGGTTAAGTCCTGCACCAGTTGCATCCAAGCTGCCCCTATGCCCCCAAAGAAACCCCCTGTTGCGTGGCCAGAAACGGATGAGCGTTGGTCGAGGCTGCATATCGATTTTGCAAGGCCGATCGATGGTCACATGCTACTGATTGTGGTGGATTCACATAGTAAGTGGATAGAAGCGATACCCATGAAGAGTTCCACCACACACGCCACCATAGAGGCTCTGCGCACCTTGTTCAGTACATTCGGGTTGCCCCGGACGCTGGTATCCGATAATGGCCCACAGTTTACGAGTTGGGAATTTAACACCTTCACGAAGCTGAATAACATAGTACACCTCCGAACAGCACCGTATCACCCCCAGTCCAATGGGCTCGCGGAGCGGGCGGTTCGTACTGTGAAGTATTCATTGAAGAAGAATGTACAAGGGTCACTGAAAACCCGCCTGGCTAGGATTTTGCACAGGTACCGCAGGACGCCGCAGGCCGGGGGCCGGACACCAGCGCAACTCCTAATGGGCTACGATCTTCGCTCCAGGCTGGACAACGCAGTGTCCATTCCGCCCTCACCAGTTGACCGTCCCCCCCTCGATGGGTGGCAGCCCGGGGAGCCAGTCTGGGTGAGGAACTTCGGGCGAGGCGAGCCGTGGACTCCAGCCAGCATTACATCGACAGACGGAGCCCGCCTGGTGAATGCCGATGGTCCGGAGGGGGAAACCATTAGGCGCCACAGCAACCAGGTGAAGCCACGGGAGTTGGAGCATGACCAGGGAGAAGTCGGTGACTCTCGGTGCCTCGAAACTGCCGGCGGGGCCCTAGCAGGAGGAACACCGAGGCGAGCGCCAACAAGGAGCGAGATCGCCGGGAGCCCCTCAACTCCGGTGTTGCGTCGCTCGGGCCGGCAACGCAAACCCCCAGACCGTTACTCACCGTAGGGGAAGCGGAATGATGTATCCGTGACGTCACGCCAGCCGAAGCCGCCGTTATCACCACTGCTTCTTCTCCTTCCCTTCCCCTTAACCCCTCTCGCACAACGCTACATTAACCCGCGCTATCGCAATAAAGCTTTTGTCTTGGCCCAGCCACGGCCCTGGCGTGTTCGTTTCAGCTCCAATCAAAAAGATTACACTAGCAAGAATGGAGTTGTTGGCTGCCACAATATCAGTCAGGTTGTCCAGTCATATAACTGAGAATTTCATCAGAAACTAAGAAGTGTGAAATTCTGGACTGACTCTCAAATTGTATTATGCTGGATAAAGTCAATCAAGACGAAAGATCTGTTTGTTCACAACTGCACGAACTGCGCGATGATGTGACTGTCTTTTGTGCGACGTTCGAGGAGCACTTGAAAAGGCTAGAAGCAGTTTTTGACGCAATACGTTTGGCCGGCCTAACACTGAAGCCCGAAAAATGTCACTTTGGCTTCCACGAAGTTTAATTTCTTGGTCACATCGTCAGCAGTCAAGGTATCTGACCTGATCCAGATAAACTTACTGCCGTGGCAAATTTCCCAATCCCATCAGATAAAAAATCAGTTCGGCATTTTTTGGGACTACCTATTACCGGCGATTTATTGCCCATTTCTCACGCATCGCATGGCCATTGACTCAGCTCACTAGAAAAGATATCTCCGTGTCATAGGGCAAAGACCAACAACAGGCATTTCACGAGCTTCGTCAGCGCATGGAAGCACCTCCTGTCCTCGCCCACTTCGATGAAGACGCGCCGACTCTATTGCACACAGACGCTAGTAATGTGGGTTTCGGAGAAGTACTCGTACATTGGCAGGATAACAGCGAAAAGGTAATCGTTTAGGCAAGCAGGATGCTGTCTCGAACAGAAGCCAACTACAAGATGACTGAGAAAGAATGTCTCGCATTGGTATGGGCAGTCATCAAATTTCGTCCGTATTTGTACAGTCACTCGTTCACAGTTATCAGTGATCACCATTCACTCTACTTGTTCAAGAATTTGAAATAGCCATCCGGCTGTCTCGCATGCTGGAGTCTTCGTTTCCAAAAGTTCGACATCATCGTTGCCTACAAATCAGGCTGACGACACGCTGATGCCGACTGTCTTTCTCTGTCTCTCGTTGAAGCAGCGACGATGACATTGCCTTTTTGGGTGTTGCCGACACGGTCGCCTTTTCACGCCAGCAATGGAATCACACTGAACTGCTTTCACTGATTTGTTACCTTGAAGGACAAACCAATAGCGTGCCGAAATTATTTGCAAGAGGGCTAGCATCATACGGCTTGTGCAATGACATACTTTACAACAAGAACTCATCACCTAGCGGCAGCAGCTACTAGCTCGACGTTCGTTCATCGCTTTGACGTAAAATCCTCTATGCCTCCATTGATGAGCCGACCGCCGGTCACTTGGGCTACACCAGGACATTGGCAAGGATTAGGCAGAACTACTACTGGCTGAAGCTTGCCACGGTCGTGAAAATTTATGCGCAGACATGTTTGGACTTTGGCAGCAGAGGCAGCACACGGAACAGCTGTCTGAAATTTTCCTGCTTGATTTCTCAGGCCTTTAAAAACAAAACGTCCCAGAAGCAGACAGGCGCATCGTGACCGCAGCGCAAGTGGGTGCAGCCGTACCTTCCAGTTATCGGTTATTCCTGCTGGACTTTGCTGGATCACGTGGACCTTGTCGTCATCACCGAGCTTGAAATAAAAAAGGGCTGGCATCAGCAACGCGTCATGTGGCAGCAGAGGCAGCACGCAGAACAGCCGTCTGAAATCTTCCTGCTTGGTTTCTCGGGTTGGAGACTTTACCTTATAGCGAAACTTTTTTTTTCTTTTTCCATTTTTTGCTTAGCCTCTGTTGCCAAATAGCTGCATGTATATATATATATACATGCGGCATCTTTTAAATTAACAGAAATCGCTCTTAATCACAATGATAAGCAGGTAAAGAAACTGGTCGCTATGACCAACACCATTCTCCACCACAACACGTTATCGAACGAAGAAATCACGCGATTAACAGAATTTGAACAGAATAAATACCAAGCCATCATGACCACAAAAATTCATAAACTCAAAAGAGACCATGTGCCCAAACCTGCGTTCCCTGATATAGTTCCTTATCACAACAACACCACCACCCAGGAAATCACTAATGGTACAAACGAGCACCCATCTAGGAACACACCCTGTGACACTGTAGTTGTAAACTTATCGGACACGAGCTTGTCACCTGACGAAGAAAAACTGCTATCTAAGGGACTAAGCTTCTGCCCAACCACAAAATTTTTCGATGAATTCCACTTGCTCCGAGACCTCGACAACTTCGCTCGAAGCTTAAGGTTGCGCGAATATTTCTTGGACAGGCCTTCTAACCACGAAACAATTCACCGTCGTAAATCAAATGATTGGACACCGAACAGTAATCGAGACAAGTGCTTGGACCTTTATATCACCGCAGTACAGAAAGATATAGTACACGAATACCACAGACAGAAAGGAAACTAAGAAAACTTGACAAAATCTGAAAAAATAAGTATGAAAAATTTGGCATCTAGGACAGACATAACAATAAAACCCGCTGACAAAGGAGGAGAAATTCTAGTCCTTAATAAAACCAACTACTTACAAGAAGCATACCGCCAACTAGACGACTCAAGATTTTACGAACGCCTCCCAGGTGATCCGACAGACGAATACAAACGTATCGTATCAACAGAACTAAAGAAACTGTTGGATGCAGAAAAGATAACCAACACTGACCACAAACTGATGCAAGCAGCATACCCTCGTCCAGGTCGCTTCTACATCCTCCCAAAAATTCATAAACCCGGTAACCCAGGTCGACCAATCATATCAGGCATCCGTACAATAACTGAACCCATATCAGGGTACGTGGACAAACTATCTTTCTCTTCAACCTCTGAGCACTCGTCGCGACATTTCCCTTCTTTGCCTCTTTCACAAATACGTGTACACCAACAGACCCTTCCCACTCCACCTCGATGTTCCTTCCATTACTTCACGTAGGTTGCATAATCACTTCAGTTTCAAGCGAATATACGGGGCAACTGATTCATTCAACTCATCTGCTCTTCCTCGCGCCATACGTTTGTGGAATGGTCTTCCAGATAACATCGCATCTGTATCAGACAATAATTCTTTCCGTCAGTTGCTGCTTACTCTCTTCTCACAATAGACTTGCCACTGTTCTGCACGTGTCGGATTTTGTGCCCGATTATGTTTGTTGCACACTGGAAATGTTTTCTGTATATGGGCATAGGTTCCGAGTTTTTTGGTGCTTTTTCTATTGTACGTTCTGCAACTTATAAACAAATTACGGCCTGTCGTTGAGGTAAAGCAAGCTGGCTATCTTTGGTTGATGACGCCTTCATATACTATAATGACTGTATTCGGTTCCCACTGTCGTGTATGCACTATGAAATCGCCTTTTCTTTTTTCTTGTTATCGCCTGTTAACTTCAACTTATATTGCAATCCGCGTCATATTTTCATTGTGCTGATACGCTTTGTAACGCGTGAATTAATTTTGTGTGATCTGTAAAACTTCACCAATTACCCCCCTTACTCAATGCCCTGTAAAGGGCCTGTAAGAAATTTTAAATAAATAAATAAATGATAAATAATAAGCCACATTCCATGCACCCTCGCGTCGTACATAAAAGACACCACACATTTTCTTCGAGACATTGCAGGTATCTGTGTGCCGAAAAACTCGTACTTGGTTACTCTTGATGTCTCTTCATTATATACAAATATTCCTCACGATGACGGCATAGCTGCATTACAAAACATGTACACAAACCATAGACAATCTAACACCCCAGATTTCTCTGCCATTTCAACTTTGACGAGGATGGTCCTCGAATTAAATTTATTCGAGTTTAACCAAGAGTATTTTCGACAAATCAGCGGGACCGCTATGGGCACCAAAATGGCACCTAATTATTCCAACATATTTATGGGAAAGCTAGAATCTGAATTTCTTGCACAAAGTTCCTTGAAACCAATGTTATACAGAAGATACATAGACGACATCTTTCTTATTTGGACCCACAGCGAGGACAAACTTCTCAGCTCTATCGACACTTACAATGCTGTACATCCGAACATACACTTCACACACACACTCGCAAGTTACCCACACACATACTCGCAAGTTACCGTAAATTTTCTTGATGTTACCATTACGATAGAAGAAGAGAAGCTCTCTACAACCCTATATCGCAAACCAACGGATCGACAACAATACCTCCATTACCAAAGCGATCAACCACGCCACTGTAAAAACAGTATTCCATACAGCCAGGCTCACCGGTTTAAGCGAATCTGCTCTAGAGACGCTGACTTTGACACGAGCTCACAGAGGCTAAAACTTATGCTCGAGAAACAAAAATACCCCCCACATGTAATTAATGACGCTGTTCAAAAAACGAGAAAACTAAAGCGTGAAGACTTACTTATGAAACAACCACCACGAGAAGACCCACAACGAACAAACCTCTGCTTGACTTACAGCACAAACTTCCCTAATGTAAACAAAATCCTTAAACGACATTACAACATTCTGGAACAAAGTGAACGTCTGAAACGCGCATTCCCATCCGCTCCAGGCGTCGTTTACCGACGACCACGTAACGTCAAAGACACCCTTGTCCACTCCCAAATTAACACATCACCCCCCAATAATTCATGCCGCCCTTGTTTAAAGCCACGATGTCTTGTATGTAAGGCGATGCGAGAAACAGACAAAGCAACCAGCACGCAATCCAAGTTTTCGATTAACATACGAGGAAACCTAACATGCGATTCCTCTAATGTGGTATACCTACTCGAATGCAACGTGTGTGGTATGCAGTACATCGGACAAACAGAAACACCATTTAAGATTCGCTTCAATAATCACAGAGAGCCCATGCGAAATCAGCCCCAAGTCTACCTCTATCAAAACATCTCAATCTTCCCGCCCCTGCATTCGACAAACTATCAGTAACGCTCTTAGAGACGGGATTTAAATCAAATCGAGAACGTGAACAACGAGAGTCATACCTTATCCACCGATTTAACACCCTCGATAGAGGAATAAATGAGAATCCTGGTACACTTGCAGCAATTAAAGCATTAGAAAACAATAACGGCAACAATGAAAATAGTAACTGAGTTCACGGCACTGCAGCTGCGAAGGGCACTGGACAACCCAAAACAATTCCAAGTGTAACTACTCTTCCTAAGTGCAGCTGTCTGTTTTCTGTTTTATTTTACTACCCAATCAATTGTGCCATGCATGACATGCCCAACAGCAACCCTGTGCACAGCCGGGAGGCCCTCACTACACGCGTAATCCAGAAGCGGGCAAGGAATTCGCATTGCACCCACTTGCACAGCCTACCGCAATACGGAGCACCACTCTTTTTACGACGAAACGAAACGTTGACAGGCCGCGGAGTAGTTAAAGGCTTAGAACTTCCTAAAAATGCCCGCTTACCAGCCTCTGCCACAATACGCGGTACCCCTCCTTCTACGACGAATTGTTTACGGGACCCAGAGTAGTTAAAGGCTTAGGACTTCCTAAAAAGCTCTTTTTTGCCCCACACCGAACCGCCAGTGCCAGGAGGGGTCGTCTGATCGGGAGGAATGCGTTAGTGAACGGAAACATACACAGACCGCTGACATCAGAAAGGTGAAGGGGAGAGGGGGAGAGAGATAAGGAAGGGAGTGGAGGGAAGAGTGGAAGGGGGGCACCTGAGGGGCGTCCACCGTATATTATTTCTCTCTTCTTCTCTTTTTTCTTCTTTTTCTTTCCTTTTTTATTTTTTTTCCTTTTTTTCTTTAATGAATTTTTTCCTCTTTTCTTGCCCTTCGATTTGAGTTTGTATAAAGCTGAGCACCAACAAACTGTATCTTTAATCCTGATGAAGGCCAGACTCTAGGCCGAAACGTCGAAATAAACCACGTTGTGACCCCGCTCACGGAGGATCTACTGGACTATATATATATATATATATATATATATATATATATATATATATATATATATATATATATATATATATATATATATATATATATATATATATATATATATATATTGCTGAATCTAAGACTAACATTGGTCATGTCATTTGAAGTGTCTAACCTGATGCGTGAGTTGCGCAAAGAAATAAAGGAGCTCAAAAATAGTTTTGAGTTCATAAGTCAGCAATACGAAACATTGAAACAGGACTGTGCTGATGTGAGAACAGAGAACGTGGCGCTCAGGGCATCACAAAAAACATGCTAACGCAGAAAGTAAACACTGAAGAAGCAGCTGCATAAAACATCTTTCAAGGTCACTTTGCAAGACCAATATTCCAAAAACAAAAAAAAAAAATCGAAATCAAGGGAATACCGCACAAGAGAACTGAAAAGCTTGTCGACGTATTGGCCAAAGTTGGCGATGCACTAGGGGAACCGATTAAAGAACAAGACATTGAGGTCTGTCACCGTGTCGCCACACGAAAAGCGGCCACAGAACAGAGCATCGTTGTAGTTTTCTACCAACGTGCAAAATGCGAGCAGGTGCTTGAAAAAGCATGCAAGCCGAGAATAAACTCCAATGATCTGGGCCTTGAAAAGCGTCAAGCAATATAAATCAATGAACATCTCTGCCCGCAGCTAAAGAGACTTCTAGGCTTAGCCATTGCTAAGAAAAGGAACCTGAAATGGCGCTTCATCTGGGTGAAGGGCGGTAAAATCTTTGCACTAAAAACTGAAACGTCGAACGCAATTCGTATCAGCTGTGAGGCAGATATTGAAAAAATGCGGGAGTAGGGGCATGTGTGTTTGATCTGAGCTTTAGTTTCTTTCAATCGTAAGAATGATTTCATGAAGTGTTGTCTTGAGGCCACATTCAGGTGATTATCTTTTCTTCTTTCACTGCAATGCACAGTTTGTTAGGCACTAACACAACAAGTTGTTTGCGCTACTCGGCGAATTCCCATTTCAATTTGACAATGTGATGATAACGAAAACGTGGTATAAAAGAGACAAAGTATTCCGTATGCCTGGCTTCCAAACATTCTTTTTAAATCGATCTGATAGGAGTGGCAGCTCGTATCTGAGCGTATAGCATGCAACATGCTTCCAGACTACTCTTCAATGACATCAGATTATGAAGCGTTAAGCTTAGAATCCCACAAGTACATTTTCACTGTTGTATATCGCCCACCTAGTGGTGACATTTCAAGTTTTTTAGCATTTCTGAAAACATTGCTTTCGTTCATCTGCACAAATAACCTGAAATTCGTTATCAGCGGTGATTTTAATAATGACCTTTAATAAATACCCCGAAGTCATGTAAGTTGCAGATTCTTCTCTACTAATTCAGCTGCAAAAATGTGATTCATCCCCTATACGAATTAGTGCTAACTCCGAAAGCTTGCTTGTCCTGTTTTTCACTAATGGCTCTGGTGTTTTACAATAGGGTGTAATTGCAGCAGAAATAGGAGATCACTCCCCCGAATACTTATTATGTAAAGCGAATCATACATCCTGGAAATCTCGTCGTTCTGAGGCATTTTTTATTCAAGCTATTGATCAAAAAGTTCTGGATAAGTTTCGCACCGAAATCGGAAAAATAAATTTCAGCTCAGTGCTTGATCACACAGACGCATGCAAAGCTTACAATGCGTTCATGCATGTATTTGTGAGTGTTTATAAAAATTGTTTTCAATATAAAAAAATTAAAAGATCGAAAAAAATTCGGAAACCGTGGCTAACGAAGGAATGCCTCAGAATGATCCGTGAAAAGAACTTATTGTACGCGAAGTTTGTAAAAACTCAAGAACCCGTGGACCTCTCGTCTTTCGAAAAATACCGAAACTTTTTAAATAAGTTTTTGATTGATCCTAGAAATAGCCATTTTGAAAAAATCTTTCATAGAGCCGGAACCAGAAGTGATGTCGTATGGTGCGAAGTAAATAAGATTCTTCTGCCCAATTGTCCCAGGCAGCAGGAGCTAGAGCTAACAATTGGTAATAAGGTCGTAGGTGGTGAAGAATTAGCTAACACATTTAACAAGCACTTTATGTCTCTGAACTCTAGTATGCATGATATAAATGCCACTTCTTTTCTGGGTAACCCTAACAGACACACTGCATTTTTTGAACCTGCAACAACAGAGGAAGTACACAAGAGGTTTATGTCATTAAAGAATAGTACATCACACAATATAAATGGACTTCAAATTCGACTGATGAAATATGTGCTTGACCTTGTGGTAGATGTGCTCACCCACATTTTTAACATCTGTTTATTTAATAGTGTCTTTCCTGAGAAAATGCAGCATGCTAAAGTGATTGTTTTATTTAAATCTGGCAACACAAATGAATTAACAAATTATAGGCCAGTTTCTATACTCCCAATAATTTCCAAAGGCCTCGAAAATGTCATACGTAAAAGAATAACATCATTCTGTGATAAACATAATATCTTATCAGATACACAGTACGGATTCTGCAGTGGAATATCAACGAAGCTTTCTCTGTTATCGCAAAAAGAATTCATCCTAAACAACTTTGAGAACAAAATATTAAATCTAGGCATTTTGATTGACTTTTCGAGAGCTTTCGATTTTATTAACTATCAAACCCTATTCTAAAAGTTGGACCATTACGGCTTTTGCGGCATTACACTCAAACTTATAAAATTATATCTTCAATACAGAGAACAGTGCGTTGCGATTGGATCAAAACTCTCATCAGCTAGATCCTTAACACAAGGTGTTCCCCAAGGTAGTGTACTTGGACCTGTTTTATTCAATCTTTACATTAATGACATAACAAATATAGCTAAACTTGCTCAGTTTGTAGTTTACGCGGACGACACTAGTCTTTTTTTTTTTTTCAATCTCATGACATCGTAGATCTTGTAAACATAGCAAACACATCCTTAAGCATAATATAAATGTGGAGTGATTTAAATTCATTACCAATTAATACAAAAAAAAACTAAGGCTGTCTTGTTCACACCACCGCAAAAACATGTAAACTGCAGCAGTGCTTTTTACCTAGGTACAGACAGGATAGAATTAGTTGACAACGTAAAAACATTAGGCGTCATCTTTAACAATCATTTAAACTGGGATGCACATGTTGAACCTACTGCGTCTAAACTAGCTAGAGCATGTGGCGTTATTTGCCGATTACGATACATGCTTCCTACCAAAATAAAACTTACGTTGTATAACAGTATATTCCTATCGCGTATCAGTTACTGTAATCTAGTGTGGGGCACCACATCAAAAACAAACATTCATAGCTTACAAACTTTACAAAAGAAAACTATCCGGCATACTATCACTGCTCCATTTCATGCACATACCAACGAAATATTCCGCACTCTCAACGTACTGCCTATTGAATACTTTTCAGTTTCAGTTTCAGTTTTATTGAGCATTTTCTTCACAGAGTTGCGAAAAAAAAAATGCAAGGATAAGAGCTAAAAGCTGCTATGTTAGCAGCTTGACGAGGCTCCTACCCCTTTTTCACTTGGCATTACGAAATCCGCAGAGCACAAACATGAAAAAACAATTTGACCTCGATTTTCAGAACTTCAAGAAATTAAGAAATAAAAAGAAAATGCATCAACATTACATCAGTTTCAGGTTTACATAAAATAAGCAAACCACAAAGAGAGAAAAACAACAAATAAAAAAAGAAAACAGTGTATGGTCAATCATGAAACAATGCACACGTTGCTAAACGGCTACCAAAGTATTACAAATGATTATACGATGTTTACAACACTGGGTATGCGAAAAGCACTAGTTTTGATGCACAAGGGAAACACTGACGAGTGAAATGTTGCATGTCTTACTTGTAAAAAAAAAAGCAACGAAAAAAAATGTCAAAGAAAGCAAACATCATAGGATGCCATGTTGTACACGAGCACTATTATACGGTGTTTTTTTTACATATAGTATTTTAGCCGGACAATTAGAAAAAGCTAAACTACACACCGCCACTCTGGATGAGAAGGTTCTTAAGTTGTTTTTTATGTATATTGAAGATGTCGATGTTTTTATTTTCAAACATGTTAAAACAAGCAGGAATAGAGTGTTCAAGTCTTCTCAAACCATGATTAGTTCGCGAATAAGGAACGAACCAGGAAGGCCTTTTCCGAATGTCATAATGGGATTGTGTATTTTTTCTGAGGTTACACAGTTTAAGAAAACAAGCGTTGTTTGATAGCAAGCTTTGTTTGTATTTCATAATAAGATTGAAGCTGTGTATGTGATCGATCGGTAATGTTGTATTCTCTGAATAAATTACTTGTATGTGCGTCGTATGGCACGTTTGCAATATGACGAATCGATTTTTTCTGCAGTAAAAATATTTTGCTCCGATTACGAATACAACCTTGTTTTGAAAATAAAGAAGTATTTCCGGTGCAGCAATGGGATATTTTTAAACATGTGTAACCTAGTTGTATCACAGGAACCATTATATGAATTCAGAAAACGAAATCATTCGGTATTGCCATCTTCAAGAACAAATTACGGCTCATGTCGATTGCAGTACCAAGTGCCTTGGGTATTAAACGTGTTGTATTCCTCAAAAACCGAGTTGAGCACTCTTAGAAAAAATGCGTTAAAATCGAACCTACTAAATAAAGGTACAATTATAAAACATTATTTGCAGATCTCAAATTCACGTTTTTTTTCTTTTTGTCTCTTTTTTTCTATGCTGAATTGCATGTATGTATGAAAACTGTTGTATGTGAATAGATGTAGATATTTTGTGTTAATATATAAATGGGAAAGTGTTCAGACCTTGTATATATTTGGATATTGTTGACATAGAAGCGTGTGAATATGTATTTTATTTCTCTCTCTCTCTATTATATATATTATGTATGTTTTGTCGCCAAGCCAAGGGGGCAGGAACCTCGTCAAGCTGCTGTTTTGCTGCTTTTTGTTCCTTGTGCTTGTGTTTTTTTTCTTGAAAAAAGGAAATGCGAAATAAACTTGAAACTTGACTGCCAGCACTGCAAATGCCATCCCTTAAGCCAGCTGGCTTGTTGCAGCCCGTTCAAGTGCTGACAACCCCATTTGCACAAACTGGTATAGACTTTCTAGGTCTCTTTCCAACATCTACCGCCAGAAACAGGTGGATAATCGTTGCTACAGATTACCTAACTCGATACGCCGAGACAGGCGCTCTGCGACGAACAACAGCAGCTAAAGTGGCATGATTCTTTGTCGAAGCCATCGTCTTGAGGTACGGCACTCCTGCAGTAATTATTATCGACAGAGGTACTGCGTTCGTGGCCGAACTTTTCGACAGAATTTTGTGACAAAGTAGTTCCGCGCACAGGATGACAACGGCATACCATCTCCAGACTAACGGGCTGACTGAACGCCTCGACAGGACCCTTGCTGACATGATAAGCATGTGCGTAGACGTAAAACACAAGAACTGGGATGATATCCTACCATACGTCACATTAGTGTACAATATGGCTCGTCAGGAGACCACTCAGAAGATGCCATTCAGTCTTATTTATGGCCATGATGTTACAACAACGTTAGACCCAATGCTCCCTTATGAAAATGAGACCCATGAGACAGAAGTTACAGTTTCTTCGCAGCGAGCAAAAAAAGCTCAGCAACTTGCCCCGTTGTGGATAATTGATCAACAGGACAGTGACGCCCGGCACTACAATATCCGGCACAGACCTGTCACATATAACGTGGGCGACAAAGTGTGCGTCTGGACACTCATTCATCATCATGGCCTTTCCGAAAAGCTGTTGCGGAGATACTTCAGACCTTTCAAGGTTCTACAACACATCAGTGAGGTGAATCACGAGGTTATTCCAGGTGGCTCTCAGAGTTCAAAGCGCAGAAGTCGCCAGAAACTTTTCACATGCTTCAGATGAAGCCATACCTTCAGTGACCATAGTTTTTTCTGCTTTGCGAGCTTGCACCATCGAGACAATATTTTTTTTTTTCTTTTTGAAGGGTGGATAATGCCGCGCAGACATGCCAAAAGCGAGGAGAAAGAAGCACCACGAGAACATTTTTTGTCAGGACAAAGACGAAGAAGACGTGGCTGCCTTTTTGCAGAGTCTGCTAAAATCTCTTTTTCGATCGTCCTTCGCTTGATCGTCGATCCCATGTCGTCACAATTTAATTATTTTGGGTTGTCAATTACATAGCTCAGTGGTTTCTAGAATGCCACCAAGGGCAGAAACTCGCCTCAAATGGAACTTAATACTTGATCACCCGGACGCAGCAGTTTACGGGATGTGGGCCCTGCTGCATATGCGAATTTCTAATTAGTGCATGACACTTTAAATTTAGATGAGACAGATATAGCTTTTTTTATGGCCAGAAAACGTTTGCTAGAAGGTGTACACTGCCTATTTTTATGAAAGAGAACATGCAAGCGCGTGGCCTACAGGCTCCGGCAGCTGCTTTCAGCGACTTCAAGCGGCAGCTAGAGCAAACGTAGCCTCTTTTTGCATCATCTAGTGGGGAGCAAAACAATCAACCTGTCTACTTAGGGCAGGTAATAACCGCAGAGCTGAACCACGAGATTGAAGTAACTAGAAGAATAAGAATGGGGTGGAGCACATTCGGCAAGCATGCTCAAATTATGACAGGTAGATTGCCACTATCCCTCAAGAGGAAGGTATATAACAGCTGTATCTTGGCGGTACTTAGCTACGGAGCAGAAACCTGGAGACTTAAAAAGAGGGTTCAGCTTAAATTGAGGACGACGCAGCGAGCAGTGGAAAGAAAAATGGTAGGTGTAACCTTAAGAGACAAGAAGAGAGCAGAGTGGATTAGGGGACAAACGGGGGTTAAGGATATCATAGTTGAAATAAAGAAGAGGAAATGGACATGGGCCGGGCATGTAGCGCGTAGACAGGATAACCGCTGGTCATTAAGGGTAACTAACTGGATTCCCAGAGAAGGGAAGCGGGTTAGGGGGAGACAGAAGGTTAGGTGGGCAGATGAGATTAAGAAGTTTGTGGGTATAAATTGGCAGCAGCAAGCACAGGACCTGGTTAACTGGCGGAACATGGGAGAGGCCTTTGTCCTGCAGTGGACGTAGTCAGGCTGATGATGATGATGATGATGAAAACAATCAGTCATTGCTGAGATAGAACCGTCGCCAAGACTGCAACCCCCTCTTGCTTCAATATGATTATGCAAAAGGCTGCCTCTTGTGTAATCGCCTTGAAAGGCGAGGGGGTTGCGATTTTGCCACCAGTTCCATATCACCTCATTAGCGCACCAACAGGGGGGGGGGGGGGTAAACACCCCGCAGAGGTCGACCTAACCCTAACCCCCTTTTTCTGTGCCCCAAGATAGTCACCTACGTCAGTGGTGCACCGAAGGAGGCGGGAATCAGGGGTGTTAATTCCTCCCACCAGAGGTCGATCCTTCCCCCTCTCCTCCCCGTAAGTGCAGCCTTGTTTTTAAGTTGTCGTTTCAATCTAAGAAGTGGCTTGAGGGCAAAATTGCATGATTTATTCTACTAATTATGTCGTATTCACATATCTACTAGCTGCGTTCACTTCCAGTGAAGCAGCTTTGTACGAAAAAGAAAAGCTGCTTTCACGAGTCCTCAGTCCGACCGATCTTATTTTATTCATGCTGAAAGTCTAAGAAGGGCTGTGTACAATGACAATGCCCTGCTTGATTTAATTGGCTTCAGTGCACAGTTCATGTCACTTCAATATGTATTACATCTAGCAGCTCAACCAGCTGTGTATGTAATGCTATATACATGTATGTTGCAAATGAGAAACATTTGCAACAAACATTTGTAATACTTGTGTCCATGTGCTTCTAGTTGTCGATGAATACATCCTCGTGCTGTCAAATGCTAGCTTTTTCGTTAGCTCGATTGGCAGAGCGACTGCCTCAGATAGGTGTTGGTCCTGGTTCGAACCACGTACCAGGACAAATTTTTCGGCAACTAACAGGCTTTCTTTCTGAGAAATCTGTACGAATTTATTTGTGGCTTCGTGCTACAAACGGGTGATTGTCTTCTTTCCCTTTCATATATGTATTTTCAGAACAAGAGTTCGCAGTGTTTTTCACCGTTTATAACATTACCCGGTTCGCGTGGGCAAATCTACAGCACTGACTTGCATACATGCAAAAATACCTGGTTCAGTTGGACGCTCCTAATGCAATTAGAGATTAGGATCTCAAGTGCCTAGATATCACTAAATTATCGGCCTCACAAGGCTTGAGTTAATAGCCCTAAGAGTGTGATGTGACGAAGCTGTAAAGTAATAACATTATGCTCATGTTGCTTTAAATGTACAACTTTCTTTAAATAAAAAGTCATGAAGCTAGTTTTATAAAAATAACAGGTAAGTTCATTCAATAGCCTTACTCACTATAGAAGTGAAACGCGTGGTGCCCTTTTCCAGTTTTGATGCTGGTGGCAGTTTCGTTACTTTTTCCCAAATCCTTAACATTAGAGTGAACATGAATTGTGTCTGTCATGTAGCTTGTTTTCCTTTAAATAGTCAACAATAAGCACACTACTTGCCGAAAAACATTCTTTATGCATTATAAATGAACTCCTCAAAACACGAAGTAAGAACGAAGGCACCTATTTGACGGCAATTGTGTGTCGCCGCCTGAATGCTCTTTAGATGTAAAGTATTTCCAATTAGCATCACTGTTAGTGTGCAAACAGTGTATGATTCAAATTGGCGGGATTAAATCAAGTTAACTATCGATATTCTGAAACAAAAAAAAGAAAAAAAGTATTTCAGGCACCCTTGCCTTTCCAGATACATTGTGTGACTTTTTTTTCTTGCCTCATCACAATTCATTAAGTTTGTTAAATGTACAAACATTTTCATTATTATTTCACTATTTGGAACTCTGAGCCCGTGTCTGCATGTCACCGGGACAAATATAACAATGAAACACACCAAAGAAAATACTTTTAATCCATTCCAACTGCAGCCGTATCTTCTCAAAGACCAGATTCATCTGAAGGACTGTCGTTTTATGAGATCGTAAGTCGCATTTATTCTCTCATCTAAATTTATTGAACAAGTATTCAGTTCCCCCTTGAAACAGAGGCTCATTGTCGCTTTTTCTCACAACCTGAAAATAAAATTGTAAACACACCTATCCTAACTAATATCCTCAGTTCACTTCAGACCCCTCGAAAATCCATGATACATCAGTAGTTGAGACAGTAATGCGAAGAGCCACAATCCAGTAGAGCACACAACTAAAAAAAGAGAAAAAAAAATTCGATATATTTAGCAATCTCGCCAAAAACAGTTACCCAAGATTGTTTCTTCAAAATCGATTCCCTTCCAAAAACACAACGATGCCATCTTAGAAATGAAGCAACAGTATTCCCCCTATCAACATCACAACAGCAATCTATCACTCTCTGTTGTCTGAGGCGACAGCGAAACCATCACCCGTTTTAAGCAAACTCAGGCGACGTGCCATTCTTGGAAGGCTGAGTCGGGTGATAGCAAGACTGCGAGTAACCCGTCCACTTTCCCTGCGAGCACACACACTCGCATTCCGAAACAGGAGGGATAAAAGTCGAGCTAGGGCCAGTTCTAAACCAGAAATGATGCTGCACACCCGACTTCAAAGTAAAACCGCATGTTCAAAGACCTGCTTACGTACTCAGCTACTGAACAAAAAAGCAACAAAGGCCAGCTGACTTATTCTCACACTCCGAATGCGTTGCTCGCAGCCAAGGTGGGGACAGGTGGTTCGTGCCTCCCCTTTTTGAACTGTTAAAGAGGTACTGTATGCATTTCGAAATGTTGGAACGATGCCCTCTCAAAGTTCTAAAGATAAGAAGGTGCTTCGAAACACGTGCTTTCTGTTTTCTTCGGGGCTTGCGTTTTCTGCAGGCAAATGGAGTCTCCAAAAGGGTGGTCATGCATTTTCTCCTAGACTGCGGATGTACCATGAGCACTGGAGTGGCGAGATGAAAGGCGACCTTGCACACGGCTCATTCGTCAAAGCGATCCCAAACCACGGAGGCTCTGCAGCAGAAGCACATGGCAATATTAGTTTAAGCATGTACAAGCGCTGTGGTTCCTGCTTTTCTGAGCAAGCCTTACAGTAGCGTGTGCACCGCCAGTATGGTTGCCAGCCATCTCGCAGTACCGCACACGTGCAGGGACCCCAAGCAAGAATGACTGCCATGCGAAACCTACAGTTGCAAAGAAGGGAGCCATAGAAGCCATATTCTTTTTAGACAGCTTTGTTTGACTGCCAGCCAGCTGACAGGTCAGCACCAGAATCACTAAACGGAGCTGAAAAGCTGAAAAAAATAAGTGTTTGCCAGACATCTCTGTTGAGAACTATGTTACGCCTTGTTTTATTCGATTTCTCACTTATTTTGTACGTGCACTGCTTCATCGAACAGTTTCTTGGCCTTCTCAAGGTTTTTCAAGGTCTCCCGGTAAAAACACCTAGATATCATTGTCATCTCATTGAATATAATAATAATAATAATAATAATAATAATAATAATAATAATATAATAATAATAATAATAATAACAACAATAATAAAGATGATGATGATGACAATAATATTGTTTATTATAATAGTGTTATTATTGCAGGTAATACACTTATATTAATGATTTAGTATGAGGTACTTTAGTTTTATCTCAAGTTTCAACCCCCCCCCCCCCCCCCCCCGGAAAGAAATCCTTGGTGTGCTAATGTATCACCTCACAGCTGGACTAAAGGAGCGACGCGCACGCATGCCGCTCTTTTAGTTCGATTGTGATTACCGATGACTGGTTCTTTTGCTTGCCACGAAATGATGAGAAAAGAGGCTCTGGTTGCTCTCGCTAAAACGCGCTGCAAGCAGCCGGCGGCTTTCAGTCTCTACCAATAAAGTAAGGAGGGAGAGGTTTTATGATAATTCAAGGGGAATTAAGTGTTTTACTGTTCGAAGTGAGGTCGGGTTGCTTTGGAACGGATAGTTATAAATAAGATTCAATAAGCATGTACATGCTCCGGGGAGCTAAACAAACAATGAAACATGTTTTGATGAAATGTGGCGATATCCAACTACGAGCCTACATAATGATTTGGGATTTAGGGACAATCATGGAAAGCTGAACACATGTGTGATAGATGCATGTAAGAGATGGTTAGAGTATTACTGGCACAAAAGTAGAGATAAACGTCAGAAATAGTGAGAAAAACAAGGTCATTCTGCATTGAGAGGCAGAGAGCTTGACCGCCAATTTTTGTTATACAGTTAAACCTGGATATAACGAAATTGATAAATTCCTAAAAAAACTTGTTGTAAAAAGGATTTCGTTATATGCAGGTTTGGCCCGAAAATTCCAAAAATAAATGCACAAATAAACAAAATGGAGACTGAAGGCAGAGCTAACAAAAAACACTTATTTGACAGTAAAAAGCTGCGTTATTATTGGGATGACAATTGTATGGACACTCTCAACGGGTTTTTGCCGCTGCCACCATGTTTCGTAACTAGCCCCCATGCATCGTAACTTTCACGAGCGGATAAAAGCGCGCGAGCACTGCTGAAGCAGAGATCAAATGACTCCGCCTATCCCTATCGCCTGAAAAGTGCATAAGATAACATCTCCTGCATGTTAGAACTGCCGTCGAATGCTCAAACAGAAAGTAAACCACCGGTCTTGAACGAGCACTTCTCCCTGGAGCGGCCGAAGTTGCTCACACCAGTGTCTTGTATGAGTTCCACGATATCAGATCCAAAGAATTGGCTGCAAGCCTTACTTCTTATAACATTACAATTTTTTGCTATCGTGTTCATAGCATTGCATTCAACGTGTAAACATGTTGCCAGAACTAATCGGTTAATCGCGAAAGCTACCAGACTGTGAACTTGCAGCGCCGCGCAAGACGGAAGCGCGTTACGAGCTGACCTCTGAAGATCTGGCCTCACCGTGGTCACAGAGAGTTTCCTTCAGCGCCTAATCTGACATCCCCACGGTGGTGAGGACACTGTTGTCCGAAATTAAGAAAAGCCACAGTTTCGCCGCAAGTGCAAAGCAATGAATGCGATGGTAACAACTTGAAATATAACGCTGAGAACAGCATGCAGATCAAAACGTGCAGCGAGCGGCTCACGCACGAATGACGCACAAAAATGGCATACACAGGACGAAAACAAACTAACTACATTTATCGCTCGATACTTAACACGCTGTTTAAACAAAAATGAGGCATAAAACGTAATCACAGGTGAAGATATGAGTGCAAACTAACAAGTGCCCCAGTTAATTTTGTTACTGCGCTGCGTTTGAAAAGCGCACTCTTTACGCAAACGGCGCCTGCCCAGCGAGCGAAGAGATCTTTGTGCGCCTCGTAAATAAACGAAATAATTCCGGTTAAAGTCAAAGGCGCGTGATTTTCTCCCCTGAAGGATAGAGCACGCGCGCACAAGCCTCTACCCCCCCTCCCCAACTCGCGGGGCACAGTACGCGTCGGAGATAAGCGTGCGTGAGTGTGTGTGTGTGTCTATATATATATGTATAGTATTGTCATGACCAAGAAAGACACTGGGGCTCCGGCGCGCGGATAGCTAGAGCAAGGAAGAGGAAGACGAAGTACAGAATAAGAACAGCTGCCCCAGGATCGGGTGTTGTCTCTTGTTCTCTGTCTCGCTCATCACAATGGCGCAGTCGACGAAGAAGAAGTCTTACGTCCTGGCTTTCTCATCCAGGACAGCTGCGATAAGCGCCGCTTGTGGACGGCGTCAAGGCCTCCTCGGCAGCTGTTCACCTGCCGCCACTGCCACCACCGTTCGGGGACGGCGTCTAGGCCTCCACGTCGTCCAAGTGAACCCTCTGCGGGAAGCCACCGGTACGTGTCTTCGTGGTTCGTCTGCAGTGCGAGCTTCTCCATCCAGGAACGCCGTTCACGCTTCTTTGACGATGGATTCAACAACCCGGCCGCCGCTTCAGCTGCCCATCGGACCATCAGTGGACGGTGTTCATGCCTCCTTTGTGGTACCAGGGCATCACCCAACAGACACTATGCTACCCTTTCGCGGCCGTAATACGCACGGGCTCCTGTCCTTTGGGAATGCTGTTCAAGCTTCCCACGGCCTGCATTCCCTATCCGGTACTCTTCCAACACATGAGCCGCCAAGAAACGCTGTTCATGCTTTCTTGGACGTGCGTGTCACCACCGTGAGTACTACTAGAACCACATACTTTATGGACGCGAACCAAAGTGGTTCAGAAGCCTCGTGCGACAGTGCTGTGGAACTGCGGTGTACCATCGCACTGCTCCGCGCCGAGACTAACAAACTGACAGCGTTGATCGCCGAGCGAGCTCCTACAATGTTGCCAGCATTGTGTGACATTAATGCAGTGTTGGATGTAGCTGCCTCATATGACCTTGAGGCAAGCATACCGCAGCAACGCAGGGAGCTTCGGTCTTCTCTGATCGTGCTTTCACACCAGCTCGACTGCTTCGCGTCGGTGATCTCTGCGTTGCCACCTGCCACATCACAATCACCAGCCGTCTGCAAACTACCGGAATTCCACGGGGTCCGGAACAACGCGCCGACAGCTGGGTGGCAACCGTCAACGTAATAGCAATGCGCGAGGCCTGGACGGAATCTCAGAAATGGACCGTGGCTGTAGACCGTCTTCAGGAAGGTGCAGTGGCGTGGCACCGGTATGAAGGCTTCAAGCAGCAGTCCTGGGTGGAAAGGAGCTCCAAGCTCATAGCTGCCTTCGGCCGGACTCTTTCCGATCTCCCTTCCACCACCCAGCCCAACCTGACCGGCACCGAGGATGGAGTTCAAGAAGGGTTCCGGTTCCATCTCGAGGCTCCAGCTGAGCACTCCAGTTCTCCACATGAGCTCCCAAATTCGTGTCAGCCATCAGCCACCCCGTCCTCCTTTGTCGGGGGAGATACAGAGGGGCACAGGGTAGCTGGACCCTTCGTCAATGCGCCCACTACCATATATCGAGCTCAAGTGGGGCGGCAGCTCGATGTCTCATTGCAGACCTCCAGTCTGACAACAGGCAACAAGACCACCCTCGAGCCTCAGCAATTGGCATCGCAGCCTGTCCAGAACGCCGACAACAATGAAGACCAGTGCCCCAAACTGCACCAACAGAATTGCCTGCTAAGCGTGCTGCGACCGCTATGAGATAGCCATGGTCACCGACCAGAGTGTTCAACAGCCCCACAAGGCGAGTTCGCGTCCACGAGAGGGACTCCACAGACGCAGCCAATACGATGACAGCTTCACAGAATGTCCTGCCGCAGATGCCAAGACCGGCCGTAAATTATGTTTTCTGCCACACATCACAGAAGTTGCGTACCCACTCTCGACACCAGCCAAGGCACCTAGCGCGTCTTTTGGGATACGCTTTCGGCAACCCTCGTCCGGCGTTTTATGTCAGCCGCTAATTTTGCGGTCCGTCCGAAGCGCGCTGTCAGGTGCATGTTTAGCTGCTTCCCACAGAGAGTCTCTGCATGGCCGAGACCAACCACAACGATGCAGCCAGTATCGCCCACCAAAAACTTTGCCACTGGCTCCGCGCGCGCGCAGTCATGGCCGAGTGTCATGACCAAGAAAGACACTGGGGTCCGGCGCGCGCATAGCTAGTGCAAGGAAGAGGAAGACGAAGTACAGAATAAGAACAGATGGCCCAGGATCGGGTGTTGTCTCTTGATCTCTGTATCGCTCATCACAATATATATACACGCGGTGAATGGTGGCGGCAGCAAAATACCAAAATTCAGCCGAGACACTGTCTATATATTTTCTATCGCAATAAGAAAAAAATAAGCTTAACGGCTGCAAAGCCACACCATGCGCGCGTGCGCGGCGTCGCAAACCAAGAGCGAATGACATGGACGCAGACACGGATACTGCACAAGAATGGATGGATGGATGGATGTATCCGGCTGTGCCCTTTAGATCGGGTGGTGGCTCACGCCACCTAGCCTTAAAGTTAAGTACAATCACTATGTGTTTAAGGATTGAATTTCACTTGCGCCTCGATTGTAGCCACCAATCAGTTAGCCTCCTCCTGGTTGTTTCTATCCGTTTAAAGTCTATTTTGCCTTCACTGTACCTAAACCCCAATGCTTTGAAAAATTCGGCGCCATTAACTTCGACTATAGGATGGAGCCCTTTACAGAACATTATCAAATTTTCAGCCGTTTCCTCTTCCTCTGTACACGCACTACTCACCGTGTCTGTGCCTTCCTATTTTGCTCGGTATGTTTTGGTCCGCAATACTCCCGTTCTAGCCTCGAAGAGCAGAGAACTACCCCGAGAAATATTGTAGATCTTTTCTCTTGCAATTTACTGCTTAAAAGTTCGGTAGGACTCCAGTGACGATTTCATAAGAATCCCCATCTTCCACATGTCCCTCTCTGTTTCCTCCACCTTCTTGACCGATGTTTCCTTTTGGCTGGGTTTTCTGCTGTTGTCTAAATACTTGCTTCAAAATTTTCGAGTTCGCTTCCTCCATTTAGTATCGACATTCTTCATGTACAAGTAACTGAAAACATTCCTAGCCCAAGGCTCCTCTCCCATTTTTCTCAATCGCTCCTCAAATTCTATGTTGCTGCTAGCTACCTGTACTCAAACGATGTCCATCCCATGTCTTCCTCTACCCCCTGATTTGGGGTAATCCCGTGTGCTCCCAAAGCAAGTCTACCGATGCCACGTTGTTTAATTTCCAATCTTGCTTGAACTTCTCATTTCGTGCACAAGACCGCATTGCTGAACGTCAAACCCGGGACCATAATACCTTTCCAAATCCCTCTCACAACATCATACCTATTGTAGTTCCACAGTGCCCTATTTTTCAGTACAGCTACATTCCTGGTGCCCTTCGTCATTATCTATCTTTCGTGTTTCCTGAGATACTCAACCCCGTTGTTTATCCACATGTCCAAGTATTTGTATTTATCCACTATTTCTAGCATGACTTCCTGTATCTTATGCTCACTGCCTTTGCTATCATTAAAAATCATGATTGTCGATTTTTCCCCGCTGAACTTCAAATTTAACCTCTCCCTCATTGCCACAGATGCCTATCAATCCCTGCAGATCTTCCTTGTTGTGGGCTATTAATACTATATCATCTGCATACATCAATGCTGGTAATGACTGTTCAATTTGTTTTCCTTGCTTGGCAAAACGAAGGCTGAATCCGAGTCGACTCCTTTCTAATTTTGCTTCTAGTCCCTGGAAATACAGCATAAATAACAAAGGTGCCAAGGGACATCCCTGTCGAAGCCCGTGTTGTATCTCTATAGGCTCAGATACCTGTTCTTCCCATTTGATAACTGCCCTGTTACTTTTATAGATATCCTTTAGAAGACTAGTTATTCCATCTTCCACATCTAGTGTGTCCATTATTTCCCACAAGTCTTCTTGAATCACACTATCGTAAGCTCCCTTGATATCTAGAATTGCCAGCCACAGGGGCCTGTGTTATTTTTCCTCTATTTCAATACACTACATCAATGAAAACAGATTGTCCTCCAACCTCCTTCGTTTATGGAACCCACTCTGTAGTTCTCCCAGCACCCCCTCATTCTCCACCCATGTCTGTAGTCTTTCCTTTACTATCTGCATCACCAACCTGTAAACTCCTGATGTCACTATTATAGGTTGGTAGTCGTTTATATCGGCTTTGTCCCCCTTTCCTTTATAGATCATGCTCATCCTGCTTGGTTTCCACCCATTGGGAGCTTCACCATCTATTATTGGTTTGCTCGCTGCCTCTTTTAATGCTAGAGTTTGGTCCTAGTTTTTTTATTAGCATGATTGGGATGCCGTCAGGGAACGGGATTGGGATGTTATTAGGAACTATTTCCTCCGCCCTTTCCCAACCTCGTTGGCCCAGTAGAGCCACTGAGCTAATTGGTCCAAGCTCATCTGGTACGGTACATGCAGCACTTTCTTGGTGTTTAAATTTTTCTGTCATCTTTGTTCTTATATATTCCATTGCCTCATCCCCTTCTAGTCTGACCCCTTGAACTGTAGTTATAAACCTCTGTTTCATGATTGTCTTATTACTCAGATAATTGAGATGGTTCCAAAACTTTGCAGCTGCCTTTCTATTCTCCATCCCATATCACCTTGTACTCCCTGATTTGGTGTATTACCGTGAGCTCCTAAAGCAAGCCTACCTATTCCACGTTGCTTAATTTCTAATCTTGCTTGAACTTCTGATCTCATGCACAAGACCGCATTGCCAAACGTCAGACCAGGAACCATGACCCCTTTCCATATTCCTCTCACAACCTCATATCTATTGTAATTCCACAGTTCCCTGTTTTTCATAACCGCTGCATTCCTGTTCCCTGTAGTCCTCACGTCTATTTCGTGTTCCCTTAGGTACTCGGCCCCATTGCTTATCCATACATCCAGGTATTTGTATTTATCTGTTATCTCTAGCGTGACCTCCTGTATTCTAAGCTCACTACATTCGTTGTCATTGGAAATCATGACTGCTGATTTTTCCTTACTGAATCTAAAATCTAACCTATTTCCCTCATTACCGCAGATGTCCATCAATCTCTGCAAATTCTTCCTTGTTGTTGGCCATTAGCACCATATCATCTGCGTACATTAATGCTGGTAGTGCCTGATCAATAAGTTTTTCTTGTTTGACTAAAGAGAGGTTGAAGCCCAGTCCACTTCCCTCTAATTTGGCCTCTAATCCTTGTAGGTACATCAAGAATAATAAGGGTGACAGGGGATACCCCTGCCTAAGCCCCTGTTTTACCTCTGCAGGCTTGGATACCTGTTTTTCCCACTTTATAACTACCTTGTTACCTTTATAGATATCCTTTAAAAGATTAGTGACTACATGTTCCACGCCTAGTGTGTCCAGTATTCCCCACAATTCCTCTTGAACCACGCTATCGTACCTTGATATCCAAAAATGCTAGCCTTAGGGGCCTGTGTTCCTTTTCTGCTATTTCGATGCACTGCGTCAGTGAGAACAGATTGTCTTCCAATCTCCTGTGTTTCCGAAACCCATTCTGCAGTTCCCCCAGCAACCCCTCATCCTCTATCCATGCCTGCAGTCTTTCCTTTATAATCTGCATCGCCAGCCTGTAGACCCCTGATGTCACTGTTATAGAACGGTAGTTGTTTATATCGGCTTTGTCCCTCTTTCCTTTATAGATCATGCTCATCCTGCATAGTTTCCACCCATTCGGAGCTTCACCATTCATTATTGCTTTGCTCACAGCCTCTCTTAATGTTTGCTTAGAGCTTGGTTCTAGTTTCTTTATTAGCATGACTGGGATGCGGTCAGGGCCTGTGGATGTGCTATTAGGAACTCTTTTTTCTGCCCTTTCCCACTCTCGTTGTCCCAGTGGAGTCACTGAAATATCGGCACCCTGTCGATATTTCAGTTTAGTTGCGCACCCGCGTAGGCATCCTGTTATTCCAGAAGCTAATTAAAATATTTTCTCGGTCGCCATTTGAGGCCATGCACCAGCAACAAAATATATTTTAAATGTTTCACACAGCCCGCATGTGTGGTTGATTTCCATCTCTGCGCAGCGCATCGCCGCCTTGGGTGACGATACGCTGCGCAGCTAACCTACGTTTCTTTTGCACCTTCTTTCACCAGTCTGGCCATAATTCTGTCCACTTCGCAAAGGCATCAAAATCGGTTCACCTGCCATTTCAAGTTAAATAAGTGGACTATAAAAAAAAACTTGTCGAGTGCTTTTAATAATGTTGGATTACATTTAAACGAGAATTTTAAGATACTTTTGAATTCATTGTATCTGAGCGAATCCCGGTCAGCGACAGTGCCAACGGTGGTGTTTGGCGATGACTATCGACATATTCTAACTGACGAGAATATTTGAAGTGGGCTTTGAACAATGACGAAAGGTGTGGAAAGTCGGTACTGGAATATCTATAATTATGACTGTGCAAGCGAGTCTAAGAACAAAGGCAGCTCAAATGCGAAGGGTGGGGGCCAGAACTGGGAATGGGCAGGGTAGGATTGCAATGTGTATGGAAGATATTGTTATAACTGAGGAAGGGCTAGCTGTTTAAAGCATATTTACAAAAAAAAAATAGTTAAGAAACTGGACCACACGCATAGATTTTAGTGAACAAAGAAAGGTAAAATGACAATTATTATACCAAATGTTTTATCAAACAGAAATGATCCCCATTGTATCGGCAGGTTGAGCAAGATCAACAATATTGGACGATATGGTGATCACCATAAATTAAGTTTGTGTGAACTGTGAAGTAATGCACAAAAGACGAATGCGAACAAAACACTGAAGCGTGGGCTTGTATTTTCAACGTGCTTTGTACTGCACACCGTGCGACGCTCTACACTGCGCTATCAAACCAAGTAATCTGCCTTTCCGCCCCGCTGCGGTGGTCTAGTGGCAATGGTACTCGGCTGCTGACCCGCAGGTCGCGGGTTCGAATCCCGGCTGCGGCGGCTGCATTTCTGATGGAGGCGGAAATGTTGTAGGCCCGTGTGTTCAGATTTGGGTGCACGTTAAAGAACCCCAGGTGGTCGAAATTTCCGGAGCCCTCCACTACGGCGTCTCTGATAATCATATGGCGGTTTTGGGACGTTAAACCCTACATATCAATCAATCAATCTGCCTTTCCTCCACCAGGTTTTATCTCAGACCTTAATTCAACTAACTATAGATGCCAATTTGTCACAAACATGTTCCCAAAAGGACACCACATATGTAGCTTGCTCGGCGAGTTGGTTTATAATATTTTTGAAAGAACAAACTAAGGAGCTCAACCTGACAGGACATGGAGCGAAAAATTTATAGTAAAAAGTCTACAAACCCATGTACCAGAAGCGCATTCATGGAAAATAGGCTGAGGCATTCCGCAGCTGCACACCTAACTCTGCAAAGGCAAGAAGCGTGTCAAAATGGTACAAACAGCACACTTCCATGATCAATGCCATGTGCACCCGCAATCTAGCAACGCGAACCCCTTATCTAGCTGTAAGGACAACTGAAGGATCACTTATACATGCGTTGCATTTTGCCCTTTTTTTGCTCGTTTAAGGCTTCAAAATCTCAGCGTTCAATCTATTTCTTCCTTTACCGATGACACTGATATATTGGGGACGCAGAGACTAGCGAAAAGGTAAGTTCTGTGCCTGAAGGATGTTCACACTGCCTATAGGTGTCACTAGGCCTCAACCCATCTGATCTCTGTAGACACGACCGCATGACAAAGGAATTTCTTTCAAATCATGGTATATGTCATTGGCAAAGGAAAAAAAAGATTGAACGCGAAACTCGTGAAGCCTTCGAAATAAAAATAGAGCGAAGTGTCATGTGTGAGTGATCCCCAGCTTTCCTCACAGATGAGAAACTTGCGGTATAGATAGCGGGTATACTTGGCATTGATATTTTGGTGTTCCATGGAAATCAGCTGTTTCATACCACCTTGAAAAACTTGCTCGAAAAAAAAGTACAGTTAATTGTGCAACTGTGGCTTAGATAGCCTTTTTAAGCATGTGCTTCTGGTTAATTATTTGCAGGGGCTTTCTTTAATAACACTCAGTTTTAAGTCCAGCACTTGTCTTTCCTAGTTCCTACGCTGCATTCATGTTTTTCGTTGGTTTTTCTTATGCAGATCGATAAAGGTCATCCCTATTATCGTCATGTGGGCATAGCAACCACCCTTTCACCCTTCCTCATTTTCCCATATTTCACCATCATGAACGCACACAAAAGGTCTTCATCAATGCGTTACGTTAATGAGAAATGTGTTCCAAAGTTGGCAAACTCACTGATGAGTCTATCAGAGGAATTGAAAGACTCAGATTGAGACCACTAAGATGAGATATCAACATTAAGATGCTAACATGACTAAGAAGCTAATGTATACTGCCTACTTCCTAGGGGCACAGCTTGTAAATTTGTTTGCAGTGTATTTGGTCGCGGAGCTAATGCCGTTCACGCCAACATGATTTCACAATTTGAAGTTAGAATTTCCAACAAGATGTTAGAAGTTGCTTCTAAAGAACCCGCAATTTTCGGTGATGTAATATTGATTTTATGCATCGCACTGGCTTCAACTTTAATGCTAGTAGGTATTGCGTTTATAGAGTACACTGTTCGCAGACTATGACAAAGTATAATGAGCAATTTATGCTCATGCATGTTACAAAACTCGTATATTCTTTTCTCAGAGCAAAATGCACATTACATTGCGATGATAATGAGAGGAAAAAAAAACTGAATAATTATCTCTAAATTTATTATTATGTATCTAGTGTAATTCCCAATTGTTCGAAATAAATGAACATGGCTTTAAGAGGGTATGGAAGTGAGTGAGTGAGGAAGAATGGGGTTGAGCACATTCGGCAAGCACTCTCAAATTATGACAGGTAGATTGCCACTATCCCTCAAGAGGAAGGTATATAACAGCTGTATCTTGCCGGTACTTAGCTACGGAGCAGAAACCTGGAGACTTACAAAGAGGGTTCAGCTTAAATTGAGGACGACGCAGCGAGCAATGGAAAGAAAAATGGTAGGTGTAACCTTAAGAGATAAAAAGAGAGCAGAGTAGATTGGGCGACAAACAGGGGGTTAAGGATATCATAGTTGAAGTAAAGAAGAGGAAATGGACATGGGCCGGGCATGTAGCGCATAGACAGGATAACCACTGGTCATTAAGGGTAACTAACTGGATTCCCAGAGAAGGGAAGCGGGTTAGGGGGAGACAGGTTAGGTGGGCAGATGAGATTAAGAAGTTTGCGGGTATAAATTGGCAGCAGCAAGCGCAGGACCGGGTTAACTGGCGGAACATGGGAGAGGCCTTTGTCCTGCAGTGGACGTAGTCAGGCTGATGATGATGATGATGATGATGATGATGATGAAAGTGAGTTGTGCAGCATGTTCTGGCACATGTGTAACTTCTGGGAATTTCATTACGTAATATTGTGATTTACATTGAGTTTATTCTACATTTATGTACTAAATCAATGAAGAATGAGCACTGTATTCCACCTTCATAAATCATGCGGCTTCCAAGGCGACAGAGCAGCATGATTCGCAAGCATCGAGCGCCCCTACGATCTCTCCTGTATTGTTTGTCTTCAGACGCCGCTTTCTTTTTTGCATGAATAAATGTGGCGATTGAAAAATCACGGAGCGCAAAATTAAATATTCACAAGAACGAGAGAGACGGGACGGGCACTTGTGAATGCCCTTTTGATGTATTATTTTGCGCTGAAAAAGTTTCCGATAGCAAGGCACCATCTCGGCAAATTTAAAGTTTTGTAAATATAGTGACAACACATGCTATCAGCTTTTATATCATTTCCTGCCATGTGATACGCTGAAAGCTTTCCGAGTGAATTCCTAAGGAGGAAGGGGGCAGGAATCAACACACCGCTCCTGCTGGGCACGACGCTTAGTCACTCGCAAAAACAAATTCTTTCCAATTGTAATGAGGTCAAACATTGTTGTGACTCCCTGAGAAGTTGAGGAGCTTCTAAACATTTTGCCAGCACGCCTGCAGTTCAGGACTCCATACCGAGACAGCATAGCAGCATCCTTTTTTTGTATTTTTCTTTTTTATTATTCACTCTCCTTTCTACTCATAGTCAGGTTTGACATGCGGAAGCAATTTCGGGGGCTCTTCCCCCGTCATTGTGTTCGCCTAGTCCATTCTGCGAAAAGCTTGACGACACGGGCTTTTCCCAGGCTCCAGTTACTCATACCTGAGCTTCTGCGTTCTTTGTACGCCTCAAGGAATACAGACAGGCTACAAAACGCAGCAACGAGCTCTATTCTTCAGGTTTACGGCGTAAAGCGCAGATATCTATATTATTTCAAAGGTGCGCATTCGGCAGAAGTCTGCTTGGTAGGCATGACAGAAAAATAAAAAAAAAACAATACTACGGCCAATATTTTTATCGAGAAAGCTGATGTTTTGAGGCCTGTTCGGATTTTTTTCTTCATGGGTGAAAAGGCCCAAAATGTTTACCACAACTGGTTGCAAGCCCTGGAAGTAGATGGAGGGCAGTGTCCCAAGTGGTGCGGGTGGTGTCTCCCACTGTCTGCTGAATGTGTCAGGATTCAAAGGGGACCTGCCAGCGAAGGTTTCTGTAGTATTGTGTAGCAGACGCATAGCACCGAGGACACAGGGCACGGCGCTGTAGCGCCAGCCAACAAGGAGTACGCAGCAGCCGGCAGCCAAGCAAGAACTTTTTGTCGGCCGGCACTGTGCCGTGCCCTGTGTTCTCCATGCAGGACGCGCCGCACGATACTACATTTTGGCAACGAGGATCTGCAATCCACGTGCACTAGGCATCAAGGTGGGCATCCAGCCTTCTACATCGTGCTGTCTACCCAGCACACGTGCAAGCTGTCCCACCACTACTATATTTCCTGCATCAATTCTACTTCTTCCATTCTACACTTTCCGTGCCAGTACGGTCACGAGGCCTACCTACGTGCGCGTCACTCTTGAACTGCCGTCTCGACGCTCTCTTTGGCAAGCATGAACGCGGCTATCCCTCCGCCTCCGTTCCTTCATGCCCCGGTGTACCACCTATTCCATGGAGGCAGTGGCGTCCTGTGTTACAGATTTACATCGACGCCGCTGCCAGGGACGCCACGCCGGAGCACAAGAAGGAGCTGCTCCCGAACACCTTGGGCGTTGAGGAATTTAACACCTACCTGCGTGCCGCCGAAGATGAGCTGAGAGCCAACCAGCCAACTGAGGAGACGACGTGTATGAACGTATACGACATAGCCCTTGCGCTGCTGAATGAAATCTTTGACCCTCAACCGGACGCGGCGTGTCTGCACACCCACTTCAAAGCCTTGCGTCAGAGCCCAGACCAGTCGGTGGTAGAATTTATACAGGAAGTACGCTGAGTAGCCAAGCTTTGTGAATTTAGTGCGGTGGGCGATATCCTCGCTTTTGACCAGATCGTCTCTGACATCACGTTCCAGCACCTACAAAGAACTTTTTTCAAGATGGGCAAGGACTTCAGAAGGCGCTCCCACTTCAGAAGGCGCTCAACGTAGCAAGAGAGGAGGAGCGCGTCGACCGTGCATTGCTACAGTTCTCTGGAGCACCAGTCGACGCAGTGTTGTTGCGGCCAATTCAAGATGGCGGCTCAGCTCATCATCATCATTTATTGAACCCTTAAAGGCCCCTTGCGAGGTATTACATAAGGGGGAGACAAAAACACAATTCAACAGATGCATGATTGTCAATGGTACAAAGCATAATAGAAAGTGAACTACACGTTAAAAAACAATGTCAACAGAAGGAAAAATATATATATACGTGGAAGAAAACGGCAACAATTGTAAATTAGCTAACATATCAAGTGATTTGTGATTAGCTGTTTAAATTTTAAGGGGTTTTGTTCGTGCACTATGAATTCAGGCAGGTTATTCCAGTCTTCAATGACAGTAGGTAAAAATGATTTATTGAAAGTGTTAGTTGAACCATGTAAGCGCTGTAAACATAGGGAGTTAAAGAGCCGACGCGATGAACGGGCGGGAGGTAGAAGGACGGTATTGCGTTGCGACGGGAAATTATGGTATAGTTATGGTAATTATGGAAATTATGGTAAGGAGGGAGGTTGAGGGATAGTTTGATACTGGTAATACTTAAGCGAGAACTGTATTGTGAGGTGATGTATCTGGCAGCGCGATTTTGAATTGCTTCTAATGCGTCGATTAGGTAATTTTGTTGAGGGTTCCAAATAGCAGAAGCATATTCAAGTTTAGTACGCGTTAAGGTTTCGTAAGCTAATTTTCGGATTTGGGGTGGGCAGGACGTAAGCGATCATTTAACGTAGCCAAGTGATTTTGCTGAAGCGGTGACTAGTTGTTCTATGTGCTCGGACCATGTTAGTTTACTTGTTATTATTATGCCAAGATAACGATAGGAGTCGACCTGGGTTAAGGGTTGGAAGTTCACAGAATACTGGAAGGAAAAGTTAGTGCGCTTGCGCGAAACTTGCATGAATTTACATTTTTGTGTATTAAGCTGCTTTAGCCACCGTGAACACCAATTATGTATGTTAGACAAGTCATTCTGGAGTGTAATTTGGACAGTGCAACATGAGATGCGACGGTAAAGCACACAATCATCTGCAAAATGGTGGATGAAATTTTGTCTGGAATATCATTAATAAAGATTATAAACAAAAGAGGCCCAAGAATGGAACCTTGCGGTACACCGGAAACTACATCAACACGGGTTGATTCATTATTCATGACAACAGTATACTGAACACGACCGGTTAGAAAATTTTTAATCCAAGATAGGGCTAAGGGGTCTATACTGAGACAAGTAAGTTTACTTATTAGACGGCGGTGGGGAACATGGTCGAAAGCTTTGAAAAAGTCGAGGTATATTACGTCTGTTTGAAAAGAAGAGTCTAGGTTAAAATGAAGGTCAGTAGAAAATTCGTACAACTGTGTCTCACACGACAGTCCGCGCCGGAACTCGTGCTGGTTAGAAAAAAAGAAGGAATTTTGGTCCAGATGAGTAGCAATGTGGGAGTAGATTACGTGTTCTAGCAGCTTGCAGGCAATGCATGTTAACGAAATAGGACGATAATTTGAGGGGTCTGAAGGGCTTCCTGATTTGGGCACAGGGGTGACTTTACTTATCTTCCAGTCTTTAGGAATAAAACCAGTGTCAAGGGATTGGTTAAAAATAAATTGTAGGATAAGACTCGATATTATTTTTGTGCTTTTCAGAATTTTAGTGGGTATATTGTCTGGGCCAGGGGAACTTGAGAATTTAAGGTTGTCGATTAGATTTACTATTCCTTCGCTTGTAACAAAAATGCGTGGCATCTGCGGGAAGTCTCTGGGCGGCAAGGACGGAACATCGGTGGAGGGTTCATGCGTGAATATAGATGAAAAATGGGAATTAATGATTTCGGCGGAGTCAGTGGCGGAAACGGCCGAACCATCGGGATTAGTAAATGGCGAGTTTTGAGCAGCGCTGTTTTTAGGAGACAAATACTTCCAAAGTTTTTGTGGGTTGTCGCGCAAGATTCCGAGGAGATCATGACCGAAGAATTGCCTTTTTGCATTTTTTAACAGTAAACTGTACTCGCGCAAACATGTGCGATACTTTTCCCATTTAACAGGGGATTTCGATAACTTGGCTTCTCTAAAGAGGCGTTTTTTCTTTTTTGACAGCCTCCTCAAGGAATTAGAGTACCATAGTCTTTTGGCATCCCCGCCAATACAGATTATAGGTACATGTCTGTCAATTAAGGACAGCAATTTGTTTTAAATAACACCCAGTTTTGTTCGAATGTTCGCGAAGCAGCACAATGAAAAAACGTTTCATAGAAATCTGCCAGTTCTTCATTAATTTTGGAAAAATTGGCTTTGTTATAATCGCAGTTGTACTTATTGAGAGGTTGTTGGGTAGGAATAGGAATGGAAAGGCCAATTATAAAATTTTATGGTCACTGATACCATCTACGCATTGAACTGAGTTTACAAGATCAGGAGTTGAGACCAAAAATAAATCGAGTATGTTGGTACCACGAGTGGGCATAGTAACCATTTGGGCAAAATTAAACATAAGGCACAAATCTAGAAAGTTTCTTGAAAGGGGTGAGTGAGCAGCTAGGTGAACCCAATCAATGTCTAGGAAATTGAAGTCGCCACACAACAAGAAGTTCGAACGGGGAAAGCGAGAAGTTAGGTCTAAGACAACAGACTTAGAGTTCTGCTCACCGAGCAATTCAAGATGCCAGGCCAAATGACGGATGTCCTCCCTAAGCTTCGGTGCAAGATGGCTACCGGCTGCTGCGTACTCCTTGTCGGCCGGCGCTACAGCGCCGTGCCTTGTGTTCTCCATGCGGTGTGTCCGCCGCACGATGCTACAGTTTCTTTCTGTTTAGAAGATCACCGCGCTGTCGGGACTAGTACAGTGGCCAATTCGCTAACAATGTTCTGTCTCTGCGTTCCGTTCACTAGCTGTTCATTTGACGAAAGTCATTCCTGTGCTGCCACACTTTTTCGTGGAAGTTTTTGGTTTAGCCGGCGCACACGATATTGTACACCACGCCCTACATTCTTCCTGCAGGTGCAAGGTCTTTGGACCAGCGGATGAAACTGCCGATGGTGGTGGAAGGCAACGTCGACTCTTGCCTAAAAAGGCAGGAGTCGGGCGCCCACGATGTAGGGGATCGACACGTGGCGTTGTTGCGGTGCGGTTTGTGTCGCATTTTCCCTTTACTTTCTCTTATGGAGGGCTCTGTGAATAAACACCTTTGTAAATAACTGTTAATGCCGAAGTCACGGATTATTTTCTCCCTTCCACCGCTGTGCTGACCAGTGGTGATTGGATGATTTGTTATTTTGATTGGAGTTTTCACGTTTGTTCAGATTTCTTTATTCTTGCCCGAGAAAGGTGATTTCGAACATTTTTGTACGTGTATGGTTGCTTTTCAGGAGAAGCCTACAGTAACTGATCTGTGAAGCTGGTGGGATTAGCTAAAACTCGCCTCACCCATAGCTGGCAAGCACAAAACAAAGCTGTGCGGGGGGTCATGGGAAGGCATGGAGATAGCACAGCAAGATAAAAAGAAAGTATCTTTTGCACAATGAAGCGTTGCTAAAGCCTTTGCGGCAGCCATTTAATTTATGACCATCCCTACTTCCAGTCATACATTACGCCCTAGCACCACCGTCTTCGACACACTGTGATTGGAGCTAAGACTGGTGCGCGTCATAAATAGCCCCTATTTTTTGGACTCTGTGAGCAAAAGAACATTTACGCAAAAAATGTAGTTTTTTTTTTGCAACTCACAGCCAGAAAGCACGTTTGCTTGAGCACACAATGTTAATTGTTAAAGTCTTGGTTCCCCAGAGCGCCGAGTGAGGCGGGACCAAGAGGGTTTTGCGCATAAAGGAAAGGGATCCTGGGTTTTGGTGCAAAACTAACTGGCTAGGTGGACGCACAAAACCGCGTGCACGTGAATCACCATGTCGACAAGTCTTTTCAACGAAGGTGTGGGCGCCCCTGTGATCTCCTCTCCGGTGTTGTAAATATGCGTGACCCCTTCAAAAAACGCTGCTGAAGCTCGAACACCAGCCTTTGTATTCCCGTACAAGTCTGCCCCTCTTTCCCTTGCAATGGTTCGCCAGGAACAGCCAATACAAAACTTGTGATGTGGGGGGTGATTGTTTACCCGAATGATGAAGGCATATCTAATATGTAGGGTGACACATGAGTGAGTGAGTGAGTAAAACCTTTATTGAACATGTCCGGCGTAATTGAGCGGGGTGGGGCTACAAGCACCCCGGCCTAGGTGACGGCCTCGAGTCCTTGGACCCGGGCGGCATCCTGGGCTTGCCGGACGGCCCACAGTTGATCGGCAAGGTCGTGGCTGAGCAGAGCCACCTCCCATCGCGCCTCGCGGTTCGAGACTGCCATGTCTACCGGGTTTGTAGGGGACTGCTGCGCGTTACCGGTACACTTCCACAGCATGTGCTGCAGCGTCGCTCTGGCTCCGCACGCCTTACACGCGTCGGACATATAAATGCCTGGGTAGCAGAGGCGAAGAATCACCGGATTCGGGTACGTGTGTGTCTGTAGTTGTCTCCAGGCAACCTGCTACGCAGCACGGCGAAAAGGTCAGCATACCCAGATGTATTCGCGAGCGCATCGTCGTTCTGCCGTTGCCTAAGAACATGCACCCGACACATCACATCGGTCGGCGCAACAGGCACGCCCAAGACCTTGAAAAGAAATTCGGCAATAGCAAAGACACAGTTTACGTGGACGCGGCCCGTTACGACTGCCACCGCGGCTTCGTGGTCGCGATCAAGGATCATGTAGGAACTTGCGTCACGAGTGCGACGATAGGCACGGAAGAGACGGAGGCGGCCAAAGAAGCTGCCAGTAGCCCTCGCGATAGCCACTACGGAGGATGAGATGATAATAGGTGACTCGCAGGCGGCGATACGCAACTACGCCAGCGGCTGGATCTCCCGCGAAGCGGCCCGCATTCTCCAAATTCACGAACGCAACATCTGCCGCAAAAACAACAGTTTCCTCGTATGGACCCCCGCCCACACGGACCCTCCGCTTGCGGGCAATGCGACTGCCCACGCCACGGCTCGAGGACTTACACGCCGAGCTGCGACGCCTGCCGACAGTTCCGATGTCTCGCACACTTCGACAGCGATGCGGGAATGGACGTGGGGGGATCGCATGACCACTTTCAGAGACATCACGCAACACTACAGACTGAACAGATGCAAATATCCACCACCCCACGCCAAACTAAACAAGAAACAGCAGGTGACACATGATTCAAAATTATTTTTGACTACATTCTGGATGGCAATATTTGTTTACATTTCGCAGATGACGTGTGCATCTACACAAATCTGTTTGACAAGTTATTTCGCCTTCAAAATTTTGTTTTAGTACTCCTTTTAAGGGAACGAAAGGGGGAGCGAGTATGGGCTGGTATGTAGATAAAAAGGGGTCTCACAAACAAACGAGACTCAAGCACTGCGCTCCAACCCACCCCTAACTCGCACCTTCTTCCGTCTTACAAGAATGAAGTCTTTTAAAATAGAAACAAAAAAAAAGCATGTAGTCCTATATTCATTTCGCTCTTTTTGTATTCGATGCGTTGTACCACTTGCGTCATAAGTCGCTGAGCAGTGTCCTCTCATGAGAGACGAATTAGCGCCTTTCTCGTGAGTTTCATGAATCACTATATGCCATTGTGACCAACATAAATTGTCCACCTGTCTGTTACTCAGAAAAAAAAAAGCAGTACGTTACGCACAAAGACTGCGAGCTCCACTTGCCCCTACTTACCCGTTGAAAAGAGGCTTCTTCATTATTCATTCATTTAATAGTAGCCTCAAGGCCGGAAGGCATCACAGAGGCAAGTGGCACATTTGATAATAAATAAAAGATTAACAGTTACTTGGAAGTAAAAAATATACAAAGTGCTAGTTAATAAGAAAAAAACCTAGCAGATATAACAGCATTGCTGTGAGATTAAAAAGAAATGAAATTTTTTGTGATACAGTGTTAGCTATCTGAACAAACGGGGCGCGCTGAAAGAACTTACATTCAACATGTGTGCTGAAAAACAAATCATTTATGGAGCGTTTGCCAGTCCTCTTACATCTCTATGCTGTTGTCTCAGGCATTACTGTTAAAAGTACTGAATTTCAGCTAAATAAGCAGAGAAAACACAGTAATGTAAATTTTTTTAAATTGTACTTTTGATTTTCACGCCGCTGGCGCCGCTGCCGCCGACAAAAAGTGGCCGTGCGTTGCTGCCGATCATTTTGCACGATGTGCGCCGACGCCGACTCAAAATGACCTCCACCCCTCCGCCGGTCACGGCCGCCTCGGCGCACACCTCTAGCTGTTGGGTGCAACCGTGGAATGATGCCTTTTGCGTTTCCGATGCTTATGATTATGTTCGTGCTTGGCCAGTGTGGTAAGTAATCAGAGCGGCTGTTCGTCTGCATTATCAATAAAATGAGCTAGCCGCGAGTGATTGATGATAAGAACAACATAGAATAGTGCAAAAGTCGCTGCTCCACGATACCCTATTTTCAGGCGTTGTCGGGTACTTTTGACAGCGAACAGCTGCTAGTGTTAAGATGTTAATGCAACTGTTTGGTCATTCACGAAGGCAGTTTTAGGCGTGTTTCAGCATGCTTTTCACCATGACCTCACAATGCATGAGTGAGAATGACATCGTGACGTTGCTGGGAAAGAATAGGAAGCAGTGGACATTTTTCGAATTTTGAGAATAAATGTTCGTTTGTTTTGCTAGCTCAGATGAGCTATATTTTTTTTATTTCACTACAACACAATTTTCGTTTCAACGAAATTTTTTTCGCGCCCCATCAGTTTCGTAGTAGTGGGGTTCGACTGTAACAGGATTGTTTTAATTGAAGTAAATGAGGCATTTGGCCAAGACAAAAAGAGAGTTTTCATTTTTTTCTTTTGAGCTTGGTCGCGAACATGTCACTGGCCTGTTTAAAGTGCATGCTCATAGTGTTCATCCATCCACCCGGAGTGCGCAGGCAATGCAGTCGCATGTTTTCTTTCATAAAAATTCACACTCTACAGTGACAGTCTCCTAGGAGCACTGCCGACCAAAGCAAAAATGTAAATCCAATGACCAGTGTGTGCTATGCGGTCAAAAGGTAGGAATGACACAACGTTTTCTGTGGCATGTAAATTATCATTGTAATAGCCCAAATGCAGAGCAAAGCATAAAGGTAATAAAAAAAAAGCTCTTGCCTCCACGATGTGAAGGCAGCAATATCAGGGATACAGGAGAATCGGCTGCAGTGCTCTTGCAAGGAGCCAGCAACACGTTGCCAGAGACGAAGCCGCTGGTCAACACCAGTTGACACAAGCCAGTTCCCTCTTGGCGCCAAAAACTTTGTGCCTGCATTAACAATACTGCGTAATTAGAAATCATTAGTTTCATTTTGAAAAAGCACCTATTTACAGCACATAGATAGAAAACCATGAAAGGTGCCAAGAAATAAGCCCTTATACTTAAGTTTTTGGGTACTGACGTACTTGTAAAAAAAATGTTTATTTTTGCAAGCACAATATTATCCTTTCAGTCATGATCCCTTTTGTTAACTCTCATAACCTAGGCATCAGAAGCAGTCACACAGTTCTTGATGTGAGGTTTTATCCAAGTTTTTGAACGCACCTTACTGAAAAAAGCCAAACGCCATTATGCAAAATATATATGAATTCCGAGTATTATCCACATAAAATACACAAATTTCGTACGGATGTATATGGATATATACAGAAATTGTAAAGAAGTGGGAAAAACAGCATATACACATAAAAAAATTTGTATCTGTTATACAGGCAGATCATACTGCGATGCGGAAACTGTGATATAAATCATGCGGAAGACGGATCCATATGATCCATATTGCCACATTGTCTCGTCATGTTTTGTTATCACCCCGTTTCACTGCCAGTAATTCTCAGCCCAAACCACGCCTACACTGTTCGGAAAGCTTCGGGACAGGAGTAGATCATTTTGTTAAAATTACAGCCACTTCGTGAAAATTATAGATTATTCTGGAACCTACTTCACCGCTAGTGATAATGCTAGAATATTCGATGACAAGTGTATAAATGCCGACATGCTTGGCCGTTTGTCAGTTGATTAATGGCCGACGCTCTGCTCGCCGCTATCAGTGCCAGTTTTTTGCTGTAAATCTGAATTTTTTTATGTGGCCACAAGCTTGGCTGAAAAAACAATTTATCTGCAACCTAGTCTGCTCCCTTCATCGAAGTCATGACCGCGTGACATCAGGTGAAGGTGCTTCTCGATCCATGTACCGCACGCCCCCTCTCCAGTCGAGAGCCAAGCTCCAACAGTTAAGGCCAACTTGAAACTTCCGTCCAACTTCGAACTGCGAGCAAGTTAACGGCAAGAAGGGTTACCTCCGGAGTACGAGCTCTACTTGATAATACTCGCAAGCCGAAGGCCAAAACCACTACTGCGACAACTATGACAGCCCCTGTACCAACGCCTGCCATGGTCGTAATGCAGCAGCCACCGAGCTTTCATGGTTCATCATTTGAAGAACCGGAGACTTGGCTGGAGACATAGGATTGAGTGGCCACCTTGAACCAGTAGGACTCAGAAGAAAAGCTGCGTCGCGTGTACTTCTACCTGGAAGATGCGATAAGGACCTGGTTCGAGAATCGGAAATCTGCACTTCAGTCCTGCGATCTTTCTCATAGCGCATTCTTGGAAACTTTTACTAGTGTCGCCCTCAAAGAAAGAGCTGCTTGATACCCGGGTGCAGCTACTTAATGAAAATGTTTGTGGGATTTGTGCGCAACTCGCCCAAGACTTTACGAATTTCTTACCGAGGCCACGACACTTGAGAAGGCACTTGAGATGCGCACAAGGCAGTATGACCGTCGCTCTTCAACAGCCAACTAAGCCGAAGCTCATGCCCTCAGCATGGACGACCTGCCTGGGACAGATCGTGCGGGAGGAGCTACAGAACCAGTTGCCTTTGTCGTAGCCCCAAATGAATTCGATTGCCGACACCATCTGTGAAGAAGTTCGGCAATCGCTTGGAATTTTCTAAGCTCCGCAGCCTCAGCCGCAAGCGATGAGCTACGCTGCTGCAACCCGACGCCATGCTCCCGCTTCACGCCCATGACAAGAGACTGCATCATCACAGTTCCACCGCCTGCCACCGCCGCCATCGACGACATACAGTCCACCTGCCGGCCAGCGAGACCCTCCGAGAAAAAGTGACCGACCACTGACCTTTCTGCTATCACTGCGTTGAAGCTGGCCACACTTACCGCCACTGCCAGTATCGTCAAATGGGACTGCGCGGTTTCGTCGTAGATGCGCCGCGTCTATAGTGGGAGAAAAGAACCCGCGACATTGCTGACTGCCTTAGAGCAGTGCAGTGGACACCCCGGAGATCTTCTCGTTCATCGCCACCTGGCCGATACATGTCGCCTCACCGCCGTCCGTACACTGGCCCGACCAGGGGCTGGTCTCCGAGCCCTTATCTGAGAAACCAAGGGCAGCAACTGCTGGAGGTCCGGTTGCTGTGCGACAAACCACTGAAGATCCTTCAACGCTGCCGCCACGATGGTACTCTCCAAACATGATGTGAACCAGGCAAAGCCCTTGACAAAGAAATCCCACGTACTGAAGACGGCCTGATGACACAACGTTGAAGTTGCGGTACAAACTGTTGTAGCCGTGATTCGACGCCATGACCCAACTACAACGGGAAGCGACGAACTAGTGACCTCGACGTTCTTATTGACGGCCAGAGTCACAGCTCTCGTTGACACCAGTGCCGACTATTCCATCATCAGTGGGATGTTCGCCGCAAAGTTGAAAAAAGTTAGGACCACCTTGAAAGGCCTCGAAATTTGTACAGCTGGATGTCACCTAGTTACGCTAGCAGGAATCTGCACCGCAAGAGTCAATATTAACAGCCACATTTATCCCGCAAGTTTCGTCTTACTACAACATTGCTCGAGAGATGTCTTTCTTGGCATGAACTTCTAAGCCTTCATAGTGCTGTCATTGACTTGAGAACAAAGTCGATAACACTATCCACTGAAAAAGCACTGCCACGACACAAGCTGTCAGGAAGGCACAACTTAAATCTGCAGGAAGACCAAGTCGCCATTCCTCTTCGCTCCAGTGTGAGCATTTCCATCGACACTCAAGAGTCAACAAACATCACTGAAGACACCTGTTAATCAGTAGCAAAATTTGCGATGCCAGAGGAATAGACGAGCTACGAGGAGAGAATGTAAGAGTGATGCTTATGAACTTCAGCAGCTAGTACAAGCACGTGAGCAAAGGCATGACTGTTGTGTACATCGAAGAGATACTGGAAGCCAGCAACGCTTTCGTGATCACCGATTTTGCCGAATCTACTCCGATGAGACAAGCCCTTCAACCAGCTTTGGGCATCAATCCGAGCCTTCTGAGGCATAAACAAAAACAGCTCAGAAACCTGCTCTTGAAATACGAGAACTGCCTTTTGTCATTGTCACGAATTCAACAAACCTCTGTTGTGAAAAATTGAATCGTAACAGAAGAAACTGTCAGGCCACTCTGTTAGAGCCTGTACAGAGTTTCGACGAGAAAACGCGATGCCATAAAAAAAAATAAGTGGACGAAATGCTACGGGACAACATTATCCAGCCTTCAAAAAGCCCATGGGCATCACCGGTGGTGTTAGTAAAGAAAAAGGATGGAGCACTACGCTTCTCCATTGACTATCAGCGCCTCAAAAAGATCACGAAGAATGTATACCCTCTCCTTTGAATAGACGACGCCCTTGATCGACTCCGCAACGCGAAATACTTTTCATCAATGGACTTTAAGACTGGCTACTGGCAAACCGAAGTAGACGAGCGAGACCGAGAAAAGACTGCGTTCATTACACCAGACGGCCTCTTCGAGTTCAAGGTCATGCCCTGTACCCAGACAACACTCGATGTCCTGAGGTCGTCCTCACATGGTACAATCGTCCTCGCACAGTTCTCATTGACCTTAGTACTTACTGAGGACGACACAAGCTGGTTTGCCCCGGAAACGTCTTTTCGAGTGCTTTCTGAGGACAACAACTGGTCTGGAAAAGGTCCTGTTAAGGATCTTTTGGGGATGACAGAAGCATTGCACTGAGCACTTAGATATAATTCCTGAAGACCTTTACGCACCAAGTAGATGCATTTCATACGTGAAAACTTCCTCCACAAGTTTGTTTCTTACAGTCATAAAGTTATTGTATAATTTCACCTCGTTTTTTTTCGCAGAAAATTTTCAAATTATGCGTCGCGCTTAATGAGACACACGTAATCAATTGACTTAGGTATCGAACCTGGTATTGCGAAATGTCCATTTGAAACAGTGTGTTCTTAAATGTCACAGCCCTAAATTTGTCATTATACGTCACTGTAGCGCGTAGTAACAAACTAGCAGCTGGCCAAGCCATTCCAAGCCAACTGACTGTCAAAATGGCAGTGGCGGTCTTGTCAAGAAAAGTGCAGTGAACTAGTGAAGGTTCGTGTCCTTTGTTGTTTGTGTGCATGGTTAAAAGTGAGATATGTGTGAGAGTGTAAGTCGTAGGTGATGACGGTAGGTAAATTGCCATGTTGATGGGTGCACTGGGATGCTCAACGTTCAGACTGATCATGGATGCATTGCCACCAGCCGACGATGGCGAGGTGTGGTTCGAAGCAGCCTGGAACAACAGCCAATCGCGATCAATTGGGATTCGAAGCAGCCTGGTCCCAACGTGAAAGGATCGACTTCTGCATCTGACACATGGCCCGACCTCGGGCAAGTCAAGTCAACGCCCGTGTTGAGTGTACTGATAGGCTGTCATGCAGAGCCTCTAGCACTAGTGATTGCATTGGGTGTGATACACGTGGTGATGAGGACACTGTGTCAAACTTTTGAAGAAGATTACAAACGTAGTTGATTGAACTGTGTTGACTGCCTTGATACTGCTTTCCTTTTTTCAAACTATACGCTGACTCGAATGCCTGACAAAGCTGTCTATTGTGATTAATTACTGTTAAATAAATAAATTTCAGTCAACAAGCTTTGTTTGTTTTACTCTAATAGTCCAGCACTGTCACCTCTGTGTTGATTGATAAGTATATATACTCGAGACCTCGCAGGTGTTTTTCTTTTCATGTATGAAAATGTCATGAAAAGAAGTAAATCCTAACTAGTATCACTGCCCACAGTACTGAACCGGCCACTCTATCGTTGTTCTGAAAAGATACTGAAAAAGTCCTGAATTGTTGTTTTGAGGACGTGCTGAGGCTGTTATGTTTATAGACAAGGGGACGAGATTAGTGCCTTTCTAGTACCATAAGAGGACATTCTGAGGGCGTCATATTGTCCTCACGGAGGCATACTGAGGATGTCTTGAGGTTGTGTTTGTGTTGTCTGGGTAGTCTTTGCTCGGTGCCTGCGACGTTCCAGCGTGTCATGGACACCACGCTAACTGAATTGAAGTGGCAGACTTGCCTCGTGTACTTGGATGATGTCGTGTTTTCCTCAAGCTTCAACGAGCATCTCAGGCACCTTGAAGCTGTACTTCAAGCAAGAATTACCTCCGGACTCACTCTGAACCCAGAACTCTTGTGTCCGTGCTGTTGGCAGCTAATTTAGGCGGATCGAAAAAGCTTCGACCTCTGGTTATCGGGAAAAGCACGGCATTGGGATGTTTTCGAAATGTGCTGTCGCTTCCAGTTACCTACCGAGCAAACTCAAAAGCGTGAATGACCGGGGAGCTTTTCAGCAGATGGCTATCGTCGTGGAATGATGATTTGGTAGGCGAAAACGCAAGGTGTGCCTGCTCGTGGACAATTGTTCATCGCACCACTGCAGTACAACCTTCAGCAACATCGAGCTGCGTTTTTTGCCCCTGAACACTACCTCTGTACTGCAACCACTGGATCAAGGCGTTATACGCGCAATGAAAGCCGGCTATTGGAAGCACCTGGTGGAGAGGCTGCTGCAGAACCTTTGTGTCGGCAGGGAGCTTAACATCGACTTACTTGTAGCTATGTCTATGTTGAGTAGATCATGGGCAGATGTCAAGAAGGAGACGATCCACAACTGCTTTAGGCATGCTGGCTTCCGCATGCCTGGTGGTGACACCCCAAATTCTGACAGCACTGAAGACACCGCAGGTGTTTCCGCCGAAGTTTGGAACGAGCTGGCATAGTTCCCGGATGCTATCGAGGATCGACAATCGACGAGTACGTCAGTGCGGACGATGATGTCTCCATCATGGGCCAATTACAGGATGAGGATTACATTGCAGACGTTGTGCCGACCACGAGCCAAAGCGACAGCAATATAAAAATTGGCGACGGCCCGTTGCCTACATCCTCCGAAGTGATTAGTGCACTTGCGTTGGTCCGGCGCTATTGCTTGAATGTGGAAGGTTGCGGCCTCAGCTGCTCCAACTCGTTGGACAACGTGGAGGCGTGCGTGCTGTTGCAGGCAGCGAAGTCAATGACACAGAAAAAAATCTGGGACTATTTTGTTCCACAGTAGGGCACGCAAGTAAGCCACCATATTGATAAAGTACTTTTCTTCTAGTTTGTTATGTGCTTTTGTGTCAAAACCTATACCGGGCCTATATCGAATTATGCCATATACCGAACTAATAAGTGTTTTTTGGCGAGTTCGATATACCCAAGTTCGACTATAGTCTGTAAAAAAGTATTGCTTCAGATCTCTGCTGCGAGTGGCACTTGTTATAGCACTTTTCCATGCTAGAATAGTCTGCTAATTATCCTAGTATGGTAGAAACAATCATGGAAGCAAGGGGTATGCATAGTCTCCAAGTACGTATCTGTCTGCACACTTCGCCTGAGATACCTCCAAGAAAGGGCCTTCATGAAGCACCCTGGCATCGTGTGCAGATCAAGAAAATCTGATTAAAATGTCAAAGAACTTGTTTCTGTCATTGCATATTTCCTGGAGCACTACAGATGGAAATTTCTTGCGGTTGAAGCATGAATGTGGTGACTCCTCTGGCTTAATCTCTATGAGCCAGCCGTTCACACAGCCTATGATGTTGCACCGGCTTTTAAAATCCAATCTTGATCCGTTCTTGCTCATGACTGTCTGACCGAAAAATGACTTCTTCGCTTATGCTGTTTAAAAAGTTCAATACGCACTCAATGCACGTGTGCACTGAAGACTCACATATATCAAATCTGTCGGCAAGGGAGTACATACTCGATTGGCTATCGAGGTAGCTCAGCACTACCAAGCAAGTGCTGGTAGTGCTAGAAGTACTAATTCGTGGATGACATACCAGCAGAATCTGAGAAGAACAATGATGTCTGGTAGCGGGCAATGAAATCTGGGAACGTTTCGTGTGACAACCAAAACATCCGTTTAAACTCGAAACCAAAATACCGGTCTATAACATCCTCACAATACCTTGGCATGCGATTTCGACTCAATCTCGCCAATTTCATTGCTACTGCTGCGACTAAATCGTACTCTTCATCGCTGTCAGAATCCATCAGCTCCACGGCGACTTGCACAAAAGTTGAGAGCAGGCCAAAGTTCATTGTCATAAAAAAAGGGGCAGGTGGGAGAATGTTAACTAACGCACGAACACAGCACACAGAGACGCACACCATACACACTTGATGGACCTGCGTGCTTGTTTGGTTTGGAACACAGCAGAAGACTTGGCACAACAACTGTACTTCGGCATTCGATTCTGCGTGGCACTGCTATCCGGTTGCGTCGGCACCGCTGCTGCTCTCCTGATCTAGTCGTGCACCCATAGTGAACTTCTCAGGTATCATCCTGAACCAGTTCCAAGTGGTGCAGGTGAATGAAACGCATCTTATATAACACCCTCATTTACGTGAAAGTTTCTATCTCGCCAAGAGACGTAAGCTCTTTATTGAGATCACTCATGCAAGAGTGCATATGTGTGCCCTCAAGAAGGGGTATGGGGGGGGGGGGGCAGAAAGAAGGGGGCGGCCCAAATTCTACCCCATACACAGTCATAATAGGGAAGGGGGTGCTGCGATGAATCGTCGTCCCCCCTGAAGGAGAACACTGCACACGCGCCTATGCGAGAGTACATAACCACTGGTCTGAGCCAGACCATCGATACAAGGCATCTGCAATTCACTTTTAACATGATAGCGTTAAAGAGCTCGTTTCACAGAATTTGCAGCATTGGCGTTGGTGTGGGCATCATTCGTCGTGAGCAACAAATTGTCATCTTATGCGTGACCAAAAATTGCGAACGATACAAATAAAATAAATAAATTATAAAGAAATCCTGGAGCAGAGTGAAGACAAAACCAGGGTTGTTCGGGTCTAAGTGAAAATCGAGCCCGGGTCATTTGCATGACAAGCCGATGTTCTACCACATGGCCCCGCCTCTGCTTGTAAAAACAGTGAACAGAACTTCCGCTGCTTGGAAATACAGTGAAAGTAGCTTTCATGCTTCAGAAACACACATGTTCTGTATACATGCTTTACAATGCAACATGAAATATTACAGTAATAATGCGTGGTACAAGGGTCTATTGCCAATGAGTGTCAGAATAAGTGATTATCATAATGGCTCCATGGTTGAAAGCCGGTATTCTACTACAAAAGGCACATACGCTACTGCGTCTATTCCAATAAGGCCACGTAATGGGTGCATAGCAAATTCGAAAACGTTTCATGCACCAAGTTTTCGAAGTGCGCGCACTAAGAACAGGATGGCACTATCACTCTAAACTCTAAAGGCGAAGCTTTAGGATCCCCTAATTTTTCACCATTCTCCTACAATGAATTCTGAAGGAATGCCAGTTCGCTACACCAAGTCAGTCTGGGAGTTATCTTCACTTATTGGTATGTACACCTCATCTGCCGTGCGGACAGCCCAAACTGTGAACACTTTCAAGTAAATGAAGCAACAACCCCTCTGTTGCATGACCCCCCACTTTACGTGTCAACACAAAATATGCTTGCTTAAATGATCTCTTGAATTGGTGTGGCAACACAAGGTGAGACCAGTATTTTGTCAGCATTGTGCGATCAGACAAAACCATGACTCTTTTTTGTCCCCATCATCATCATTCTATCACTCGTTTTTGTAATGTCACTTGCACACACTGAACTTAGCCTAAAGGATCACATTGAATATATCTCAGAGATCACAATTTGAGGTAGCAAGTGTATGTGGTTTATAAACTAGTATTGCCACCTCTGAGTTCAACATATGAAACTGTACATAAAACTAAAAAAGATGACATGGACAGAGTAAGAAAGAGTGGTGAATAATAGCCCTCATGCATTATTATACATATGCTCCATGTTGAAGATCCCAAACCTCATTCCAAGCTGCTCGGTCATTAGTTTTTAAGTTATCGAGCAAGCAAGTTATCATGTAGCCAATTTTAAGTACAGATGTATGAAGCAAATTTGTTCCTGTGCTTTACTTTCCTATGAACAGTAGGTAGTATTGATTCACAAAATCAAAACTTTTTTCAACTACACAGCTGTATGAATTGAAACAGAAGAAAAAGATGAAAAAGCTGACAAAAAAGCAGGGAGGTTAACCAGGTTTAACTGATTGGCTATCCTACAATATGGGGGGAGGGGAGTCAGAAAAAAAATTCCACATGAAGGCACAACCGTTTTGTATGGATGCAAAACAGTGTTCATCAGAGTAATGCACGGATGGTCACATATAGAGCTGACTTGTTCTTGAAAATTGTGATAGCATTTTTTCAGACCACAGTGCAGATCTTAATTGCAATGGCATGCTATACAATGACATTGAAGGGCCTGTTTTGATGAGAAGTTTGCAAATGCAACAGGTGCCTTACAATTTAGATCATGGCTGCATGGACACACAAGTGCAGCACATATTAACGTCCAATAAAGTGGAAAAGGTTGAGCTTGACATTAAATAGTAGAGCACAATAGCATGATCAGGCCCTGTGTGTATCACCTTCTTAATTGCTAGCCGGCCTGCAGTTCTCAGTTGATGCCTCAACCATGCTGCAAAGAAATGAACCCTGCCGACTGCGCCAGAATGTGATATCACCGTATCGCGAAGCGCCGAGTGATAAGTCGAACCGATCCATGGACGGGGAACCACTGCCTTTATTTTGATGGCAATCGCTTATATACAGATGATAGCATTGACAGCGCCCCCTATACACTACACAACAGTGAATTTTCAAACAAGGAATATTGTGCTCTTTCTATCTCTCGACTTAGCACCCCTAACATCATGCTCAGCTCCACTTGTTCCAGTTGTTACTTTTGTAATATTATCAACTGAATAATATCGAAAAAGGGAAAAATAATCCCTGTGCAAGCGAACACAGTGCCAGAAATGTATTTGAGCATAATATTGTTGTTCTGTAGTTTCAGCACCTAACACATGAAACGATAGCAAATGGTGAAAAAACAAAGAAATACATTAGGCCCATCGGAATTTGAACCCACAATCATTTACCGTGACCTGTGGAGCACGAAACTGCTGTGCCAGCTTGCTAAGCCTTTCGCGCATAATTGGTAAGTAATGTTTATTGCAACAGATAAACGTGTCATACAGCTATAGCATTAGGTGAGTTGTGATATGCGATCGCGCCTATTAGTGCAGACATATATTTTGATACCGTATCTACGCCGCACATTTGCTGGTATTTTTTTGCTATAAATTACCAATAAAACATGCCTAAAAACAAGAATGTTTATGCTTACACACAAGCTTCAGCAATTGAAGCTTGTTTATCGAGGCTCTCTTCAAATGTAGTCGGCTATCACGCGTAATTGGAGTGACATAGGATTAACTCCGGCATCTAGTCGTGTTCCATTTAACAGCTGTTTCGCTCGATCACAAAGGCAGCACCGGGATGATACTAATCCAAATGGCGTTGCCGCGCGTACCAGCGAAATCGGCTGATCATGCCGGCTTCCCTTTGCTTCAACGCAATGAAATAGCTTGCCTTGAAAGATAACATATTGCACTACGTAGAAATCTTACTGCCTTATAGACATCCTCTGATTCATTGAGAACACAGATACAACTACAGTAGGTGGCAAGTATCTAACGTAAAGCCGCATTTCTACAACCGTGGTAGAACCAGTGAAAGCCCATCATCTGCTAGAACAAAAAAAAAAAAAAAAGAAAATTTGTTGAAAAATTATTTAGCTTGTGTTATTTAAATTTTCTTCAAAATAAGCTACAATTTTTGTTTCACAATGATTTCACTAAATAGCATGCACTCATATTGAATTTTACACAGGGATGTCTTTTTTTCTTAAACAACATTTCAAGCCAAAGTCATCCACAGCCAAAGGCAGGTGTGACTTGTCTTTGTCTTCAAGTGCATCTGGTGCGTTGTCGTTACGTCCTGTAAAAGATTCAAGGTAAAAGCATTGAATTTGCGCAAAGAAGCTCCATTTCTCGTTTGTGCGATGTGCAAAGATTGCGCGCAATTCCAGCCTTTCTTGGCGTGCTGGTGAAGTTCGAGTCAATCAAGGAATTAACGAAATGCGTGGCGCTCCAAGGACTCCGAGATGATGGCTAACGCCCGTGGCGACATACTTCATGGCAGTGTGAAAGAAACTTAAAAGTAAATGGGACAGGTGATCAACTTATCATGTAAAGTATGCAACTTGACGCAGGGCTTGAGTTACCACACTCAGACGAGGCGTCGTAAAGGGGCAGCCTTACACACTTTTGCGAGTAACGGACATTGTGCACATTACCGATTTACTCTGACTAGGCGAATACTTATGAAGTCATGGTGCATCGGCATGGCCTAACGGAAGTGAATTCCCGAAAACTGAGAACCTGCATGCGTGTAATGCACAATTGTTTCTAATGTGTGTTGTAGTAATCAGGACGCTCACTCCACTTGTTTTGTTGTTGATAAAACAAAGCCTGCAGTGCCATTTGTGGCTGGGCAACATTTTGCTCGCGTTAAGAGAGGATAAAACTTGTGTAACTTGACTCGATTCACCTAGTAAACCACCTAAATGGTGATAAGGAGCCTACATTCATGGTGAAGTGGTTAGTGGTTATTGTGCACTTCAAAATTGAAAAATTGAACTGCTGCACAAACTTGAAGGAAAACAAGGGAGACAGGAAAGAGCGCAGACTACCAACTGTTTAATGTCGTTTCTTGAAGCCAATATATACGCATGCTACGCTGCGCTTCCACGATGCGCACAAAACCAAAGATGCCGCAAACAAAGCCGACCCAAAACAAATCAAATCAAAATTGACTGCCACCACAATGACAAAAGTGCAAAATGGCAAAATAGGCGCAAGCAACGCCTCAACAAACACTTGCGTGAGCAGAGTCCGGCCGTAAAAGGAAAAAAATGGTGGTCATTTAGATTTCCACTGTAGGACATGCGGTTGCACCCCCCGGTTTGAGAATGCGTCAGTCATGGCTAAGGCATGTGAAAAGACCGAAAGGGAGATTATCGAAGCGTACTTTATCAGACAATGTAATGACAAGTGCATAAGCATGCCTTCAATTTCACTTTTGGACAGGGAAATGGTCTTCCTACATGGTCATGAGTAATGTTGTGGCTAACGCCTCGCATTGTGTTCTCTTCCATTTCTCTTCTTTTGTTTTGTTCAATAGTGTTCTTGTTTTATTTCCCATGTGACGCTACGTAATGTTTTTTAAAGTTTTATGTTTGTTATTATATTTTTTTACACTCTCGGCCTACTGCTTCTTCGGGTTTGCTCAATTGGGGCTGCTTGGAGTGACTATAAAATTGTTATTTTATTGTTTTATTCGGTGATAAGCGCTATTTTTAGTGTTTTTTAAACAAAAGTCTCTAGAGTATGTTTTCATTTTTTCACGCCTTTGTTGATGCTTGGTGCAATAAATAATAAAAGATAAATTAAAAAAAAAAGATGAGCGCACACCTTGGGAATACGCAGTCTAGATTGTGGTGGGTATCACTTTTGTATTTTGCCATTTTTCCCTTTCGTCATTGTGGTGGCAGTCAATTTTGATTTGATTTGTTTTGGGTCAGCTTTGTTTGCGGTATCTTTGGTTTCGTGCGCATCGTGGAAGCGCAGCGTAGCATGCGTATATATTGGCTTCAAGAAACGACATTAAACAGTTGGTAGTCTGCGCTCTTTCCTGTCTCCCTTGTTTTCCTTCAAGTTTGTGCAGCAATTAAATTTTTCAAGTATGAACCAACTAGTCTGCAAAAAAGTAGTGCACTTCAACGCTGTCTCGAGATAGTTAAACGTAATCATCAATTTGCCTTGTGTTGGAAAAGATGTTCATGCAGTCATGTGTGCCCGTCATCTTTGTTTGCCAGTAATGTACCAGCCAGCATCCATGTTGGACATCTGACTGTTAACTTGCATGTACCATGTGAGACTTCATATTATGCTAGAGTTTTGCATTTTATACCTTAATGTGCTCCCAGCACGTAGTAGAATGCATTACGCTACTGTGTGGCAGTGGTGTGATCATCACAGTGCTGTGTTGTTGCTGGTGCAAGGATAGGTATGATGCAGGAGTATTTCTAGTCTGACTAGCTCATATCAGACACGTGAGTGTTTTAGTACAAACAAGACAAGGACATAAGGAAGACATGAAATGACAGGACCTGCACGCATTTTTTAATCATCCTTCCATTCTAATCTTGTTAGCGCTACAACACATATGTTAGCGTACTTATAGCAACATACTGTTCTTGACCAATTCATGCTACAGTACAGTCGTCAACAATACGAGTGGAAACACTGAAATTAGCTTTTAAAGGTCATAGCGAGTAAAGTATAGTATTAATAGCATGAAGTAAAAATAAGAAACATAAGAACAATGCGGTACGAGCACAGAGTGCTATCTGAAAAATTTATTGCACAAAACCTTGCCTCAAAGCAGTGGTGGTTGCAAATGAGTCAAAGCAATGATGGTTGCAGATGCGAACACTCGTCTTTTTGCTGTTTCTGCCTTCTATAGGTATTTTTGCTAGACAGGCCGGGCTCCCAATAGTTATCGCTGCAGCACCTGTTATTGCATCAGCCACATGCCAACGTGGAACGTTGTATTTTGGATATCTGGCCACATTATATCTACTGTTCCCAGCATTCCTGTCGTCGACCTGCGCCTGCGTGAATTTTCAGTCTAGGCATCATAAGCAGTGCCAGGAGGCATGCCCACGTCAAAGCAGTGGTGGTTGCGGATGCGAACACTCGTCTAATTGTTGTTTCTGCCTTCTACAGATCACTTGGTTTTACTTGAGCTTTGGTATTGAGCTCTATATTATATCGCAACCACTGGTGCTGCTGCTCATTGTATTAGTCTTGCGCTCGTGTATTCACTTGTGTTTTCTAACAAGTTTCTTGCTTGAGGTATCACGATGCTCACGAATGTAGAATTAATTAAGAGCATCGAACACCTTGAGACACAATTGACAATTGCCGATTGACAAAGCTTGCAGACAGAGTTGTGGTTAATGAGGTTTCAAGAATCAGGCTTTGATCTCGGTGCTGTAAATTCAGAGGTCAAGGGCATGATTAAGAATGGTAATAACACACTGAAAACAAGGACACAAAGAAGGCACACACACACATAGCACTAAGTGTGTGCTATCTGTGCATGTGTCTGTGCGCCTTTTTTGTGTCCTCGTTTGTAGTGCACTATTACCACACTAAAAAAGAGGACACAAAGAAGACACACACACATAGTGCTATGCGTGAGCTATGTGTATGCTATGTGTGTGTATGTGTGTGTGCCTTCGTTGTGTCCTCGTTTTTGGTGTGCTACAGTGACATCTCGTTAGAACAAACCCCACATTAATAAACATTTCAGATTGATGGACTTTTTAAAAATTCCTCACTGACTGCTAATAGTTTTAGTATAAAATTATTTCACTACTACGTACTTCAGAATACCGAACTTTTCAGAATAACGAGCATTAGTTTAGTTCCTCGTTATATTAACAACGCCTCAGTACTAGTATGTTCTGAAATCCGTCGTGACCACCACAGCGGTACGCAAGCAGACGACAAAGTGAACGGACGCCTTGCTTCTCAAAAGACGCGCGTTTTTATTGAAACGCCGATGCTGCAGGTTTACAAGCGAGTGAAGAGGCGAGGGCAACACGGGAGGGCAAGGTCAGCGAGGCAGAGTGGGAGTTGCAGAGCAAGAAGCATGGGCGCGGAAAACCTGAGAGAGCAGCGCTTTTTTTTCTTCGAAATAGGTGATGACAGTCGTGACGCTTCGGGTTTTTCTTTGGAGGCCTTGTTTTGGAAGCAAGTCGGCGTTCGCGCTGCGGTGACACTGCAACTGGAAGGCAAAAAGCAGGCTGTTGTGACCAAAGAACCGAATCACACCAGAGAAATGTGGACGAGCTGGAGGCCTTCGCACTGCAAAGTTTGTGCTGCTCGCGTCAAAAAATAAAATAAAATAAATCACAGACTTCTTTAAAGTAAACATGCATTTTTTAGTGTTTACTTGTGCATTTGTTTTTTTTATCGTGAAAAACGAGTTCAAGGACTCATCGTTGTAAAGGTAAGACGTTTTGGTCGGTGAAAAATAAGTATTTATGGGTAATTTCTAAGCTTTCATTATAATGACCTTTTAAAATAATGAACAAATTTCCGTGGTCCACTGAAGTTCGTTATACCACGATTTCACTGTATTACCATTCTTAACCATGGAATACTAACATGCCCAGATGTCCACCTAGGTCAAAGGCAGGAATGCTGGCTTGAAAATACCTAATGACATTGTAGAGACAGCCCGTGTTCAAGCTTCATTTAACTAACAAATCTTTGAAAAATGATAATGAGACTCTAAAGAAGAAGGTGGCTGACCTGGAGCGGTATACTCGGCTGAACAACGTCGAGATCAAGAGAGTGCCCTCTTCACAAGGGGAGGAGTAAATCGCCTTAGTGCAGTCAATTGGAAACAAAATCAATTGTCCTGTATAAGCACTGATCTTGACGTTTTCATAGAGTACCAACTAAGTCTAGACAACAAAATATCGTGACCCATTTCTGTTTCCGAGAGTTCGTTAGGAGAGCATGCAAAGCTCGCATGAATACAGGTGCTCTTGGGTTTTATGGAGAGTGCACCCATGCTGTCTTTGTTAATAATCACCTCTCGCCGAATAACAAGAAGCTTTTTGCTAAAACACTTGTTGGTTGCGGATTCGAATGAAAAAAGAGAAACAGTGGGGGTTTCTTTGCTCTGACAACTATCAGATAAAAGCAATAAAATTTACTGACACCAAGATGTTTCGCATAAACTCAGAGCTCGACCTGTTCATTATCTCCTAGATATATTTTACTTTGGCAGTTGTAGCGCCTATCTCAACACAGGATGGTGTATATTTTACTGTTAGAACTCTCATCACGGCTGTTTAAACCCTGTGGAGCGTTTGTTCACTTTAACGCTCGAAGTATAAGAAAAAAATTATAATATTACCACATAGTTATCAGTCACTGGTCACCAACTCTCTATCATCTGCATCAATGAAATGTATATGTGAATATGACGAGAACATGTTTAAGTCTCCTTCCTATTCCTTTGAATACTGTCATTGAAGTGACAATGCACATGGTGAAGCAGATATTTTTGTACCATCATGCCTTCACTATCATAGGCGACTGGACTTCACACTAAATATTCCTGGCTGCGAATCCGTGTGTATTGAACTTCGTGAAGCACATTTTTCGCAAGATAGTAATAATTTAGTAGTTGCCTGCACCTATCACTCACCGTGGTCATCTGTCGTGGAGTTTCGCCTAGCTTTAGAAGAAGCGTTGAACATTTTGTCATTGGAAGGGAAGCGGGTGATTAGTTTAGGAGACATGAATATCAATCTTCTTGATGACACCAATGCAAAGGTTTCAGAATACATTTTCTGTTTTAGTAGATATGGCTATAAGTGCCTCATAACTACACCCGCTCATCTTCCACTTCATAGCAGTGGCACTATTAGAGAACACATTTTATCTAACTTCATTAGTCCACCTGAAGCAGATGTCATCAAGGTGCCTGTCACAGATCATCAACCTATTTATGCAAGCATAGGCATTTCCAGTAATATTAAAACAAGTCCAAGCTTCAAAAATAACCTAAATACTATGTCATTCATTAACATATTGATCAGTGTAAGTGGTCGTCAGTTAAGAAGTGCAAAAAATGTAAAATAGCTTATCAACAATTTTCCTCTAACATTTCAAATGCAGTCATGGCCGCTTCAACATGAGTAGTAAGCAGAAAAAAGTACCTCGTCTCAACTAATCTGTAGTTGACACCAAAGCTATTAAAATCTCTGCAGAAAAAAAGATAATTTATACAAAAAAATGAAAAAGTCCCCTTTCAATTGTAACTTTCAAAAGTGCTATAATAAATACTCAAACACATTAGGTAAGTCACTTAAGGCTGCTAAACTAAAGTACTTCGAAGATAAAATAAAGCGAGTTGGAAATAATATTAAGCAGCAGTGGAAGACTGTAAACTATTTTTTGGCAGGACCACAATACATTCAGATACTATAACCTTAATTCACTCAGAAAATTATGTGATTGAAAACCCATCTGATATTGCGAACTCTTTTAATGACTCATTCGGCATTCATATTCTTCAGTCGACAGCATCCCTTGAATACACTTGTTCACGATGTCCACATTTATTTTTTCTTTATCAGACGTTGCCTGAAGAAGCGTTCACCATCATCAATAGTATTAGGAATACAAGCGCTGGTCTCTGATGTCGATATGAAACTGATAGCCCATTTAATCTGTAGTGTATTATGTTACATTATAAATCTTGTACTTGCAACTGGCTTTTTTCCAACAGTCCTAAAAAAAGCAATTATTCCCTTCTTTAAAAAAGGCAACAAGTGTTTTAATTCGAATTACCGGCCTATAGCAAATATCTCATTTTTCAGTAAAGTCTTAGAAAAGCTTATTGTGGGCAAGTTTCATATTTTTTTAATCAGCCATTGGGTTTCACACTCGGTTACTCCACTGAACTTGCCATTATTGTAGTATCGTAGGGTGGTCGCGCTGCACGGAGAACACAGGGCACGGCGTTGAAGCACCGGCCAACACGAGGTACGCAGCAGCCAGTAGCCAAGCAGGAACTCCTTTATGTACACAAGCATGCCATTCAATACATATGTACAACGTCCCTCGGGGGTAGAGAACCGGTTCCGAAACAGGAATCGGAACCGCGACGCCACATCATCCCCCCTTTGAAGTGAAGATAATGTGGGGCCTTCCACGCAACCAATGGACAATAATAGAATGCACAGAATACACAGAAAAATAAGCAAATGTACATCATAACAGCGCGAGGAATTATACAGCAGACACACGAAAATACAAAGGTAATACACACTTGAGAATAAATAACACTATTACATATTCTCCCCGAAACATACCACTTATCATCTTCTCCCCCAAGAGAGAATGTCCGCATAGTCGCTGTCCTGTTTGTGTCTATGGCACCGACGCCTGTACCGGTGCCATTTCCACAGGAGGCAGCTGGACTGTCGCCGCTCACAGCAGTCCAGTAGAGTGACACAATAGGCCCATAGACTTTGCATCCAAGGTACCTTCGGCATAGTCGAGCCGGAACAGGCAGTTAACGACGTTCCGATGGGGCATGGCTCGGCGCCTCCGATGCAGAACTCGTGCCGACAGTTGGAATGGGCGCGGTAAGCATAGACGCCACCAGCGAACGGCAGCACGAAGAAGAGGAACCAACTCTGGAATCATGGCGGTAACGCTTGGTGGATGCAACTCCGGTGAACAGCAAGCAGAACCAGTATCCCGGAGGTCATCTTCAGTCTGAAGAAGTACAGCCGGATCAGGACGAGCAGCATGCAGAACGGGAGCAGGCACAAGCGAAGGATGGACAACTGATGCAGGAAGAGTATATAGTCAGCAGCGGCAGACCCAACAGGAACAGCCATTCTCACAACATCACTCCCAGCCAAAGCATGTACAGTCTGGGTATGCCCTACTGCAGGCAACATGGCAGGAGCAGGCGCATCAAGAACACGATCAGCCTGGACGCCAACAGGTGCAGCCCCAGTGAGCACACTCTCAGTGTGTGCCGCGATCGTCATAGCCACTTGCAGAACAGTAACTGTATTGGTCGCCGTCGATGTGCCTTGATGAACGGTCGACTTCGTAGTAGTACAGTGGCTAGAATAGGGAAGTGTGATAAATGCGCCGGCTAGCACGTAACGCCTTGGGAGGAAACCGCCAGATGGCGCTGGCACACGTTTGCACGTCACCCAAGCTGGCAATGCGCTGCGCATGTATGAGATGGGATCAACCACGCGCGTAGGCAATGCGAAACATATAAAATATATATTGTTGCTCGTGCACGGTTTCAAATTGCGACCGAGAAAATATGCTAATAAGTTTCTGGAATTACTGGATGCCTACGCGGGTGCGCGACTGAACTGAAATATCGACAGGGTGCGGAAAGTGAGCGCGTTACGGCACTGAAACATTTTATTGATGTGAAATAGTAGAAGAGTGGAACGATAGACTAGGTTGTGAGCCACTGTTTGCAACACCTTCTACGGCGAACCATCATTTCAGGGAGGAGAATCTCGAGTAGAGTAGTATCTTAATGAAAACCCTTTATTTTCTGCACACTGGTCATACAAGGCATTTTTGAGTAGTGACTCACTATCTGTTTACAACAATGCATACTTGATAATTGGTCGTGCGTCTTTCTTTTATCCCCAAGAAAAAAAGTTTTATATTTCACAAGCACCCCACAGAACATTGTTTCCTTTGGACTGAGAGCAGATGACGCGCCTGGGCTTCAGGTACTTATTTTCACGGGAAGACGCTCGCTCCTTGTGGAGTGCCTTTGTGTAAAGACGCAAATGGGTGAGCAGAAAAAAATGTGTTCACTTGATTGGTGAGACTCGAACCATGTGCGCAGCCCAGTGTGACATCTTTGTTTTGTTTTTGTTTTTAATCAAAAAACAGGCTCTTTCAAGCTGCCACTGTGAAGCTCGTTGTAGCAAAAACCACCTTGAAAAAGGGATTTCAAGGGCGTCTACAAATACGAAGAGCTTCACCGAAAAGCCTACCAATAGGCGTTCGCACAAGGGGGGCAAACGGGGTGAGCGCCCCCCCCCCCATAGTCACCTGTGAGGGGGGACGCTAAATCTGCTCTATACATTGACTAGGCAGCGGGGCACTCTTTAAGCCATCTAAAGGGAGGAGGGCGCAAAATCTGCCTCATACACTGAATTAATAGGGAGGGGGCGCACTGCAACAAACCTTTGCCCCCCCCCCCTCCCCCCCGAATGACTAGCACGTCTATGGGCCTATCCCTTTCTATGCGGAGCATTTCGCCGTTCACAGTGAGCTCGAAGTGCCGAGAGATGTACATACCTCTCGTCTAAGTGCAGCTTGCACACAGCCAAGTTTTCTTGAAGCGGCTTGTCAGCGCGCGGGATCGCTCTCCGCCACTGTGCAGAGCTTTGTTCTTACTAACACCGAACAACCTGACTTATAGCCTGTAGTGCAACCCGGGACGAAGCAATGACTTTATTTTCGCACCATGAGAGTGCATACAGAAGCATTGGTGTGAGAGTGCCACGAATTAAAAAAAAAAAAAAAAAACGAGGACGAACGCGCCCGACCAACTGTCGGAAATGTGCAAACAACGTATAAACAACTGCGCGCGCCCCCACGCGGCTCCTCCTCAGAGGCTTCAGTGCGCTCCGTAGGCGCTGCTTGCCGCTAATCACACTTCCCTATTCTAGCCACTGTGGTAGTAGTGCGGCAGACCCGCGCGAAGTGTCCACGACGTCACACCGCGAATTCAGATCCTGGCAGGGCATGCGGCGGAGTTGGCCCAATGCCGCGTCGACCCGCAGCGGTGGCAGGCACCCCCGTGAGCCAACGGCGATGCTGGAGAGGAGGTGTCCGCAGCAGCCGAGGGCGAGGAGGTGCATGCAGGAGAAGTTCCGCCGGTGCCATCTTGCACCGAAGCTTGGGGAGGACGGCCCGCCATTAGGCCTGGCATCTTGAATCGCTCGGTGAGCTCAGCGGCCATGTTGAATTGGACACGACGACACAGCGTCGACTTGCGCTCTAGATAACTGTAGCAACGTGCAGTCGACGAGCTCCTCCTCTCTCGCTACGTCGAGCGCTTTCTGTAGTGTGAAGTCCTTGTCCATCTTGAAAAAAGTTCTTTGTAGGTGCAGAGACGCGATGCCAGAGACAATCTGGTCGAAAGCGAGAATATCACCCACTGCGCGGAATTCACAAAGCTCGGCTACTCGGCGTACTTCCTAAATGAATTCTACCGTCGACTGTTCTAGGCGCTGACGAAGGCCTTTGAAGTGGGGGCGCAGACACACTGCATCCGGTTGAGGGTCAAAGAGTTCATTCAGCAGCGCAAGGGCTGCGTCAAACACGTCCGGCGTCACCTTCTGAGTTGACCAGTCGGCTCCCGGCTCATCTTCGGTGGCACGCAGGTATGTGTTAAGTCCCTCGACGCCCAAGGCGTTCAGGAGCAGGGCCTTCTTGCGCTCCGGTGTGGCGTCCCTGGCAGCGGTGTTGATGTAAACCTGTTACACAGGACGCCACAGCCTTCATATAATAGGCAGTACACCAGGGCACTGAAGGAACGGAGGCGGAGGGATAGCTGCATTCATGCTTGCCAAAGAGAGTGTCAAAAAGGCAGTTCAGGAGAAACGGGCACGTCGATAGGCCTCGTGACCAGACTGGCACGAAAAGTGTCGAAAAGTAGGAATGTATTCAGGAAATACAGTAGCAGTGGGACAGCTTGCACGAGTGCTGAGTCGACAGCACGAAGAAGGCTGGAAGCCCACCTTTACACCTGATGCACGTGGGTTGAAGATCCTTGTCGCCAAAATGTAGTATCGTGCGGCGGACGCGCCGCAGAGAACACAGGGCACGACACTGAAGTGTCGGCCGACAAGAGGTACACAGCAGCCAGTAGCAAAGTAGCAAAAGGAGCTCCTTTATGCACACAAGCATGCCATTGGATGGATTGATGGATATGGCTGTACCATTTAGATCAGGCGGTGGCTAGCACCACCAAGCCATAATACTTAATGAACCAAAAACTGCATTTATTTTTTTCCTTTAAATAGTGAGGTTGAGGATTCGTACTCTGCAGTGAAGGGTTTAATTTCCACTCGTGCCTTGACTTTAGCCACCAATCAGATAACCTCCTTCTAGTTAATTCTACCCACTTAAAGTCTATTTTGCCCTCCTTGTCCCTAAACCCCAGTGCTTTGAAAAACTCTGTGCCATCATCCTGAACTATAGGGTGAAGCCCTTTACAGAACATTATCAAGTGTTCAGCAGTTTCTTCTTCCTCTCCACACGCACTGCATACCGTGTCTATCTCTTCGTATTTGGCCCGATATGTCTTGGTTCGCAATACTCCCGTCCTGGTCTCAAACAGTAGAGAACTACCCCGAGTATTATCATAGATCCTTTTCTTGGCAATTTCCTGCTTAAAAGTTCGATAGATCTCTAGTGCGGACTGCTTAATCATGTCAATTCTCCACATATCGGTCTCAGCTTCCTTCACCTTCTTCTTAACCGATGATTCTTTTTGGTTTGGCCCCTTGCTGTTTTCTAAGTATTTACCAGTCAATTTTCTGGTTCGCTTCCTCCATTATGTATCGACATTCTTCATGTACAAGTAGCTGAATACCTCCCTAGCCTAACACTCCTCCCCCATTTATCTTAATTGCTTCTCAAATTTTATCTTGCTGCTAGCTTCCCTGCCCTCAAATGATGTCTATCCCATATCACCTTGTACTCCCTGATTTGGTGTATTCCCGTGAGCTCCTAGAGCAAGACTACCTATTCCACGTTGCTTAATTTCTAATCTTGCTTGAACTTCTGATCTCATGCACAAGACCGCATTGTCAAACATCAGACCAGGAACCATGACCCCTTTCCATATTCCTCTCACAACATTATACCTATTGTAATTCCACAGTGCCCTGTTTTTCATTACCGCTGCATTCCTGTTACCTTTAGTCGTGTTCCCTTTTATTTCGTGTTCCCTTAGGTACTCAGCGTCATTGCTTATCCATACGCCCAGATATTTGTATTTATCTGTTATCTTTAGCGTGACCTCCTGTATTCTAAGCTCACTACCTTAATTGTCATTAAAAATCATGACTGCTGATTTTTCCTTACTGAATCTGAAATCTTACCTATCTCCCTCATTACCGCAGATGTCCACCAATCTCTGCAAATCTTCCTTGTTGTCGGCCATTAGCACTATATCATCTGCGTACATCAATGCTGGTAGTGCCTGTTCAATAAGTTTTCCTTGTTTGACGTATGAGAGGTTGAAACCCAGTCCACTTCCCTCTAATTTGGCCTCCAATCCTAGTAGGTACATCACGAATAACCAGGGTGACAGAGGACACCCCTGTCTAAGCCCCCGTTTCACCTCTGTGGGCTTAGATACCTGTTTTTCCCACTTTAAAACTACCTTGTTACCTTTATAGATATCCTTTAAAAGGCTAGTGACTACATCTTCCACTGCCTAGTGTGTCCACTATTCCCCGCAATTCCTCTTGAACCATGCTATCGTATGCTCCCTTGATATCCAAAAATGCTAGCCACAGGGGCCTGTGTTCCTTTTCTGCTATTTCGATGCACTGCGTCAGTGAGAACAGATTGTCTTCCAACCTCCTGTGTTTCCGAAACCCATTCTGCAGCTCCCCCAGCAACCCCTCATCCTCTAACCATGCCTGCAGTCTTTCCTTTATAATATGCATCACCAGCTTGTAGACCACTGATGTCACTGTTATAGGACGGTAGTTGTTTATGTCAGATTTCTCCCCCTTTCCTCCATAGATCATGCTTATCCTGTTAAGTTTCCATTCATCGGGAACTTCACCATCGATTATTATTTTGCTCACTGCCTCTCTCAAAGCCTGCTTAGACTTTGGACCTAATGTCTTTATCAGAATAATTGGAATGCCATCTGGGCTGTTGATGTACCACTAGGAACCCTTTTCTCAGCCCTTTCCCACTCTCGTTGTGAAAATGGAGCCATTGCGCCACTTGATTCATCCTTGGCTATTGTGGTGGCACTTCTTTGTTGAAATTTTTCTGTCACCCTTGTTCTTATATATTCACTAGCTTCGTCCCCTTCTACCCTAGCACCTTGAGCTGTAGTTATAAACCTCTGCTCTAGGCTTGTCTCATTTCTTGGGGAGCTTAGATGGTTCCAAAATTTCGCAGCTGCCTTTCTATCTTTTTTATGTACTTCTGCCAGCCACTGGGCTCCCTTTCTTCTAATCTTTTCATTGATCAGAAGGGATGCTTTCCTTCTACAGCTTAGAAAGATTTCCCATTTTCTTTCAACATCATGTGTCGGTTCACCCCGCTGCTTAGCTTGTCTGTGTTCCCTAGAGACTTCCTGACGTTTTGCTATGGCTCTCTTAACTTCCTCATCCCACCAACTCTTGGGCTTGTGTCTTCTTTTCCGGGGTGACTTGTCACGTGCCTTGGCAAACTCTAGCCCAAACAGTCTAATTAGATTTGTGTATGTCCATACTGTTTTATTATCCTCAGTGATTACTTTCTCTATCTGTCTAGTGGCTATTTCAATTTGCCTTTCCGAATAAAAATTTTCCTGTAGTTGCTCATCTTGTCTCCTTCCCACTTTCACTGCTCTTCCAAAACTTAGCTTGATACATTTGTGATCACTACTCAGAATTCTGGAGCCACCTTCATCTATGTGCATTCCCCTGAGCTTATTATACATCCTATGCGACATCAGTGCGTAATCTATCATCGACTGCAGCCTTCGTACCTCCCATGTTACTTGTCCTTCACACTTCTCGGTACTGTTGCAAATCATCAAATCAAGCCTTTCACACATATCCATGATCATTTTGCTTGTCGCATCGGTATACCCATCTATATCTTCTATGTGTGCATTTATATCTTCTAGCATAATTATCTCGCACTCTTCTCCTAATTCCTGAATGTCATTTGATTTGATATACACTCTACCATTGCCTGGTTTTCCTTTCTGGCCTTTGCTCCCGTCCACAAGTACCCGAAACCAAGGAGTGTTATTTGTCCTGCCACTTTCCCTTTTCGTCATAAATGTTCCTTGCACTCCTGCTTGACTCTTTGCCAGTCTGTACATTTATGAATGAATGCCCCAATACCACCCCCCTTTCTGCTGCCTTCTGTTCTATTACAATATTCCCACGCATAGTCAAGAATGTTAGGAGGTTGTTCCATGTCCCATGAGATGTGTTTCTACAAAACCGTATACCATCGGCCTCTCCTTCTTCAGCTGTTCTTCTATCTCATCCCACTTCAGCCTGTTCCTACCACCCTGCATGTTAACATACCCTATGTCTTAATTGGCTCGGCGCTCGTGGCTACGTCCATTTCTGCCCCGGACTCTACCTATCTTAGATACTGGTGCCACTTTGGAATCGCATCTGTCCATACCACTTGTCAAAGAGTCTCCCTGGTTGTTTTCCTCATTACTAGCTATCCTGCACTCCGAAGGGCCCGCTTGCCCCCCAAAAAAGCTACTGAGCGTCCTGCAAGTCGCCAACCCACCTGATGACCTAGCCGCCCATCGAAGTGAATTCTGTCTCGTTGAAAACCACCCCACCTATGCACCTCTCTGTTTATTTCCTACACATCAAAGCCTTTCTCTCGACTCACCCGCCATATCTCTTGGTTTGCATTGACAACCGCTCTTTGGAGGTTGTTATCACGCACCGGTACCTCCGGTATCGTGCATATTACTACCTGTACCTGAGGAGAAGTGCTGCGCATGTCATCGACGCCTTTCGCCACTGTGGTTGCTAGTCCTGCTGTATCTTCATTTAAGACATTGTTTAAACCGCTTGAAATTATTACGAGGTTTCGTCTATCAGCTGTAGTTTTGAGTTTTGTGCTCGCTTGCGTCATGAGTGCTTCCAGCTTGCGTCATGAGTGCTTCCAGCTTGCGTCCTGGGAACGCCCCTACTGCAACCCTCTTGTCAGCTCTTACTCTCACTTTGATGGCTTCTATGCATGGCTTCTGTGCAATTTCGGGCCCACTTTTATTTTTAATTTATATCAAAGATCTTCCTCATTCTCAAGCTCATTCGTCCTACATACTTTATAACGATCTTCCTCATTCTCAAGCTCATTCGTCCTGCATACTCTATGTGGATAATACCACTGTATTAACTGCAGATAAAGAGGTTGACTCGTTGTTTAAACTAAACACCGAGCTGAAAAATATCATTGAATGGTTCAATAGATATAAATTAAAAACATTAGTTGTAAGTTATCACTGTGTATTTGTGTCTCTCTCTTTTTGTGTCCTTGTCGTGGTGGGCTATACGCATATAAATAATGAACCCCAACCAACTAGCCCTGCAACGTGCCTTAGCAAATGCTAAAAAGTCAAACATTGTGCTATTTTCATCACCTAATCGAATTATACCTAGGAACCCCTCTGTCTATATAAGTGATACTCAAATTCACTCTACCTCTAGTACAATGTTTCTCAGGGTCGAACTTGATGAGCATTTAAAATTCAATTCCCATGTTTTGCACCTTACGCACAAAGTCGCATATGCCATTCAAATTTTGCTAAAAGTTTGCCTCTTCTTTTGTTTCGAAATATTGTTGTCACTTTACTACGCTTTCTTTCACAGCAACAAAATCTGTTGCATTTCATCACGGGGAAATATGTATGCCCCTCATTTATCACCCATCCAACATCTTTAAAATCAAGCATTGAGAATAATAATATTCAGTAGCTTCATGTCCAATGCATCATCCTTAATCTGTTCACATGAAATTTTATCAGTTCAAAAGCTAGCATTTTCTGGCATTATTATCTACGAATATGTAAATGGAAAACATCCCATTTCTTTGATGACACCGGAGGAAACTGACTCAAGTCAGTTTCCTCCGGTGTCATTTAATTATTTCGCAAAGGCTACTTTTACCCAAACCCTGGACTAATTATGGTAAATTTACTATAAAATTTTCATCTGTGTCCTTGTGGAATTCTTTACCTTTGGAGATTAAAAATAGATGCTTTGAAATATTTAAAAAAGGCTTGCATTCGCACTTACAAAATTCATAGTGCAATAACGGAGTATTGCACTATAAATTTAAGTATTTTTGAGTTCTTTTACGCTTATCTACATATTTTGTATGACTCATGTTTATCTACATTTTGTATACAGTCGAGCCCACATATAACGGCCCCACTTAAAACGAACTTACGCTTAAACGAACAATACCCGCGTGACCGTCAAAATATACATGGGTTCAATGCGGACTTACAACGAAGGTCTCCGAGCGCCGCTGATCGGTTACAGTGAACGGAGTCAGCGGTCAGCCTACTTCCCGAGAAACCAATTTCGACCACCGATCAGGCATCGGAGATGTGCCCATACATTCTTACTGTTAAACGCCGATTCTGCCTTCGCGCCCCTCTAGTTGCTGCTCTCACCTACTGCTTTTTGTCACGCACCCCTCCGTCCTTTGTCCCCCCGCTACTCTGAGCACTCCACGTCGCCAGACGAGGACCGTGTTTTCACAATGCCACCGATCTTTCAAAGACCGGTCGGCCACGTACCCTGTTTTTGATCGCTGGCACTGTCATTGGCGTCACCGGCCTGGAGTGACCAGACCATTTGCCAACATCGTCGGCCACCGACTGTATCCGATAGTCTGCGTCTAGTGCACACGCATATGCTACCCTATCGACTCTGATAATTTGCGATTCGTTTCGTGTTTAGGAATTGTTCTCGCTCACTTCGCACATGGCTCAGCATGCCTTCCGCGCGTGTGCGGAAGCACGAAAACGGCTGTTAATTTGTGCAGAATGAATCGCGAAATATCGAAGTTTGTGAGGCCACGCAAACCCGCCGGAGCAACAAAACGATTTTTTTACCACGGCTGCCGATTTTTCGAACGCCGCCGTGGGCACCGAACGAGGCGACCATGCTTTGACTTCTTCGCGCACTGGCACTCTTTTCAAGTTTTTCTACCTGCGAGTTTCGCGGACCTTTCAAGCAAGCTACCCAACCTGCCTCCTTCCCGTTCATTTTTGTTTTCAAGGTCGCCCTCCCACCGCATCCTCCCCTCTCTTTATCGTACGGAGGAAGGAATCTTTTGATCCTCCGTGCTTTATCGCAACTCCTTACCCTTCTCTCGCAAGTCTGCTCTCCTCTCTTGATCACAATTCCTTCGCCCGTCTCCACCGCTCTGCGATGCTCGCCACGCTGGCTCGAATTAGTTTCGTTTTCTGACTGGAAACGCGCCCAGAGCTATTTCACGCGTGTGCGCGTCTTGCTCACTCTTGGTGTGCGTGTGTGGTCATGATGGCCGACGGGAGGATTAGCACGCTTTTTCGTGCTGCTCAACAAAACGTCGAAAGTGTGACCGCTTCGCTTGAGCGTAATCCGCGTGTTAGGTGCCACGTTCCAGAGCACTTGCTCATAGCTGTTGACCACCTGGCAGCCAACTTGCCGCTTCGGGCGTCCTGGTATTCAGCTGTGGAGATGGTGAATATTTCGTGGCCGGCGGTGACGGCTACATGTGCACGAAACAATTTTCGCGGGGCTGACTTCATCGATCATCGGGCCCGATGCCGAGCCTGAAGCTTCCGAACAGGACCACTGCGGCGGCGATTTGTGGCAGCGCGTCATCGACTCCGACCTGGGAGACCGGGTGGGACATCTGTTACGATGATTTAATTACGGCCGATGATGATGCTGACACTGCGGAACCGTGCACGGATTGGGGCATTGTGATTGAAGTATGTGGTGAGAGCGATTTGAAGGAATCGGATTGCGAGAACGATGAAGCTTTGGAGCCAGCGCCTCATGCAGCTTATGCCACAGGCCTCGGCGAACGAGCAGGCTGCCGTTTTAAATGAACTCGAGACCGCCCTTATCGTTTCTGCTCTTTGAAATACGTGCATCACGGACTTTTTGGGGCAAAAAAGTGTGTTTTCACTCGCAACTTTTTTGAAAGCTGTGTTTCATTTACTACGAACTTCGGGATACAGCGAACGGATGCCGCGTCATGCTCAGGTTCGTTATAAGCGGGCTCGACTGTATCTCAATTTTTCTTTCCTCACTGGGTAGGCAGCGACCGCTGCCTATCCTTTCTCGATGTCCAGGGGGCAAGAAAGCGCAACAGCCTGAAGTTCTCTATTCACAGGAAGCCAACGCACACTGGCTGCTACCTTCAGTTTCATTCTTTCCACCCCACCTGCCACAAAGCCTCGGTTGTGACCATGCTACTCCAGAGAGCAAAAAACTTATGCTCCAACGACACGGAGCGAAAGAAAGAAGAGGCTCGCGTAACTGTGGACGTCAGAAAAAATGCCTAAGTAAAAAACTTCATTCGAGCCGCCACCTGCCGCGCAGGGCAACCGAGTATATGAAAACCCAATCAGCATTATTGGCAGCCCTCCGAAACATGTACCAGACCGATACGTTCAGGAAACCAGCGAGATGTTGGTGCGGATCTTCAAGAAGGAAGGGGTTCACATCCCGTACATGTTTTCGTGTACGCTGGGCCGTCTCCTCCTCCGCCCGAAAGATTAGCCAACAATAGACAGGAACCCTGATGTCAATTACAAAATCCCGTGCGCTGAGTGTCCTTCTTCGTATATCGGCGAGACGAAAAAGCTACCGGAACGACTCAAGCAACACGCCAGCGATGTGTGGAAGCTCTATAAAGAGCACAGCGTAGTCGCCGAACATGCTGAGACGCTGGACCAACAAATACATTTCGAAGCAATGACCATCCTTGAAAGCGAGACATACTAGAGGAGAAGGATTCAAGTCGTGGCACATACAGCGGACAGCGCAAAACATCAACCACTCTCTCGAAACCCTTCCCCCAGTGTATTGTGATGTAGTAGGTTGTAAAATGTGAGCATAGCAGACGACAGTACCACATCACCTGGAAGATGACAAGAATGAAGGGGAATTGAAGCGCGCTCAATGAAGGAAGAAGAGGAGATGCTTGCGGAGAATGAAGCTGCTCGGACGCCGACAAGACGACGCAAGGGAGCCTAGGGCGAACCCGCAACTACGTGCAAGGTTCGAAAGGCCGGGTTCCTGTCCTCGAGCCATTGACGTTCTCGGGGCACGGCGTGTCGGCGTGCCCCGAGATGTACCGGAGATGTCCTGCGGACAGCGAGCGCCCTCGACAGACCAGAGCTGCCGACCACGTCCAGCGAGCCGACTTCGCTGACAGTGTGCGACTACGCCTAGACCTGGTGATGCCCTCTACAGTGGTATGCTGACCTGGCACCCAAGCGACGACTGCATCCGTGCATGCAACGGGTCCCACTTCAAGGCACCGGGCTAGAGCACAGACTGTGAGACTGCTTACTCTTTTCTTTTGTGTGTGAACCGCGTGCGTGTACGGCTTTAGTACTGTATGTCTAATAGTCTTTTTTTCGTTCAATATAACTTTTTTTGTTTTCTTCATCTTCCTCGCGTCACACGCCTTGCTACGTGACTAACCTAACCATGACAGTATACACATGGACTGCGCGCCACGGCAAAATGAGAGAGAAAAAAAGGGGGTCATTATCCGCCCTGCGAGTGCTTTTACGACGCCGCTGCTACGTAGTACTGCAGTCTCTCCTGAGGAAGAAACCAAGTATGTTCCGAAACGTCTGGTTTCTTCAAAAACTGTTTGTTGGAGTTTGAATCATCTCCCAGTTTTCATACCCAACCAGACATACTTCTGTCCAATGTTTCCATTCATGTGGATGATAACACCATTTTAGACTATTTAGAATTGTGTTTTGATTATTTTTGCCAAATTAAAGATTTTAATGAAGTGTGGTCAAGTTTTAAAGAAATCGTTCGCTTTTGCGAGCAACATTATGTTTAGTTGAAAAACAAATGCACTAACAGAGAATATCCGTGGTTCACAACAGAAATGATTCACTTAATGTGGAAAATTAAGCAGCGGCGCAAGCGTGCAAACACGAGTGACCTTTCAAGACTTACGTTTAACCTGCGACAGCTAATTTGATGGGGAAAAGAAAGATTTTTTTCAGTTACTCTGCCATCATTCATAACCAAAGAACCCAAGAAATTCTGGCGCTATCTCTGAAAAGATAACCAAGGCATCCAAAAATCAGGGTTGCAGGAGAAAGTATTACTGACTCGGCTGCCATTGCCAACAAATTTAACACATTTTTACGCGAACAGCTATGCATGCTCAGTTGCAGTCATACAATTACGATTGCCTTATGCCAGAAGTATAAATTACTCAGGACGGCATTCCTTGCCTTTTGCGCAAAATAGATATAAAGAAATCACATGGCCCTGATGAGCTACCAAATACTTTCTTGAATAGATATGCTGAATGGGTGGCAAAATATTTATGTCGCACTCATACTATATTGTTAAATACTGCAGTTATTCCTGATGATTGGTGCTCTGCAAAAATAGTCCCGGTACATAAAATGGCTCCGCCTTTGAAATTAGCAACTACAGGCCTGTCTCTTTAACTAGCACTTTCTGAAGGTATTCAAGCACATTATATTTAGGGCTATGATTGCTTAATAAATAATAAATTAACCTATGCACAACAGCATAAATTTAGATTCGGCTTATCTGTGGTCACCCAACTGGCTGAAATAACTCACGAGCTAATCAGCACGCTCAATATGAAAGGTCAGACCGATGCCACATTTTTGGACTTCTCCAAGGCATTTGACGTTGTTCCGTATCAGGATCTAGTAACAAAATTACTTGCTATAGGGATTGAACGGAAGGTTGTAGCATGGATCGAATGCTACTTGAGACACAGAAGTGTGTTACCATAAATGGGTGTGTCTCAAATGAGTTGGAGATATACTCTGGTGTTCTGCAAGGCTCACTCCTTGGACCTCTTCTTTTTTTAGTTTATATAAATGATATTTATCTCTGCGTGGAGCAACGGATCCAGAATAAGCTATTTGCAGATGACTGCACAGTTTACGTAGCCATAAATAATGAAGAAGACCAAATTAAACTAAACAATGCTTTACACTCAATTGATGCATGGTGCACAACATGGGTATTAAAACTAAATCTTTCAAAAACTAATTTCATTGCAATTACCAACAAAAAGAAGCCTCTACAATTTACATATTCTTTGGGAAATACTACAATCACTAGAATAGATCATGTTTATTTAGGCGTCACACTCACGAGTAATCTCAGCTGGGAGTCGCAGGTCGAGAACGTCTGCAGGGGTGCACTAAAAAATTTGTCCTTTTTAAAAAGAAAACTGTGAAATGCTCCTCCTACGGATGAAATTAATGCATACAAAGCACTAGTGGGACCAAAGTTGGAGTATGCCGACGTTATTTGGAGCCCTTGGCAGCGGTATGTGATTAAAAAATTGAATGAGTTCAGAATTTTGCTTTGCGTTTCATATATTCCACGTACTCCTGGCATTCTAGTGTAACTTGCTTACGTATTAAGGCAAGCCTACAAACACTTGAGCAGAGCAGGATAGTATCAAGGTTAAAATTCATTTACCAGCTTTTTTATGGTGACTTTAAATTATAATGAGAGCATTACCTTCAACATCCTTCAAAAATTTCAGCCAGATTAAATCACAGCAAAACTTTTAGGCAACCAGTTAGTCACATTATTGTCCACAAGTTTGCTCTATTTCCTGACCCGATTATTTATTGAAATAACTTGACCAAGGAAGTTGTAAACTCTGGGTCGTTGGCTTCATTTACAGAGTATATTGTCACGGGGTTAGAGACTTCTGTACAAAATGCGTTTACAGAGGAAAACCCACAGACAAGAGTCACAACGACTTATTGGCACACTCGTGCACCTGTCAGCTGCTTGAGTTCTTCCTCTTCCTTTACTTCACCTCCGTAACAGGACCCCTGGGCGTTGGAGCGCCGTCTCGGCGCGAGTCCGGAGAAGGGCGAGAGAAGTAGGGTTTCATGCGTGAAACATGAACAATGTCGACGAGTGACGAACTTGATGTATTGGAGTGCAATGGTGCTATCTCGTAGTTGACGTCGCTAACTTGACGTAAGACTAGGTACGGTCCTACGTATCGGGACAAAAGTTTTTTGAAGAGACCTACACGGTGACACGGTGACCAGAGGAGCACGCGGTCACCTGGGGCAAGCAGTACATTACGGCGCCGGTAGTTGTAGCGGGCTTTTTGCATATACTGTGACCTGGCGAGACGAGACTGGGCAACTTGACGAGCCATGTGAGCCTGATCAATGGGTTCGCGAGAGTATTCGGAAGCAAATGGCCTGAGAGGCAAGGTGGTTTCAAATGGCAATATGGGGTCGCAACCATACAAAAGATAAAAAGGTGAGAATCCCGTGGTGTCATGTCAAGAGGAATTATATGCGAAAGTCACATAGGCCAACGTGGTGTCCCAGTCACAATAATCTTTAGAGGCGTACATCGAAAGCATCTCTGTGAGTGTGCGGTTGAGACGTTCAGTTAGGCCATTAGTTTGTGGGTGGTAGGCGGTAGAGAGCTTATGCGCTGTGGCACACGATTGGAGGAGGTCGTCAACAACTTTAGACAAGAAAGAGCGGCTGCGATCCTTAAGCAGCTGTCGGGGTGCACCGTGGTGTAAGATGACGTCAAGAAAATCCGCGACGTCAGTGGCGCAACTGGTTGGCATGGCCTTTGTTATTGCATAACGAGTCACATAATCTGTGGCGACGGCAATCCATTTATTTCCCAGTGTCGTCATCGCAAAAGGGCCAAGAAGGTCGAGTCCCACTCGGTGAAATGGTTCAGAAGTGACTTCAATTGGGTGAATATATCCAGCTGGCAGCAAGGTCTTTTCCGGCGCTGGCAGAGGTCGGAACTAGCGACATATCGACGCACGCTGCTGTACAGTTATGGCCAGAAGAACCAACGTCGCACGCGGTCGTATGTGCGGGAAACACCGAGGTGTCCCGCTGTTGGTGCGTCGTGAAGTTTTGTTTATTTTTTTATTTATGATACCTTACAAGCTCAATGAGAGCATTGAGTAAGGGGGGTACAAACTTCAAAGAGTAATAGGGCGGTCATCAATAACATGGAATACACAGAAAATAACACAACATCGTGACAAAGCGTGTCTAGTCACTGACACTCAAACAAATGTAATACGCGAATGTTTACCGATATGCAGAAAGCTTGAATAACAAGAAATTCAAGGTACATAAATTCAAGATACATGGCCGAGGTGTACAACATACACACGCATTGATTGATTGATTTGTGGGGTTTAACGTCCCAAAACCACCACTTGATTATGAGAGACGCCGTAGTGGAGGGCTCCGGAAATTTTGACCACCTGGGGTTCTTTAACGTGCACCCAAATCTGAGTACACGGGCCTACAACATTTCCGCCTCCATCGGAAATGCAGCCGCCGCAGCCGGGAATCGAACCCGCGACCTGCGGGTCAGCAGCCGAGTACCTTAGCCACTAGACCACCGCGGCGGGGTCATACACACGCATTTTCCAAACACACATACTGCTAGCCGTACGAAGGCGTTTACCCATATAAATTGCAAGACAACGGCGGGTACAGCAAAAGCTAAAGAGAACCAAAGAGAAGTGTGAAACTAGGTGAGTGGCACAGCTGCAGCTACAATTATCAGTGAAGTTAGAGCGATTAGTGCGATGAAAAATGATTACACACATGTTCGCGAAAAGAATCTGGATCGGTGATGGAGGCGATGCAGTCGGAAAGGTCGTTCCATAATGATATGGCCTTAGGAAGCGCCGATAAGTTAAATGCCTTCGTTTTGCCGTAAATGCGAGTGAAACTAAGGTGATTGTGCAGGCGTCTGGACATGCGCAATGGTGCTGTTAGGGGTAGTGTAGAACGTCTTGTGCTGTGAATATATTTATGCAGCAAACATAACAGTGCAACAGAGCGACGAACGTGCAATGGCGAAATAGAATGTTCTTGTTTTAATGTTGTTACGCTGCAATGAGTGCTATAATTGCGAGATATAAACCGGGCTGCTCTGTTTTGTATGGACTCTAGCAATGTGGTTAGGTAATCTTGGAAAGGGGACCAGACTGAAGATGCAAATTCCAGCTGGGGGCATACATAAGTGAAAGAGGCCAGTTTAGGGATGCTTGTTGGAGACTTTTGCAGATTACGGCGGAGATAACCTAATGTTTTTGAGGCTTTCGCGCAAATAACACTAATGTGTGCCGACCATGAAAGATTGGGTGTTAGATTGATGCCTAAGCATTTGTAAGAAGAGCACTGCACTATTGTATCATTTTTAATACAGTAGGAATAATTGGAGTATTTGTGTTTACGACTGAAGGTCATAGCACGGCACTTGGAAGAGTTAAGAGACATCTGCCACACGTCACACCAGTCACTAATTAGGTTAAGGTCTGTTTGAAGGGTAAGGTGGTCGCCATCATTGTTAATAGCTCAATATATCATGCAATCATCAGCGAATAGTCTTATATTGGAAGATATATTATTTGGCAAATCATTTATGTAGATGAGAAATAATAGAGGTCTGAGAACACTACCCTGTGGAACATCAGAGATGACATCAGAGGGAATAGAGGCGTAGTTATTAACCGTAGTGAATTGTTTTCGAAAGGAAAGAAAATTGCGGATCCACGAAAGGGTTAAGGAATCGAGTCTAAGTGCAGATAATTTAGATATTAGGCGGCAATGGGCAACGCGGTCAAAGGCCTTTGAAAAATCGATGAATACGTAATCAGTTTGTTTATTTTCATTCATATTGAAATGAAGATCGGTTGTTAATTCAAACAATCGGGTGTCACACGAGAAGCCTTTCCGAAAACCATGCTGGTGAGGAAAAAAGAAATTATTTGATTCAAGGTGGCGGTAACATGGGAAGCGATAATATGCTCCAGCAATTTGCAGCAGATTGACGTAAGCAAGATGGGTCTATAATTATCAGGTGAGTGTTTACCTCCACTTTTATAAACGGGAACCACTTTACCCATGTGCCAATCATCTGGAAGTTGACCAGACATCAAGGACTGTTGAAAGATGAGAAGTAAGGATTTGCTCGATACAATTTTTGTGTTCTTTAGTATTTTTGTGTTAATGTTGTCGGGCCCCGATGAAGTAGATAGTTTCAGTTGGTCAATGAGGGAAGCAATACCTTCGACTGTAAGAGCTATTGGCTGCATAAACGTCCAGTCGTAATCTGCGATGAATGGTATGTTGGAATGGTCTTCTCTTGTGTATACTGAAGAAAAGAACCTGTTAAATGCGAATGAACAGTCACTATCTGAGAGGGGTTTGTCGTCATCACCACGTAACGAGATATGCTGGCGGTCGGTTCCTGGGGTCAACGACTGCCAAAACTTCCGAGGGTTTGATTTCAAAAGAGACAGGAGATCATGGGAAAAATATTTGTCTTTCGCATCCTTAATTGCAGAGCAGTAGCTCGCCGCACACTCGTCGTACTTTTTCCATGCAGCTTCAGTTTGACCATTTTTGGCGTTTTTGTACAACCGCTTTTTTTTTGTTTCTGAGCCGACGAAGTAACTTAGTGAACCACGGGTTCAACCTGTCATTCGTTATGGTAACTATGGGAACAAACTTATCGACCAGCCCGCAAACCTTGTCCCGGAAGATACACCAGTTTTCGTTGACGGTGCGAGTACGGAACAAGGGCATCATCACTTCAACAAGGAATATTTCAGGGTCTGAGTTAATTGCTGCGTAATCGGCCTTGTTATAATCTCGTATAATCTTTCTATCTTTACCTGTGTGGCTAAATGGCACATTTATAGGAAAATGGAGTAACTTGTGGTCACTCAGACCGTCCCGATAAGCGATTGGCCCGATAGTTTCAGGCACATTACTTAGAATTAGATCTAATAAATTAGATCCACGTGTAGGTTCGTCAACAGTTTGGAAGAAGTTAAAATCCAGAGTTAAATTTATAAATTCTACAGAAGCACGACTAGGTGAAGAGAGAGACGGCCAATCAACATCGGGAAAGTTAAAGTCGCCGAGGAGGTAAACGCTTTCACACTGATAGCTTTGCACAGCGGCCGCTATACTCTTTCTGAGTTCATCGCTAAAGGAAGGACCTGCGTCGGGTGGCCGGTAGCAAGCGCCTATCAGTATTTTTGATGAAGCGGAAAAGCAGGCAGCCCAAACTATTTTGAGGGGTGAGTGAGTATCAATCAAAAACGACGACAGTGTATTCTTTATCGCGATCAAAACACCACCCCCCTATCGTTCAGAACGGTCACACCGATAAATACTGAAAATATTCACGCCCGAAAAGAGTTCTGCATCGAGAATATTTGAGTAAAGCCATGTCTCAGTTAAGACAGCAATGTCCGTATTGCTATCGTCCAAGATCGAAGAGATATTTTCACGTTTCGGCAGCAGGCTACAGATGTTAGTCAATGTCACTGTTAGTGGTCGTACCAAGGTCGAGAAACGTGACCATTGTTGCTTAGGAAGTTTATTTTTGCCTGCTTTCTTATTTAGCTACCTTTGAGAAAGAACAACCGATTTTGTAAAGCTGTCATAGACGTACGTCTTGCCATTCATTTCTAACCTGTCTACTCGCAGTTTAAATGTCTGCTTGCTTGGTTTCGCAAACTCGATCAACTTTTTCCGTGCTTCGCGGGTTGCAACAGAAAAATCCTGACTAATAGAATAGTCTGTACCTTTGAGTTTTCTTGATAATGCTTGTACGATTTGTTTGTCTTTAAACAGAATGAATTTAGCAATTATTGGTCGGCACTTATCTGGAGAAAACCGGCCAAGGCGGTGGACGCGTTCAAACTGCTGGCTTGTAAGGGTGATTTGAAGATTTCCTTCGCGAAATTCAATGAGTTTTTTCTCTGAAGCTTCCCAATCTTCATTAACGTCATCTTCGATACCGAAAAACAAAAGATTCGAGCGGCGCATCCTATTTTCTGCACTATCGCATCGGGATGTAATGTGCTGCAGTTGGTCATTTACACACTGTAAGCCATTCTCGGGCAGGCTGATTTCACCCTGACTGCGGGATGCAATAGACGCTTCCAAGGAGGCAACTCTATCATTCAGTTGTTTAATTTGAGCGTCAGTTTCGGCTTGTTTTTCCTTAACTCCTTTAAGCTCAGTCAATATTGTCGCCTGTCCCGCTTTCAGCCCACGCACGCTTTCCAGGATGTTCGCTAGAATCTTATCATTGGGTCCCGGGTTAAGCTCAACGTCCCCCGAACAGAGTAGCAGCAGGTTAATGACACTGTCACAAATTCGCGACGGCACAGACAGGTATCGCTTCACTGTTTCACATAAATCAGGGGGGCACGACGCCGCTAGCAGACAGTAATTGCTGGTTTTAACACCAGCGCTACTATTCAGGTAACTGACCTGTAACAAGAGCTTCGGTGAACGCCCTATTCTTGATGTGATGCCGTGCCCAAGTGAAGAGCGGTCCGGTGGGCGTTTATATAGGCTCGTCGGTGCGCAGATGGCAGATGAAGACGTCGCTTGTTGCCAGGTTATGTGCTCTTTTTCTTCCAAACCTGGCGGGCCGAAGCATGTCTGATGACGGCAAAGTTGGCGTTCCGTGGAAACGGCCGGCCAGGATACGAAAGAACAGGAACTGAAGGCAAGATGTAGCGTCACCTGTAACAAGAGCATCGGTGAACGCCCCATTCTTGATGCGATGCCGTGCCCAAGTGAAGAGCGGTCCGGTGGGCGTTTATATAGGCTCGTCGGTGCGCAGATGGCAGATGAAGATGTCGCTTGTTGCCAGATTATGTGCTCTTTTTCTTTCAAACCTGGTGGGCCGAAGCATGTCTGATGACGGCAAAGCTGGCGTTCCGTGGAAACGGCCGGCCAGGATACGAAAGGACAGGAACTGAAGGCAAGATGTAGCGTCACCTGTAACAAGAGCATCGGTGAACGCCCCATTCTTGATGCGATGCCGTGCCAAGTTGTTTAAGTATGGCAGGCCATAGATGACGAGGAATGATCAGCAGAAGCTCAAGGCCTTCAGTGCCGACGTTGCGGCGGTAGAGAATGCCGTCATGCAGTACAAACATATGGGATTCAGTGCCATGGTGTCAGACTGGATGGCGTCGATGATAGTGTACACTGACTCATCCCGGCGTTGTTGAATGCGCATATCGCTGATGTCAGTAAACGCCATTATGCTGCACTCCAGGTCAGGCACAACAGGATCAGGAGGATCCACTGGATGACGAGAAAGACAGTCTGCATCCTTGTGCAAACGACCAGATTTGTAGCCGATGCTAAACGAAAATTCCTGGAGCCTCAGAGCCCACCGACCCAGACGTCCAGTCCGATCCTTCAGAGAAGTCAGCCAGCAGAGGGCGTGGTGGTCCATAACGACGGAGAATATGTGACGATATAAATATGGCCGGAACTTGGCGACGGCCCAAAACTAAAGCTCAACACTCCCTCTCGGTGATGCAATAATTCCTCTCAGGGGGAGAAAGCAGGTGACTGGCGCAAGCTATCACGCACTGTCTGCCGTGGTGTCGCTGAGCGAGCACTGCGCTAATACCGTGGCCACTGACGTCGATGCGAACTTTTGTGGCAGCAGAAGGATTAAAGTGGGCAAGTACGGGGGGCGTACTTAAGTAGCCGATGAAAGCGGTGAACGCTTGAGCTTGCTCAGGGCCCCGTGAGAATGTGGTATCTTTTTTCAGCAAATATGTGAGTGGCCTGGCAACGTCGGTGAAGTTTTTCACAAAACGACAAAAGTACGAACATAAGCCGATGAAGCTCTGAACATCGAATGTAGAATGGGGCACCGGAAAGTTACGGATGCCGCAGATTTTTTCGAGATCTGGTTGGACGCCATCGGCGTTTTTACAAGATGGCCCAGAATGGCAATCTGATGGCGACCAAATTGAAATTTCTTGGAATCGAGCTGTAGCCTAGCTGTTCTGATGACTGCGAGAATTGTAGCGAGACGAGTCTGGTGGCTATCAAAAGTAGATGAAAAGACTATCACATCGTCTAGGTAACAAAGATAAGTAGACCACTTATAACCACGCAGGAGGGAGTCCATCATTCGTTCCCATGTGGCAGGGGCGTTCCATAGTCCCAAAGGCATGACCTTAAACTGGTATAAACCAACCGATGTAATGAAGGCCGTCTTCTCGCGGTATATCTCATCGACAGAAATCTGCCAGTAGCCGGACCGAAGATCAATAGACAAGAAGTATGTAGTGCCGTGCAGGCAGTCGAACGCGTCATCGATGCGTGGTAGCGGTATACGTATTTTCGCGTGATTTGTTGAGGTGGCGATAGTCAACGCAGAAGCGCCAGGTACCGTCCTTTTTCTTCACAAAGACGACAGGGGAGGGCCAAGGACTACTTGATGGTTCTATGACACCTTTGTTCAGCATTTTGTCAGCTTCTGCTTGGATAACTCTGCGCTCAGTGTTGGAGACACGATAGGGGTGTCGGCAAATAGGACTGGCGTCACCAGTGTTTATACGGTGCTGAACGGTGAATGTTTGCTCTAGAGGTCTGTCGTCGAAACCAAAAATGTCGGTGTATGACGCGAGAAGGCGATAATTGTCGTTGGCTTGCGCAGGATTGAGGTCGGGTGCAGTCATCTTCGAGAAACGATTTGGCAGAGAATAGGTGCTGTTAGCTACAGAACAATGAAGTAAATCAATCTCGGTGCTGAGAGCCGCTATTTCGAATTCGTCAGCCCTAGATACACTGGCCAAGAACATGCCACGAGGAAGAACTTGAGGGCACAAGCTGAAATTGAGAAGTGGGAGCGAGGTACAGTTGTCAGCGACAGTCACAAGCGTATGGGGAATGGCGATGTTGCGGCTCAAAAGGACGTCGGCGCGAGAAAGGACATATTGATCATGGGGAACCTGTGGCTGTGCGGTCAAAACTACGTAGGTGGCTGCCTGAGGTGACAGTTGCACATCCTGAAGAGAGCACAGGCGCGGCGGGGCAGTGTGGGGTTCAGCGACTATCTGAAGCAGCTCTAGCTGAAGGACACCGGTAGCACAATCGATAAGAGCAGAATGATTTGGCAAAAAGTCCAGACCTAGGATAACATCATAAGGGCAGTGGTCAATCACGGCTAAAATGACAGAAGTAGTGTTTTCTTTTATAGTTAAGCGGACAGTGCACAGACTGAGAACTATCGCCGTGCCGCCATCGGCCATACGGAGCATTTGTGCAGTCACTGGTGTCAGAACTTTCTTGAAACCTGTGCATACGTTTGAACTCATGACCGAAATGCTTGCGCCGGTGTCTATAAGTGCTTGTAAAGGTATGCCGTCTACCTCAATGTCTATTACACTTCGTCTGGTGGGAACAGAGAGAGGACTTTCTGCGGAAGTCGTCAATGCAGCACTACCTCCGCGGGCTACATTACTCAGTTTTGCGAGACGATGTGGCCGAAAGCCACGGGGGACAAGAAGCGTCATGGCTGCGGCAAACGGAATGTTGGGCGACGTATTTGTGACGAACGAGACTGGTGCCCATGTGGTGAAGGTGAGCGGCTGTACCAAGTGTTTCGAGAATGGTCAACGACATTGGACTCTTGGGCAGATGAAAATGTGTGGGCGGTACCGTCGAAACGAGTCACATTGGCCGTTGCATGAGATGCCGAGGACCATGTGTTGCGGCAGTAACGGGCAATATGTCTAACCCGGTGGCAGTTGAAACATATAGGGCGGTCATCTGCAGTTCGCCACTCAGCAGGGTTGCGAGTACGTGGAGAAAACCATCCGTCGGAGGAGGGCATCGCAATAGGGCGTTCGCTGACTCTGGGCGCGGTGACACGGCTCACGGAATGCACTCCGATGTTTTCAAGCTCCTGGCGCATGATGGCTTGAACAAGAGGAACAGTAACAGAAGTGGTATCGGTACTGCGTGAACAGAACGCCGAGGGTGCCATTGCTTCCAGTTCGCACCGAACAATGCGTGTCAGGTCTGCCGGCGACGACGGACGTTGTGTTGTGAACTGGTCCTCGTAAGTCGGCGTTGCAGCGATGTTTGGAAGTCGGGTGAATGTTTGCATAATGCGGTGACTTTTCACTTGCTGAAACTGACGACACTCTTTGATGATCGCGTCGTCGGCAATCCCTTTCAGGAGATGCCCGACCTTGTCACCTTCTGTCATGTCGCTTTCGGCCTTTCGGCAGAAGGCCACCACGTCTTGAATGTATGCGAGGTATGAGATCGTGGGAGATCGGGCACGGTAAGCCAATTCCTTTTTGGCGGCGATCTTGTGACTGGCGGTTTTGCCAAACACCTCTCGCATCTTTTCTTTGCATTGGTCCCAGATTGTGAGTTCTTCTTCGTTGTTTTCATACCACACCTTGGCGATGCCTCTTAAGTAAAACAGCACATTAGCCAACTGAAGTGAGGGATCCCATCTGTTCGGCACACTCACTCGTTCGAACATAGCCAACCAATCCTTAACGTCGATGCCTTATAGACACCGGCACAAGCATTTCGGTCATGAGTTCAAGCCTATGCAAAGGTGTAAAGAAAGTTCTGACACCACCGGCTGCACAAATGCTTCGTGTGGCCGATGGCGGCACGCCGATGGTTCTCGGTCTGTGCACTGTGCCATCGGTCCTGCAGAATGTATCGGGAACCTTAAGTGGCGTGAAAGCGTATGGTTGCGATGCCTTGTTTGTCGGAGATGCTGACGTTGACGCGGAGGGCTCAGCATTGGCCATGGCTGAAAAACCGATACAACGTCCGCTGCGGAGCTCCGTTGCCTGATGATTACCCAGCACCTTTCACCAATGTTACGGGGTTAGAGACTTTTGTACAAAATGCGTTTACAGAGGAAAACCAACAGGCAAGAGTCACAATGGCTGATTGGCACACTCGTGCGCCTGTGAGTTGCTTGAGTTCTTCTTCTTCTTTGACTTCACCTTCATAACAATAAATAATACTTTTTCTTGATGTATGTGGCCTATGTTCAAATATTCATTGATTTGAGCGCAATTTCTTGCTAAATAAATATATATGTGTACGTGTATGTGTATATGGATATGTATGTGTACATATATATGTATATATATGCGTATGTATATATGTGTATGTGTGTATACTGAATGGGTGGCAAAATATTTATGTCGCACTTATACTATATTGTTAAATACTGCTGTTATTCCAGCTAAATGCTATGTCTTTCGACTTGTAAATTTACTATGTATTATTTTTTCAGCTGTGCCAAGATATTTATTTTATTTTATTTATTTATTTTAACATACTGCAGCCCCTCTTGGGGCTATAGCAGGAGTGGGTACATCGCACAAAACCGTGCATCGAACAAGTTCAATAATAAAACAAAAGCAAAAAGAAAGAAAGAAAACACAGTAACGACGAAACCAGGTGTTCGAAAGTCAACATAGAAGGAAGTGTACAGTTTTAGCGGCATGGTAAAGGGTTACATAAAATCGACCTAATATACACATCTAAGTACAAAAGTGCACTCGTACAAAGGGGGAAAGGAAACAAAGCGGTATATGTACGTAGTTTACAATAGTTGTATTTTAGAAGGAAATGTAAGCAAGTCAAGAGAGCGCACGTGACCAGGCAACAAATTCCAATGCTCAATTGTTCGCGGAAAAAAGCTATATTTGAACGTGTCTGTGCGGGGATGATACGGGGAAACGTTAAGGGTGTGATTGCTTCTGGTCTGAGTGGGGCTTGCATATGTGACATATTTGTTCGATGACAGGCGATATGAACAGTGAATGATGCGGTGAAAAAAGGTTAGTGATTCAATTTCATGACGGGCAGCTAAGGTGGTTAGCTCTAGAGATACGAGGGCTGTGGTTGGTGAAAAAGCGCAGTCATACCTGCGACAGATGAATCGGATGGCTTTCTTTCGAACGGCTTCAATTTTGTTAGTTTCGCCTTTTCGGTAAGGGTTCCACACGGAGCATGCGTAGTCGAGTGCCGGTCGGATTAGTGTTTTATACATCAGGAGTTTGGTGTCTTTCGGTGCTTGGCTGAGTGTGCGTCGAAGATAACCCAGTTTCTTAAGTGACTTTGTGTATACATATTCGATGTGTTTAGACCAGGATAGGTTACTTGTGAAAATAATGCCAAGATACTTATATTCTGTAACTCTTTGAAGGTTTATGTCAGCGGATGAGTACGTGAAATTAGACAGGGAACGTTTGTGAGTAAAAGACATGCATGCTGTTTTGCGGAAATTTACGGACATCTGTCACGTTTTACACCATGCGCAAAACCTAGAAAACGACTCGTTTAATTTTTGGTGACACTGCGGTGTGCTAATGGTGTCATATAGTACGCAATCGTCCGCATAAAAACGGATTTTAGAATTGATGTTGCCAGGCAGGTCGTTTATGTAGATCAGAAATAGCAGTGGTCCAAGGACCGAGCCATGGCAAACTCCAGAAGTTACGTTAGATTTATTGGATACGGAACCATTAAATTCTACGAATTGCGCGCGATCTGAAAGAAAGTTTTCTATCCACTTGACCAAGACAGGGTTGTTTAATATGGCAGTTAGTTTGCATATCAGCTTAGTGTGAGATACCGTGTCAAATGCTTTGGAAAAATCGATGAAAATGGCGTCGACCTGCTCTCCGGAATCAAGTGAACAAGAAATGTCGTGAACGAATTCTGTTAATTGCGTAACCGTGCTGAAACCACTCCTGAATCCATGCTGAAACTGAGATAATAGGTTGTGTTGTTCTAAGTGCTCCATGATGTGTTTATAAATTATATGCTCCAGTAGTTTACAAGAGTAAGAAGTCAGTGATATTGGTCTATAGTTAGTAATAATATGCTTTTCTCCGGACTTAAATAACGCAATTACTTTTGCCAGTTTCCATGAGCTAGGCACTATGCCAGTTTCAAGGGATTTCTGAAATATGACAGTAAGATATTTGGAAGCCCAATCGGAATAACGGACCAAGAACGCATTGGGAATGTCGTCCGGACCTTTGCATTTTTTAGTGTTTAAGTTTAATATTAGGTTGAGAACCCCCTCTTCGCTAATAATAATGTCCGGTATTGATAAGATTGAGCTTGTACTATGAAAAAGAGGAACTTCAAGGTCGTCGCGAGTAAAAACAGACTCAAAAAACCTATTGAAAGCTTCGGAAATTTCCGCAGGATCATTGGTTGTTTCATTGCCAATGGAAAATGACGCTGATGCGGCATCGCGGGGCAATATTGATGACCAAAACTTGCGTGGGTTATTGGATAACAGGTTCGGTAGTTCTATTCGAAAGAAGTGGTTTTTTGCGGCGTCTATTTTGACCCGGAGTTCTTCCTTTGCCTGAAGAAATCTACAGTGATCATAAGAGGAACAGCGTGACCTCGCCTGCCTCATCCTACGTACCCGACGTGAAAGATGCAAAAATTTACGGTTCATCCAGGGAACATTAGTATTTTTCTTTTTTGTTTTGATCGGTACAAATTCCAGAGTGCAAGTTTTCACCAACTGTTCAAAGAAACCAACTAAAGCATCAACATCGTTGTGTGTGGCGAGTGCTAAAAGTTGTTCAAATTTATCGGCTAAACAGACGAGAACGGAAACGTCATCAGCGCGGTTAAAATCGTGAAAGGAAGTGACCACGAATTGCCGTTTCGCAATCGAACACTGCAAGGAAACTAGCACTGCCTTGTGATCCGAGATACCGTCGATAATCTCGCATTTACACATGTTATGTAACATATTTGAACTTGCAAATACCAAGTCAAGGAGTGCATTATGCCGGGTGTAGCCAGTTACGATCTGGGTAAGCCCGAAGGATAACGAAAAATTTATAAGCTCACCACAAATATGGGAGTCGCGGCCGCTGTGAGTCAAGGAAGGCCAGTCAACTCCAGGGGCGTTAAAATTCCCCATAAGAACAAGGTGCTTGGTGCCGAAGTTGTGTGCGTTTGCGAACTCGTTAAGAGTGTGAAACATATCAAGGGAGGAATCCGGGGGGCGGTATATGACACCAATTACAATCTGAAGTTTGTCGAGGTGAAGTTTGCACCATATTGATTCAATGCCAGAAAGACTAGGCAGGACTGAGAACCGTAAGTTCGACCGAAAGAGCAACGCTACACCGCCGCCTCGGCTGATTCGTCGATCGACACGAACCACGACATATCCGGGTGGCGTAAATTCAACCGTAAGTCCGACCGAAAGAGCAACGCTACACCGCCGCCTCGGCTGATTCGTCGATCGACACGAACCACGACATATCCGGGTGGCGTAAATTCAAAGTCATATATAGCCTCGTGGAGCCACGTTTCAGTTATACCAATGATGTGTGGGGAATATGTGGAAACGAGAGAAAGGAAGTCGGGGAATTTGCATGTTATGCTTCTTGCGTTAAGGTTAATAATAGTTAGTTTGGGTGCAGAGCTACGGGGTAGTCAACACTGAGTTCCACGGACGAGCGGCGCACTAGAACTACCGGAAGTATTCAGGGGCGCCGATAAGCCCTGTGAAGGAACTTTCGGGGAAGTCCCAGGTTTATTTGTAGCACGGCCAGAGGCCACAACTAGAACATTCGATGCGTCGTTCCAGTTGTAGCGAACGTTGTCGATAAATACATGGTCATACACTATTTTAACTGAGGAGCCATTATTGCGGAAAGTGGAGGTCGCGTCCCATAACTTCTTGCGGATAGATCGCACTCTAAAAGAGTAATCTTCTGAAATGCTGAAATCGGAGCCTTTAAGATGTTTGGCTTTCTTCAAGAGAGCCATCTTGTCGTTAAAATTTAGGAGTTTCAATATGATCGGGCGCGCCAGCCTTTCACGCGGTTTGCCTAATCTATGTATGCGCTCTACGTGTGGCATTTCCATCTTCATTTTCTGCGTGACGAGTACAGACGCACTAGACAGTATATATTCGCCATTCTCGCCAGCGTCCTCTGGAAACCCGTGTAAGATAATATTATTTCGCCTGGATTGATTTTCGAGCTCGTCTATTTTGAGGCTGAGCTGTGCAAGTGTTTTACTCGCCGAGGTACGTTCAGCGCGTAAGGCTTCGCATGCAGTTTTCCCCTCGCAGACAGCTGTCACAGAGTCGAGTGCCGCCACCCTTGATTCCAGCGCATCGAATCTTGCGTTGAATTGTGTTTTTATGTTTGCTATATCGCTAGCGATTTGATTTTGGCTTGTGAGTATCTGAGAAAGCATAAATAAAACGGTAGTATTTTCGGGCTCGTTTTGTGTAGCATGGGCTGACGGAGTAGGCAGTGTAACGGCCTCCGAAGATGTATTTGAAGTTGTCCTAGATCGCGTTGCGGGGCCATCTGAGTCTTTGAGAGGTTTATCTTTAGAACCGGGGCCAGGATTTAGTTCGACGTCACCACTAAGAATCAGGCGGCAAACATTATACAACGCATGCGAATATAGCGACACAACACCAGGTGGGCAAGTGAGCAGCAGCAAGAGACGATCGTCAGATCTCAAGCAGTATGCATGGTTTAGGTAACGTACCTGTGCAAAGAAGACGAAAGGATTGAGCATGGTGCTCGAGCTGCTGCCGCCTTGCCCACTGGTGAAGCACAGTGCAGCCAGGACTTTTATACCCGCAGTGGAAGACGTCACATGCCAGTGACGCTCGGTGACTGGGTGATCAGTAGTGACGTTCTTGCTTTGGTGGGCGCGCAAACTGTCAGCTGAAGTGCTGCCGAATCCAACGATGCTATCAAGCACGGGTAGCGCATGATAGCTTAAGAGCACGCCGTCGGTGAGGTGCGCACGCAGTTTCGGAGCGTCTGTCGATGCCGTAGCAGTAGATCGCGTCGTTTCCAGCGTGGTGACATTGTGCAACCATGGTCCGGGCAGGCAGCAGGCAATCTGTGCAAAGAAGACGAAAGGATTGAGCGTGGTGCTCGAGCTGCTGCCGCCTTGCCTACTGGTGAAGCACAGTGCAGCCAGGACTTTTATACCCGCAGTGGAAGACGTCACATGCCAGTGACGCTTGGTGACTGGGTGATCAGTATTGAAGTTCTTGCTTTGGTGGGCGCGCAAACTGTCAGCTAAAGTGCTGTCGAATCCAACGATGCTATCAAGCACGGGTAGCGCATGATAGCTTAAGAGCACGCCGTCGGTGAGGTGCGCACGCAGTTTCGGAGCGTCTGTCGATGCCGTAGCAGTAGATCGTGTCGTTTCCAGCGTGGTGACATTGTGCAACCATGGTCCGGGCAGGCAGCAGGCAATCTGTGCAAAGAAGACGAAAGGATTGAGCATGGTGCTCGAGCTGCTGCTGCCTTGCCCACTCTCATGCTGCCGCCTTGCCTCACGGATTTGAGATATACTGTGCATTTGTATTTTCTGTCTATTTATATTATTTGTATTCACTCCTGCATGGGCCCAAGAAGAGCCTGCACTATGTGTAAATAAATAAAAATTTAAAAATATATTCAGGTAAATTTTAGGCAAATAAATGTACTTTAATCCTGTGTGCAGTTGAACAAACTTTTCAACATTAAATAAAATAAAAAATATGAACAGTAAACAAAACTGTGCAAGCACAACTCACCAGTTCATTTCTACTGGAAAGTTACTTTCTGAAGTGAGCTGTTTTATTGGACCAGCTATCACCAACTTTGCATTATTTTATGAATGAAGCAAAACATGGCCAAGGGTTATTTTTTTGTACTTCCCCAGATACCTTTTATGATCATAAACACCAGCCTTTGCCGTCATCCCAGTTAAGACTAGTTTGGTGCATCGAATTCAGTTTAGCTCTACTACATACGAAAATGACCGCTTATTTGACAGTGACTGCAGCTGAAATTTTTTTTGCAGCGGGGAGGGGGGCACATTCTTGATTACGGAGGGGGGAGGGTGCAAGGGCTTGGAGGGCCAGCCCTTGGTTACGGCACTGCTCATATATGTCTAACATAGGTTAATGTTTACTTTAAATGAATGCATTCATATTGTTGTGGCAGTGAAGGAAAGATCCTTGCATACAGTAGATAGGGATAATCGTTGGTGTTTGAAGTCCCAAAAGGATGGAATGATAATGAGAGATGCGATGCTAGAAGGACACGAATCCTAGATAATTATCGCCTTGGTTTTTTTGAAAGCACGGAGTGCTGTAATAACTAGCCAAGCCGGTATGGGCCCCACGTTGCATGCACGCCTTCAAAGGATTGCCAACGCAATGGACCCGTACGGGGACACGTCGTGCCCCGCACGTGTTGCACGCAGGCGGGCAACACGACAAATAACAGCAAGCAGCGTGGACAGCTGCTTGCAGACTGACAGGAAGTCGTAGGCTCTTGCTCGACCAATCACAGCATACTTGTCATACAGTTAAACTTCGGTATAATGAACTTCAGGGGACCACAGCAATTTGTTCGTTGTTTAGAAAGATCATTAAAGTGAAAGCCCAAAAAATTTACCATAAATACTTATTTTCCACTGACCAAAACAACTTACCTTTACAACGGCGGGTCCTTCAACTCGTTTTTCATGAAAAAAAAATGCACAAGTGAACACCATAAAATGCACGTTTACTTAAATAAGTTCGTGATTTTTTTTTACGCTAGCACTCCAAGTTCTTTGGCCACAACAGCATGCTTTTTGCCTTCCAGCTGCCAAAGAATATCCTTTTTTTCGCTCAGTGAAAACTGCTTCAGCTTCTTCGTCGCAGGCAGAGATCAACTCATTGTAGTAGCACCACAGCGCGAATGCTGACTTGTTTTGCGGACGCGAAAAATAATCACCGAAAAGAGATGCACAGGACTCACAAGGCCTGCTAGAGGGCATGTAGAAGTGACAAAGATAAGAAAAACCCAAAGCATCGTTGCTGTCATCGCCTCTTCCGAAGAAAAGAAAGAGCTAAAAAAGAAAATTCCTCGTGTTTCTTTTTCTGCTCCCTCAGTGTCTCAGGTTTTCCGCGCCTATGCTTCCTGCTCCACAACTCCCACTCTGCCTTGTCGACCTCGCCCTCCCATGTTTCCTTCGCCTCTCACCTTGGTGCTCGTAAGCCTGCAGTGTCGGTGTTTGAATAAAAAACAAAACAAAAGAAAGTCGTCCTTTCATTTTTTTTTTCCCCTCCACATTGTTCCGCGTTTTCCGAGAAGCAAGGCGTCAGTTCGCTGTGTCGTCTGCTTGCACCGCTCCAGCGGTCCCCACGGATTTGAGAACATGAGTTCAATGTACTGAGGCATTGTTAATATAATGTAGACCTAAATTAGCACTCATTATTCTGGAAAGTTTGGTATCCTTAAGTACATAGTAGTGAAATAATTTTACATTGAAACTATTAGCAGTCAGCACAGCATTTTTAAGAAGTTCGTTAATTTGAAAAGTTCGTTATTGTGATGTTTGTTCTACTGAGATTTTACTGTATTTGGCGCAGTGCGTCAGAAACGTGGCTAGGCACGTAATGCAGAGGCCCGAAAGGCACGGAAAGGAGGGACTGTTTCTTGTAAATTAGGGCACCCCGACGACTTGTAGTGCTGCCCCGTGTAGAATCGTTGATCACGACAACATTCTGCACAATCTGCGAAATCGCAGAGGGGTCTTAAAAACGAAAGCCCACCTGTGCTACTACAAATGAACATCTAACTCTTAGGCTTCTACTGTAGAATCGCGGCCTAAAATTGCATGGTTCACACCTCAGTACAGCCAAAGTACGACTTCTGGTAAGGCGTTGCACAGTTACTGGGGCAAAGATGGACATAGAACGCTGGTGCTCGCCACACGGTTTTTTTGCTCTCTTAGGTGCAAAGCGTGTGAATTCCTAATGAACTTAAGTGTGTTCAGCCTCTTCAAGGCCAAATGTTAATGCGCTTTTAGAGATTTGTGTCCGGTAGATGAGACTCACCTGTTAGCTATGACGGCATGACTTACAGCCAAAATAAAGCCAAGCCTGTCATTTTTAGTAGCCAAAATATAGCCACATAACCAACTCGCCCAAGATGACACCAACATTATTTTTTCTGTAGCCCAAACTGGCTATTTATAGCCAAATCTGGCAACACTGAAACACGATTCCACAAACACACCCTATCTACCATGACAGACATCACATTAGTTCCGTATCTCATAGGCTAAAATATTTAACGTTGAAGCAGTAAAATGTAATCAAACAAAAATGTTATGCATAAAATAAACTGATATGAATTATTTTGTTCTAATTCCACAATATTTATAGCACAAAAAAAAAACTGGATAACGAATATAAAGAACTTCGGAACATAAGGCAATATTACTTTCGTACTGCCCATGTGCTGAGGGCTAGCTACCGAGCGGTGGACGTGCTGCTGAGTTGTGCTGTTTTTAAAAGGATCGTGGAGCTACGGAGTGCGTAAATTAGATGTTGTCGAATAAGTGTTGGACAGTTAAATTTCTAGAAGACTTTAACGTCAGGTGAAAGCCAGACAAGACTTCCTTTTACCTGTGATAAGACGGATACATAAATCCAATAAGTGGTGTTGCTGTGCTGCCTGCTTTGTCCCCGATGCAGCCATTTGAAGGTAATTATATTACTTATATGCTTCGAGTGCTAGTTAGTTGTCTAGTATTTTAGAGAAGATGTAGCTATATAATGCAGCGTAGAATGTTTTGAGTGCTGAGACGATGGAAGGTTTTATTGTAAACTAGTGCTTTCGACCCTGCTATATGCTTGTGTATGGGCTTGCGTACAGTGTTTGCAAATTTACTGTCTTAAAGTATAACAGAAAACGAATTCCGGGCAATACCTATATATTGAATGACTTCATGAGCAACAAGTATACGTAGTTCTGTCAACAACAAGGAAAGCGCATAATGGATAGCTGCATTTGCCCAGGAAGTGAGTGTTTCGAACCTGTCGCACGTGTGTAGGCATGCGAGTTCGAGCAAAAATATAAATGCTTTCGCCTTACTGCTCATAATGTTTTTTTTTGTTTTGTTTTTGCCGCTGAACTAAGCGACTTGAACGAAGTTGAATTAGATCGGGCAAGATCTCTGCAGATTGTGGGCTGAATGCAGACTTTAGACGGCTGGTCTGCAGGGTATATTTATTAAATTGATTTGGCTTTTCTAAGACATGCATTTAACATATTACCACTTGCCTTACAGCAACGCTCCCCCATTGGTCACGGGTGAATGGCACGGATACATCAGCTGCAGCACGAAACTTACGGACATGAAAGCGGAGCGGAGCAAGCTTTGCACTGTATGCGCAACCACATTGCTGATTCAAGTCAGCTGCAGCAGCAGTCGGCACGATGTGCCATTTCTTCGTAATACTAATAAATCAGTATAATCTTCTACACTTAACATTGAGTCCTTTAGAGTGTTTGATGTTCTTAGAATGATAATTATAATGATGTAGCTAGCTCCCAACTAGCTAGAGCGCATGTATATTTGGGCACCAACGGGGAAGGCGACCTGTTCCCAACAAAATATTTCATTTCACAATTGGGAATGCATTCCCAACTGGTCCCAGTTTCCAACTAGATATGCATTCCCAACTGGAAATGTGTTTCTTAAACAAGTTGAACTGGGACCAGTTAAAACCAGTTGAATTTCCAGTTACAAATTTTCACCAGGGGAGCAGCCAAAAATGTGTTTTCGAGCGAGAGAAAATGACTTTTGAAGCAAGTTAAGGCTCACTGCCAAGTGGGACATTGACCGTGTGAAGCAAGGCAGTGAACTAAAGAGGAACGCTTTTGAATTGAAAAGTTCTGTGCAATAAATAATGTTTGGAAATATTTGTATAACATCACAGAATATTAACCCAAAATTTTAAACCTTATCCAGTGCATTTTTTAATACGAGATGCAACCAACTACAAACTGGTTCTGCATTCTGGCTGCCGAAATAATGTAGGAGAGCAGTTATTGTTGAAGAACAAATAAATCACTATGAATTTTTTGTTGAAGACTTATATCAATACTGTTTCATTTCTTTAATTGCAAAGAGCTGTTGTCTAGTTGGTTGTTTTCTTGCTTGACATCTTGTCAAGGGCTGCAGAGAGTCGCGTTTTTTCTTCACCAAGCAAGGAATGGCACATCAGATGCACTCGAGTCTCAATCCAGTATGTAGTGTGATCACGGCGGTCGCCCAAAGAGCTTCAGTTTTTAGGGGTCGCGGAAACGCTAATCTATGAGGGTTTCATTGTCTCAGAACATTCATAGATGCTCGCTGCAATAGCAAGCATGGCTCCAAGCACATCACAAAAGCTTATTGACAGCATTCCATATGACCGTGAAGTGCGTGACAGCGTGGACAATGCAGCCCGTGCGTGATGCACTTGGCAGCAGCGTTCGGTGACAATGTGCAAAATCAGTAGCTACAATGACAAAAAAAAGAAGAAAAGAAACGGCGCGCACTGGGCTTATGATCACATTTTCGAGTGCCAATGCACAAAACTGCTAGCCACTGTTCTGAGCAATCTTGGCAGTGGAGGGGGGGCTGTGACGAGCTTGACTGGGGGGTCTGCTGCCAATGCGTAAAATGCCCGTCCGCGATTTCGAGGAGCTAGCGAGTGATGTGCTGCCTGCAAAGAAGCACGTTTCCACGAGTGCGCTAGCGCGTCATTCTTGCTGGCAAAGTTCGTGCAAACAAGTGCGAGGGGTAGCAGAGTTTTCAGAATTCACTGATGAAGTCGTGCCACCACAAGCTTGATGAGAGCTTGTGGGCTCAAGCAAAACGTTTATTAAACTCTGGCTACCCCTCGCACTTGTTGACCGCTGTCGCCGAATCTATAAGCAGGAAAGGAAGGGCAAACAGCAAAGACCAGGCAACCGCCACTAAGGCAGGCAAGGTTGCTGTAGTGCCTTACATGCATGCCATTTCGCATAACTTGCGAAGGATAGCAAGGAAGGCGGGTGCGGATGTAGTGTTTTCTGCTCCCGAAAAGTTGCAAGGAATGTGCAAAAAGGTCAATGCAGAGAGTAGCGGGAAACAGGTTTGTAAGATTAAGCATCGGGAGAAATTTGTGAATTGTTGTTGTGGTGTTGTCTATAGCACTCCTTTGACTTGCGGTTGCGAATACATAGGCCAATCAGGAAGGTGTGTGAATGAAAGACTAAAGGAGCACAAGTACAATGTAGAAAGAGCTGTATGTGGTCATTTGGCCCTTCACTGTCAGAGGTGCGGTTGCGTCCCTATGTTCCAAAACACCCGTATACTCTTTAAGGCCCGTGACAGAACCACACGTGAAATTATTGAAGCTTTTGAAATAGACAAAATGAAAGAAAAATGTGTGAGTGTGGCTTCCATAGCATTATCATCTAAAGAAAAGAAGTATCTGGAATTTTCACTTTGACGGGCTAGTGTAGATTGTCGCTATCGGTGATGACACGTGCATGGGCTGTGCTGTATTCTTGACGTGACATTATCTACGTTTTATCCGTCTCCTGTTGTATAAACAGCGTGTGTGATCGCAAATAAAACATTAGTTGCAAGTTAGCGCTGTGTGTGTGTGAATCTCTCCTTTGTGTGTGTCCTTGTCGTGGTGCGCTATACCAGTGAAAATGATGAATCCTAACTAAAGCGGAATTATATCCTAAGTGATCGTCGAGTCGTGAACACGTCACGAAGTCGCGATTTTTGACAGCCATATCCTCGCCACACACAAGCAGCAGACGATATTGCGGAGCGAGTACCGAGCCAACAGCGAGGCGAGCTGGGGCAACAAGGCGGCCAAAGTCAATCAGGAGCCTCAAAACGGCCTTCAAACCCTTGCTTTTTGTGCACTTGTTTTTAAATGGAGGAGTCACTCAAGGTGGGACATTTGAACACGGAGAAATTTTTCTTCGAATGAGCCAAAGAAGTAAACTACCAGCCGCATCATCCCGAAGCTACAATTTTTGAAAATCGGTGTTTTTTTTGCGATTTCCAGAAATATTTTCGCTACCTAGGAGGGTGAAACAAATTTTCTGAAGCACTTCTACACGGTTTTTAGGGTAGATATTTTGGAATAAGATGAAAAAAAGGTTCCAGAAATTGAGAACTTAATTTGCAAAAAATCAATTTTTTCACTATTTTTCAATACGGAAGCCTCGACCTCCCTTAATATTTGTGCTAAGTCTGAGTTGACCTTTGACAATGACTAACAAAAAAGATTTAAACTGGTTCGCTAGTTCACTGCCCTTCTAGCTTTCATTTCGTGCTGTCTTCTATCCGCCTGCCAAACACGATTAGCTTGGAGCCTCGAACACCAGCTCGTGGCAAGCCGTTCCGTCCAAGGTACATTTTTGGGGGGGTCACGCTAATTTACACCCGTCTGGGGACAATTGTCTGCTCCTCCCCATAAATAAGCGTTTGGCCGTATCCCCCCTTTCCCCCGGCCGAAAAATCAATTTTCCTCCCACGTGGCAACATTGGAACGTCACAGGCTACCCCTAACAGCGCGTTGTTGTCGACGATGCACTGCGCCAGTTTTTTCGATAGTATTTTGTAATTAGGCGCAGTTTGGTGCAGAAAAGAGGAAATGTAGGAGGATGTAGTAGGCTTTTCCCGTCTTGGCGTAGTTTGGCGCAATTGGCGCAGCTATAGCATCACTGACTTAAACGTAAAACATTTTGGCTTCTTCAGTGACTTCACAAAGCTTATTTGGGCGTGCGGATGGTAGTTTTGTGGAAACACACTTGCAGTACATTCTGCTGTGATCTCTGTGATACTAATATCGAGGTTGCAATCTTTTATGATACTATCGAGCGGGGAGTATGAGGTCAGCAAGTATGTTTTCAGCAGCACTCTTTTGGAAGAAGTGTCAGCAATACAACGAAAAAATACATGTAGGCTCACCCATTTGCATTTAATGCAGCGGACTGCATTATGTACGTGCACTTCTGCCCACATGTCGACACCTTGGACATTTGTGAATTACTTGGCTTGTGGACAGCATTGAACTTATGAATGGCTTTAGGCCACAACATTGTCAGAAGTGGCTTGGTACAGTAGCTTACGAGGAAAGTTGTGGCCGACAGTATCATGGTCACATATTAGAAAGCTCGTAAGGATGCTCTAGCTCCCAGTAAGTTTTATTTTATTATTGTTTTAATTTGTTCGTACTGTGACCCACTTGCAGAAACAGTGAAGACTGTATTAAAAACAAACCTTGCATGGGAGGTACACCGGTACAATGTCGCAGCAGAACTTGATATGTTTCAAGTGTACGTGGACAAAACAGAGGTATCAAAACAGAGAAACTCTGAAAGCCAAGTATGATTTCCCAGCTTAAAAGGAAGCAAGAAAGACATACGTGATGCTTCTCGAGGTTGTCTGTGCGTGTACGTCGGTCACAATGTTGAACTCACTCAGGCTTACTCATAAAATATATTTTGCCTTTGAGGCTCACTCAAACTCAAGCTCACCAAAATATTACTCATTTGAACTCGCCCAGACTAGCGGCTCTAATTGAGTCTGTGTGTGCCAACTCATGAGCTCGTTACTGTATATTTGGCTTTTTCTACCATTGTCCAAGTGCTCTTTAACACCAATATATCATGTCATCTGGGCATTGCCAGATGCTTTTTGATCTAGTATGTTCAAGTGCGGAATATCAATGGTATTAGTTCAGTAAAGACATGATGACGCTGGAGAAAGGCAGTCCTGTGACCTGCTCTTCTATTACATTCCATGTGTGGGTCTCCGGAGCTGTGTAGGGCAGCGCTTTTTCTGAGGTTAGTGTTATGGATTCATACCTCAGGTCGATCATGGCGCCGTGGTTACTTAGGAAGCCTATCCAAAGTATCACTTCCCTTGAGCAGTGTTGTAAGATAAAGCTAGCACAATAAGTTCCGTTGTTGATTATGACTGTGGCTGTGTGAACTCCAACTGGCATAATCAGGTGGCCTCCAGCAGTCTAGATTTCAGGTCCACTCCAGTGGTCCTCACTTTCTTCAACTTGGTGGCAAATGGCTCACTGATGATGGGATAGTCGGCACCAGTGTCAATGAGAGCGGTGACGTTGTGATCGTCGATAAGAACGTCAAGATCGCTTGTTCGTCGTTTTGCGTTGCGGTTCCATTGAGGCGTTAAATCACGGCTACATCGGTTTGTGCCACCCCTTCCACGTTGCATCGTCAGGTCTTTTTCTAGCCTCAAGATTTCGACGTCAGAGCTGCGTACGGGTCACGGCAGGTTATTAAGGTTTCGTCACACCGTCATCGTCGGCAGCAGAGGATCTTCGATAGTTCATCTTACAGTAAACTCACCTCCATCGGTTGATGCCCTTTGTTTTCCTAGTAAGGAATCAGATATCGGCCCCGAGCAGGACCGGCATACTGCATGGCTGCAATGCAGTGAGGTGTAGTGGCTTGGCAAAAGAGATTAGAAAGATCGCCTGGGTGTCCCTTGCGCTCCTGCGAGGTAATCGGCAATGTTTCTGTGATGAAGTGCGTGGAATTTAAAGCGCATTGAGTGTGCAGAATTTGAACTTTCCGAGTGTGTGTATTTTTGTGCTTGTTTCATCATGAACCTTTACCAACATGCCCAACTGACAGTCATTCAGAATTTGAAGTGTGTGCCGTGAAACAAGTTGGAAGGCAAGAAAGGAGAAGCTGGCATGGCCGTAAACGAACAAGCGAGAAATGACTGAAACGTCAATTCGATGCAGACGCAGGAATTGTTCGAAGCACGCGCGAGAGAGAAAAGAAAGAAAAGTCACAGCAGTGGGCGGAGAAAGATGAGCCACGCATTAGAGTGGTCCGGTTTCGGACCCTAGCCAAAGCTGGTACCTCCAATGTCCGGTGACCTGAGGGGCTCCACGGCTACCTGGCTGCGCTGACGTTCCTGTGTCCGTGGACAGACTTGAGCAGTCGAACTTCAAGCTTGTGTTCAAACGAGGCTGTCCGGCCGGCACTCTACCTCAGAGTTAGTACATCAAATGCAGCGTCAGCTGGTCCAGCGTTCACCGGCAGCCTAGGAAGGCTGCTTATCCTACCATTCATGTAGCTGCTCAACGTCGACGCTAACTATGTCGACGGTAGAATCAACCTCTGTGCTTTGCGCCCAGGCTTCCACTCAATGACGTGGGTGAGACCCCGATCTTTCACAATTTTCCACAACGAACTCTGTGTAGGGACTCAACAATTAACAACTCAAAAATTAGGGACTACAGCATTAAACTATAGCATGAATAATTTTCATTGTAACTTTATCCGAGTGCTTTATCCGAGGGGTAGGACCGGTTATATTTATTGGAGTCACATGCTCCCGAGCTATTGTTAATAAATGTTTTGGTTTAAATGAACTCGTCCTTCAGTAAGTGTCTTGAGATGGCACCTCGGACCTCCCCAGTGCATAACATAACCTGCCTGTTGTGTGAAGGAAAACCACAACATTACAGCCTCTCACCACGCTGGGGAGGCGGTGCATTAATGGCAGATCCACGCAGGCCCATCTGGCAGAACTGGAAGCGACAGTAGGTGTGGCCTGGTTCCCCGAAGTGGTAGCAGAGCGGGCGGTTGTCAGGGGCACGCAAACGTTGGTTTTTATTGGCGTGCTGCGCTGTCCAGCAGGCGACCGGTATGGCTGAGGTGGTGGTAGCGTCGTCGTCGTATGGCAATGGCAGTGTGATTGTGCGGTATCGTGGCTTTGTTGCGTAGGAGGTACAGGATGGCAGACTGCAGCAGAGTAGGTCATAGCTTCTTCCTGAGGCTGTGGCGTTTCAGAAGCTCCAAGCAATTGCCAAAATTCTTCACCAACAATGTGGGCAATTAAGTGTACTTAGGGCTGCGATGAAGGCAACAGCTTCCGTAGCTCCTCCTGCATAATTTGTCCATTCATTTCACGTATGTCGTCGGAGCCGAGGGTGTGAACCGCTGCACTGTCTTGCATCGATTGACGATTGTACTAGCTGGTGCGCATTCAGAGCATCTTCTCGATCGTCGTATCCTCTGAGACAAACTCTTGAACTGTTTTGGGTAGGTTCTGCACCAGCCCAGCGAAGAGGTCTTGCTTTACTCCTCGCATGAAGAAATGAACCTTCTCCTCAATCATGTCAGGCTCAGTGTGGCGAAACAGACGAATCATCTCTTCTGCAAAGACTGTGACGCTTTTGTTTCGAAGCTGCGCTCATGCTTCTAGAAAAGAAGCAACCCTCTCTTTGTGAGCTACATAATGTTGTAGCGCTGCTTAAATCGGGAAAGCCATCCGCTGTTGTCAGTGAAGTTGTTTCACTGAGTGCAGTGGCAAACTATTTGGCCTTGGCGATCAGCATCGGGCAATCCACCCGAATGTTCTTTGCACGCACTTCCAAAAACCAGGCATAGAGTGCCTTTTCTACATTCTTGTGAGCAGAAGTGCGCACCTGACAGGCTCCTGACAATTGCTGCTCTGCCGCCTTTGCCTTGATATCTGCCCTGTTTTTCAACAAGGTAATCGAGTTCTCCGTGGTATTCCGAAGTCGTACGCGACAGTCGAACATTTATCCCCAACCTCAACACGCTAATAGCTTTCAACTTTGTCGCATAGCTACATGAGAGGTCGATAATTCAAGGAGTCTGCAGCGCTTTTGCACACCACGCACGGAAAAGAGAAATGCTGCACATGCGGTGGTACGTAGGCGACCCGACAGCGGAAGCAACAAAGCGATCGCGAGGCGATGGCCACCTGCGAGGGCAAAGCAAAAGGCGCGAGCTCTGGTTGGCTGATTAAAACTCACAAAAAAGCAACAAAACATAAAAAAAGATGAAAGGAGGACGACGTCAGCTGTTTCGTTCTTGCTCTCTGAACTGATGGGTACAGGAAGAAAGCATGGGAGAGAGAAAGAGGAACAAGAAAAAAAAAGTTCTGCAAGTTAGATATTGTGAAGTTCAAGCCCTCTCGCCCTTTTATCTAGAGTATGGTGGAGGCGTGGTGCCGCGCGGAGGACACCGAGCGCTGCGAGTGCCAAAGCGCACCTTCCAACTCCAGTGCAAAGCCGCCCTGCTGTTGAGATCATGGGAGCGAGAAGGGGGGCGGCGCAACGGGTGCTGAAGCGCACCTCCCAGCTCGCAAGGCATTCGATATTTTGGAAGGCGGGTAAAAATATAATTTGATATAAACGTATAAACGTGCGAATTTTTATACTTTTACAGAGGAAACCAGTTCTGGCCCGCAGTTAATTTATTTCGACAACAAAGAGTGTACGGAAGCTCAACAGAAAATTCAGCGCCTCGTCACAACGAAACTAGCTATATCCACACCAACAGTTCTGTGCTTGACAGAAGAATCTGGCAAGCACAGAACTGTTACAGTAGAAACCGAATGTATGCTATTTCTTCGCTGGTATTCATTCCCTAAACTGATATTCCATAGACCTCTGTGCATGCTAGAACGCTGCGCATGCCAAAACTCTCAAATATAGCTAACTGAGACACACGAGCCAGCATGCTGAAGCATGCATATCCGCGCATCTCCTCATTACAGCTTAGAACGGCATCTACTTTGGAATCCCTGTTCTGCAAGCGTTCGATCGAAACAAAATTGATTTATGACGACGCGAATCCCGGCGATGCCAAGCTCCAGACTATCGCTTTCAACACCAATCGATACTATTTATGGCAACGAAGGCTATGCTGGTGACAACACATGACTGAATATGTGCTACTAGCACACCAAATGTTAGCGGAGCAGCTGAGCCTCATGTCACTCCTTTCTGTTGAAATAATAAAAAAAATGCCAGGAAGGGGAAAATGGAAGCTTGCGATGAAAAAAAACAAGTGCTGATCTGTTCTAGCCTTCAGGACACAAGTCCGCTTGTTAAAACGTTGGCTCGACACAACCCATGTTAACGTAGTGATTAAAATGATCTCATGTTCAGACGCCCAATGGCAATGTAGACTTGTACCATGCAATATTACAACGATATTACATGCTGTATTGAGACGCCTGCCTACACGACATGCTTAAAAAGCATGAAAGTAATTTTCACCGCATTTCCAAGCAGAGGAAATTATTTTCACTGCATTTTTAAGCAGACGCATGGCTGTGCACCAAAGAGCCAGTTCAGAGACAAAGGAGCAAGAGAAAATGACTGTCATTCACGTACACAAGCTTGCACACAACTTAGCGCATGTAATAATAATAATAATAATAATAATAATAATAATAATGTATTAATGTTTATTTTCAATATGTTACATCTTGACATGTTAAAATGTGAAGAGATGATACGGCTAAAAGCAGATTAACTGCCTGACAATGGCCCTACCACCTAAACGCTGTTTAACAGGGTTTCGAACACATAAAAATGAAACAACGATATAGAAAGTGGAAGCACTAAAAAAAAATAAATATATAATACAGTCGAATCTCGATAATTTGAAATAGAAGGGGCCCAAAAATTTGTTTGAATTAAAAAAGTTCAAATTAATTAAAGCTAAATAAACGGTGGGCTCTCCATGCAGTGGCGCATGTGCATTGAGCTAACACACGAGGAGGAAGTTTCAGAAGACTTACATTTATTTTCAAATCACAGGATATCCATTATTAATTGAAGTAATCGGTGATTTATTTATTTATTTGTAAAACCCTCAGGGTACATTTGTACATTATGGAGGGGAGGGGCGGAAATACAGATGAACAACAAAATAACTACAGAATTATGTAAACAGCATTATGAAGATAAATATAATGATGAAGTTTTGCATGCAAGGAGTACACTTTATTAAAAAAAACAACTGAACTAGAACCACAAAGAATACACTAAACAGTCAATAACACTTACGCGATTAGTACAGTTCACGATTTTGAGTTTATTAGTGCATTCTTAAACCGAGTGGGGTCGGTGATGCTTACTAATGATGCAGGTAGGTTATTCTAATCTATTGACGTCTTAGGGAGGAATGATTGTGAACATGCTAAGGTTTTGTGACGAGGTACGCTGACCTTGTACACGTGATCATGGCGAGCAGAATGGTACGATGCCGGGTGAATCCAAAGTGAGCGAAAAAAAGGATTGTGGTGATAGATTTTATGAAATAATGAGATTCACGAGTTCTTTCTACGAATAGAGAGTAATAGAATATGGAGTGTACTCTTCATTAATGAAACACTAGCAGAGCGATGATAATTACTTAGGATGAAACGAACAGCACGATTTTGTATCGATTCTATTTCGTTAATTAATGTGACTTGATGTGGATCCCAGATGGATGAGGCGTATTCCAGTTTGGGGCGGACGTAGCTTACATATAGCAGTTGTTTTATTGTGCAGATGCAAATGAAAAGTTTCTTTTCAAATATCTTAATGAGCGGTTAGCTTTTGATCTTGTGCATTGTATGTGGTGCTTCCAAGCGAGGTCGTTGGTAATATGAATGCCAAGATAACGTTAGGTGCTAACAGATTGAAGGGGGCAGTTATTTAGTGCATAGGCCGGGCAGATTGTGTTAGAACGAGAAATGCGCATCAATTTACATTTGTTAATGTTGAGTTCCATGCACCATATGAGGCACCACTTATAAATGTTATTCATTGAAGGGTTGCTACATCAGAGGCATTTGTAATTTTGCGATATACGACGCAGTCATCCGCGAATAAGCAAATTTTTAAGAAAATGTTGTCGGGTATATCATTAACGTATATTAAAAATTAAAGAGGACCGAGGACGGACCCTTGAGGAACACCTGATTCAACAGGAGCCGAATCAGATGTGAAATCATTCGCAACCACAAATTGAGAACGGGAAGAAAGAAAACTTTCTATTCATCCAAGCACTCCCGGGTCAATGTTTAGTGCGCGTAGTTTGTGTAGAAGCAATACACATATAACCCTGTCAAATGCTTTGAAAAAGTCCAAAAAAATACAGTCTGTAAAAAAGCCGTAATCAAGATGCACATGCAAGTCATTAGTAAAAGTTACCAGTTGAGTCTCATAGGAAAGCAGTTTGCGAAAGCCGTGTTGACACCTAGAGAAAAAGTTGTTTTCTTCCAGAAATGTAACAAGGTTAGAGAATATTATGTGTTCCATTATTTTGCATGGTATCGAAGTTAACGATATGGTCCTGTCATTAGATGGGTCATGAGTATCACCAGATTTCGGAATCTGAATGATTTTCGCTGTTTTCCAGTCAGAAGGTAAAGATGAAGACGTGTACGATTGTGAAAAAATGCTCTCTAAGATAACTGAGGAGTATTCTCTGGTATTTTTCAGAAATTTCGCCGTGATTTCATCGATTCCACATGAAGGCGTAAGCTTGAGACTGTCTATTATTTTTGCTATGCCTGTAGAGTGAAAAATTATCGGATCCATGGGTAAAAAGTTACAGCACGGTAGCCATGATAGTTGTACATCATGTCTTGCAGGTGAGAAAGCCTTTAAAAACGCATTGTTTAGACTAGTAGCACAGTGGTCCTGGGGAATGGGATGACCGGCAGATGAACTGAGTGATATGATTTTTGATTCGGCAGGTTTTATTACATTCCAAAAGGTTTTCGGGTTCTCGATAAGCATGGTCGGAAGGGTGGTGTTAAAAAATGAAAATTTTGTATTTTTTACAGCAAATGTATAGGTCGAGGCAGCTTCTATGTAAGCCGTTCATGCAGTTTCACTTTGTACCCGCTTAGCTGTGCGAAAGAGACGTTTTTCCGGTTAGACAGTCGTTTTAAGGATTTAGTATACCATGGCGCATTGTTGTTCGAGAGAACACGCCTCGTTGGAATGAACCGGTTGACAAGATCATAAATTTTATTCTTTAAACATATTCCACTTAGCATCCAATGAGCGTTCAGCGGCATTAGGAAGAAAATTATCAAGGAAGGCACCAAGTTCTTGGTTGATAGCAGTAAAATTGGCTTTTTTGCAGTGTCGAATGATTTTCAGACTGTTATGAGACCGGAAAATTGGAAGGATAATGGTAACATGCAATACGTCATGATCACTCAGACCAGGCGAAAGTGAAACCTGGGATATCATATCTGTTGATGACGTTAGAACGAGATCTAAAAGGGATGATGTGGTGTTCGTTACACGTGTAGGCAAAGTAACAACTTGAACTAGGCTAAAGTCTGCGCATATGTCGATGAAACGTTTTGATTCTGTGGAAGTTGGATTTAATGAAGGACAAGTGCCTGACCACAAAATATTCGGTAAATTAAAGTCTCCCATAAGTATAATAGGTGCACTGGGGAAACGAGTACCTATTTGACACAAACAATCGTGCATGCTGCCATAAAAAGTGGAGGCAGATGATGGTGCTCCGTAGTAACAAGCAATCAGAGCCTTTTTATAATTGACAGTAACATAGCACCATACACATTCTATGTCGCATGTTATAACCACAGGAAAACAGTCTAAGCATTCATTGACAGCAATTAATACACCACCACCTAGCCCCTTAGGACGATCGGCACGGTAAACATTATACTTTTTATTGCAGTGGAATAACTCAGAGTTTGTAACTTGACTCGTCAACCAAGTCTCGGTTAGTGCAATTACATCTGCATCACAGTCATTTATTAGGCCGCATAAAAGATCTTTTTAAGGTAAGACACTACGTATGTTAGTAAAAAGAACCGGTAGGCTGGATGTCATCGGTTCAGCGTCCCTACCCTTCGCCTTATCCTATGTGGGTGCTGTTAAAATATTGCGCCGGGGCCTCAAGACTCGAGCAGACGCTGCGGTATTATTCATGGTACTCGATGAAATCATTTCATAAACCTTTTGCTCATTAGCATCGTAGCCATAGCACTTTCCATCAACTAATAGCTTTTTGTATCTTAACTTGTATGGCCGATTCAGACTTTTTCCATATTTTGTTAGGGTTTTTCTGGCGTTGTGTGTAGCGGCACAGAAATCTTTACTAACCGTGATATTACTTTCTTTTAGCCATGTACGCTTGGATAAGATTTCTTCTTTAGTTTTATAGGCAGTAAAATTAACAATTAGTGGACGTGATTTTCCTTCAAAAAACCGACCGATGCCATGCGCCCGCGATAGGTAATCACTAGGAACGCTTATGTTTAGAGTGCTTTTTAGGATGTTGATTATTTTCTGCTCTGATTGAAAGGCAGACTCGCCGGAAATATCTGTTATCCCATAAAACAGTATATTATTCCTACGAGAACGATCTTCTGCATCATTCGATCGGTAACGTAGAACTGCAGCGTCTTTAGTGATGCCTCCAATGGCCTCGGCGACTTCACCCAATTCATGCTGCCATTTTTCAAAATTTCCCGTCTGAGTCTCTACATTCTCGAGCCTTACTTTGATTTCAGATATCGCACTTGCTTCTGTTTCCTGGTGTGTTTTTAGCTCACTAATAGTACCGAGCATTTCTTTTTGATTAGCTTCCATTCTTTTAGTTCTTTGATTCAAGTCGTGCAATGTTTTCAGAACTTCGGTTAACGTATCCGATGGTTGTTTTTTTGGGGGCCCAGGATTGCTTTCAATATCGCCACACAAAAGTAATAGCAAAGAATTGGAGCAAGCACTGCTTCTGGTCATGGAAGCACGATTATAAATGGATCGTTAGATCTTAGTCTTGTCATAGAAAAACAACTGACCTGTGGAATGAAGAAAAAGATGTGTGAGGCCATGATTCCTGTCGTGCGTCCATGCCCACTGAAGACTGCGTTCGATGCGCCGACCTTAAATGGGTCAGCGATCAGCGCAGATGATGACGTTGTGGATGCGCAGTGGATATCAAGCGATTGTCGATCCGTGACGCGCCCTTCCTGACAGAGAAGGACGGCAGTACACGAAAACAAGGTAGCTGGGAAGCTCTCCACCGTCATAGCCCAGTAGCAAGGTTCATTTACGGCATTTCCATCGACGAAGCACTGGTTGACAGGACGTCTCTCAGACTGTGGCAAGCAGTAGACATCAGGCCAAGACGAAGCAGGTGAGGCATATTCATCCATAAGGCTTGCGTCTGCAGTTGCCGAAGCGTTGCATAGCATGTCACCATGACGAAGGATGCCATGGCAGTCCGGGCCAAGGGCCAAGGCGCCAAGCAACTGTGGAATGAAGAAAAAGATGTGTGAGGCCATGATTCCTGTCGTGCGTCCATGCCCACTAAAGACTGCGTTCGACGTGCCGACCTTAAATGGGTCAGCAATCAGCGCAGATGATGACGTTGTGGATGCGCAGTGGATATCAAGCGATTGTCGATCCGTGACGCGCCCTTCCTGACAGAGAAGGATGGCAGTACACGAAAACAGGGTAGCTGGGAAGCTGTCCACCGTCATAGCCCAGTAGCAAGGTTCATCTACAGCATTTCTATCGACGAAGCACTGGTTGACAGGACGTCTCTCAGACTGTGACAAGCAGTAGACATCAGGTCAAGACAAAGCAAGTGAGGCATATTCATCCATAAGGCTTGCGTCTGCAGTTGCCAAAGCGTTGCTGTGTAGCATGCCACCATGACGAAGGATGCCATGGCAGTCCGGGCCAAGGGCCAAGGCGCCAAGCAACTGTGGAATGAAGAAAAAGATGTGTGAGGCCATGATTCCTGTCGTGCATTCATGCCACGACAGGAATTTCGCACGCAGCTTGCAAAGCATTTCTACTTTGGCTTCAGCATTCTCCGGGCAAGAGAAGTTGCGCGCAAAAATGTGCTGCTGTCAGATAGGAAGGAGACGCAGCACGATGCGCTTTGTCCCAGAGTCTCAGTTAACTCATCCGCCCATCATCATCCGTACGTCTGTCCCGGCACTTCCTCCCTCCTCGGTGCCGACACTTTCTAAAGACAACGACGACAACAACAACTGTGTAGCTCGGCTACGCAGCCACAGCACGGCCAGCACGTGACAAGAAACGAGGAGCGTCTCGACGCGGAGAGAAGCAGATCGGCATTGGAGAGAAAACCAACACTCCACGGGGCAGCAGTTTATTTTTTTTGCTTTCTTCGCGCGCGTCATTGAAAAGAGAAGGGTTACGTGGCAGGGACAGGAAAGGGGGGAAGCGTCGCACCGGCGTGTGAGAGACTCTCTCCCCCCTGCAGGCGCAAAGCTGTGCTCCTGCAAGGGGCAAGGGCTTACTTTCTCTCTTCGCGCACGGTGTTGGAAGAGAAGAGTCTTTACGTGGCAGGGACGGGAAAGGTGGTGGTGGTTGTGATTAGAGGAAAGAAAAGACGCCTAATTTCTACAGCCCGTTAGGGAGCACGGTGCAGTGTCTTCTGGGAAAAGGAGAAGCGTGACACGAGCGCGTCACAGATCGGCATTTCAGAGAGAGCAAACATTCGACAGCAGCTTTTTCTTTCTTTTTCATTTCCTTTGCGCGCAGCGTTGAGGTGTGGTAGGTGCCGCTGCGGGATTGGGTGGGGTGCTGAGAGCATTTTCAGAGCGCGGTATGTTCGAATTAACCATCGCAAATGCTTGCGCATTCGAATTACCGGGCGTTTTCGCCCATTGGAATACTCATAGCTTTGACGGGACCTCATCGTGAGTTTGAATTAACCGGAAGTTCGAATTAATTGTGTTCGAGTTAATCGGATATGACTGTAGATAGCACCCCGATAGGATCATGCGTGGTTTGCTTGCAGTGCCCACCCCCTTGTATGTTACTCCACCTTTTTTTTTGCTATTTATTTAAATAAACTTCAGTTGTTAGATGGGCTTTCCCTGTGAAAGTCCAGTTTTTCGTCGTCAACTTTGCAGCGCAGCCTTTTCCTGCAGTATGTTCCAATTAGCCCCCACACAAGCTTTTCTGAACAATTATCTTGCACATCATTGTAAAAACTGTGGATGTTAGCCTGCATTTAAAGAAACAAATAGTATTTCGATGATGATATATAGTGTTTCTTGGCGCAAGGGCCACGTTATGGCCAAAGAGTGCCAATACATGCGACAAAAGATTTGGGCTATGGGTATGATGAGTGGCTATAAAAGGGCCTAATAATCCTCACTCTAAAGGCGGGTAAACATATAGGGAATAAAATTATGAGAGTGACATGAAATGTGTAGAGTGAAAACTACTGGCCAATGGTTCTGATGACAAGCTATGTAGAGATTATAGAGCACGAATGTTTCTCCGGCGTCCTTGTCTCCAAGGGCCGTGAAACATGTGCTTTCTAATGTATGTACGGCAGCAACAACCTCTTGTGAGAGGTTGTTCTACAGATTACCAGGGTAGATCACGTGGAAGTTGCGAACATCTTTTAAAAATGCGAATAATGAATGATGTTTGAAAAGTGGATCTCTACCGAGGAACATCGCCGGGTGAAGAGGAATTTGTTCTCGGTAGGATGTTGCAAAATGCTTTTTTCGAATAGGAGCTAATTCACTGCACTGTATCAAAATATGTAGGACACTAAGGGGTTCGCCGCATTTCTCACACATTGGTTGATCACTACCGGTGAGAAGGTGTGAGTGTGTACTATATGTGTGTCCGATACGTAACCGACAGAGTGCTACTTCTGTATGGCGTGTTTGTGATGTTGGTGGCCAGTCACCAAGGTAAGGCTTGATTAAATGCAATTTATTATGTACTTGTCCGTCCCACGTACGCTGCCAATAATCCCTCAGCTTTTTTCTCAAAAAGGGTTTCAAGTCCATTACGGGGACAGCTACAGATGATTCGCATGGATTGATGTTGCGAGCTTATCTGCTAGAACGTATCCCTCAATTTCACGGTGTCCTGGTACCCAACATACTACTACATGCTGTTTCGATGCGTAAATGGCACAAAGGAGAGAGTATAGCGAAGCAATGACAGGATTTTTGTACTTTCTGATGGCTTTTAAAGTTTTTACAATGTTTAATAAATCCGTGTATATGACTGCATTACTTATTTTCGTTTCTTTAATGTGTTTTGCTGCCGCCAGTATTGCATAAGCTTCAGCTGTAAAAATGCTTGTGTGAGGGTGGAGAATACAGACATCCAAAAAAGATGGGCCCACCGCTGCATAGGATACACCCGCGCAAGTCTTTGATGCATCAGTGAAAAATTCAGGATAGGTATATTTGTGTGCTAATTCCCAGAAGTACATCTGAATGTGTAGGGGTGGGGCATGCTTTGTCACAATCATGAAAGATGTGTCACAATTTATAACCTGCCAGTGCCATGGCGGGGCGCATGTAGTAGAAGCCATTACGCGGTGTTCGAGCAATACGACGCCTGTGTCCAAAGCTAGTGCTCGAACACGCAGCGAGAAGGATTGTTTCTATGTGGGTCAGTTTTGAAAGAGCTGGGAGCTGGATGTGTCGTTTACAGCAGGGTATGTAGGGTAATCGGTCTTTGCGGTTATCTTCAAAAAATATGTAAAAGACAGGTACAATCTTTGTATATGTAGCGACCATTCATCTGAGTCTGCGTAGAGGCTTTCCACGGGGCTTGTACGAAAAGCTCCCGTAGAAAGGCGAATGCCTAGATGGTGGACAGAGTCCAGCATTTTCAATGCCGTTGGTGGTGCGGACTGGTACACTATCGCCCCATAGTCTAGACGTGTGCGAATAAGGCTTTTGTAGAGGCTCCTCATCAAACATTTTCTGTCGCTGCCCCAACTTGTGCGCGACAGCACTTTTAGGATGTTCATTGTTTTCATGCATTTCACCTTAATGTACTTAATGTGTGGTATAAACGTGAGCTTCGTGTCTAGAATTATGCCTAAAAATTTTTGTTCACTCTTGACAGCTATGCACTCACCCTGCAACTCTATATCAGGATCAGGGTAGAGTCCTCTCTTCCTAGAAAACAGAACACAAGAGCTCTTTAGTGGATTCAGACTGAAAGCATTCTCATCTTCCCATTTACACACCTTGTTAACACAGAGCTGAACCTGTCGCTCGCATGCCGAGAGATTACAGGATTTAAAACCTATCTGTAGGTCATCAACGTATGCTGAATAAAAGATGTTACGTGGGATGCACGATCGCAGGGAGTTCATTTTGACTACAAAGAGAGTACAACTGAGGACATCGCCCTGCGGTACTCCCGTTTCTTGCACGAACGGTCGTGATAACGCATTGCCTACTCGAACACGAAATGTAAGATTGGACAGATAATTTTCCATTACACTTAGCATATTACCTCGTATACCTAAATGTGTGAGGTCTCTCAATATTCCAAAATGCCACGTTGTATCGTATGCCTTGTCCATGTCAAGGAAGAGAGATAGGAAAAACTGCTTATGAATGAAAGCTTCGCGTATTTCCGCCTCTATGCGGATGAGATGGTCTGTGGTGGACCGACCCTCTCGGAATCCGCACTGATGTAGGTCGAGGAGTTTGTTTGATTTTAAAAAATACAATAATTGGCAGTTTATCATCTTTTCAAATAATTTGCAGAGGCAGCTAGTCAGAGCAATAGGCCTGTAACTCGATACGGAAGATAGATCTTTGCCCTGTTTAAGAATACGTATTAATATGGCCTCCTTTCCACGCAGAGGGAATCTCGCCAGAAGCCCATATGGAGTTATACAGATAGAGGAGAGTTTTTTGTGTTTCTTGAGGTAAGTGTTTAGGCATCTGATATAAAACACGGTTAGAGCTTGGGGCTGATTTGTTGCAGCAGTTTAGCGCTGCCTGCAACTTAGCCACGCTGAAAGGTCTGTTGTATGGCTCATTTTTTCCACATTTACATTCAAGTTTTTGCCTTTCTACTCTCTCTCTTTGTATCGTTTGAACGTATAAGAATAATGCGATGAGCTGGACACGTGTTCAAAGTATGCTCCCAGGGAGTCTGCTTGATCCTCAAGGCTGTTAGCCTCTGTGTCTACTAGAGGGAGTGAGTGAGTCTGTCGACCTCTTATCCTATTCACTCTATTCCAGACCTTAACTTCATCAGTATAGGAATTAATGCCTGACAAAAACTTCTGCCAGCTTTCTCTCCTAGCCTGTCGGCGCGTCCTTCGCTCTTGAGACTTTACTTGTTTGAAATTGATCAGATTCTCTGCAGTTGGGCAGTCACGCAATAGACACCACGCTTTATTCTGCTTTTTGCGAGCATTCCTGCAGTCATCGTTCCACCACGGGACACGACGTCTGCAGGGACCACAACTTGTCTGGGGGATACATTCTGAAGCAGCGTCAATAATAAAAGCAGTGAAATACGTAGTGGCAGAGTCGATTCCTAGAGAGGAAATCTCAGCCCACGATATAGTAATAAGACTCTGGTACTTCTCCCAATCTGCTCTGTCTACCTTCCAAGTTGTAGCCTGAGGTAGAAATTCATCTTCTTTTGGCGTCTTCAGTAATATGGAAAAGTGATCACTTCCATAGGGGTTTTTAATAACATCCCAATTAAAATCAGGTAAAAGTGTAGGAGAAACAATGCTAAGATCAATGCATGAATACGTTTTGTTTGCCAGGCTAAAAAATGTTGGTTCTTTCTTATTTAAAATGCATGCATCTGTGGAAAGAATAAAGTTCTCAATCAAGTGGCCTTGCGCATCACTCCTCGAGTCACCCCACAAAGGGCTGTGGGCATTAAAATCGCCAAGGACGATATATGGTTTAGGTAGTTGATCCATAAAGATTGAAATTCTTGTTTCTGCAGCTGATAATGAGGAGAAATGTACACTGAGCAAATGGTAACAAGTTTCCCTAAGACAACAGCACGAATGGTTGCTGCTTCGAGGGCCGTTTGTATCTGCAAATCTTGACACGCTATGCATTTGTCTAATATAATAGCAACGCCACCTGATGATGCGATTGCATCATCTCGATCTTTGCAGAAGATCATGTGGTCTCTAAGGAAATTCGTATGTTTTGGTTTCAAGTGTGTTTCTTGTACACACAGCACTTTTGGCGAGCGTTTGTGTAAACGTCCTTGGACATTGTCGAGGTTTTTAAGCAGTCCTCTGACGTTCCATTGTATAATTTGTGTTTTCATATTGGGTGTAAAGTAGTGCTGTGTATACAGATTGGGGGTGACTTACTTTACAGAGCCTTTAGGAGGCCCTGTAATTGGTGTTTTTTCTTTCTTGGAGCGGTCAAGGGGCTCTCGCCGCTCCTTCGGCCCAGTCGGCGCCGGTGGGTCAGTGGTATCCATTGCCTCTGGAGAGGCGCCAGACAGTCGTGTACGTGGGGTAGGCTTTGCCTTGGCAAACAAAGCCTTCGCCCCCACCGGGCCAGAGGTCAAAGGAACCTCTATAGTTTGTGTGTTGCCCTGGCTGCTGCCAGGATTCACAGGGGCCTTTAGTAAGCCCATGTTTAAAGAGGGCGGAGCAGCCAGTGCTGCTCTTCCAGTGGGGTCTGCTGGCGGTTGCCTCGGCACGCCAGGCGTTGTCCGGGGCTTTGCCGAAAACCGTAGTGGTGCTGACCCCCCTTGCACCACTTCGGCGAATGACTTCTGTAGAAAAGTGTGCGATGCGCGCTGTCGGGCTTCTCTGAAAACTGACATTTTCTTGAAATTTAATTGTGAGAATTTCTTTTTCTCTTTTCCAGGCTGGGCATGAGCGAGAATAAGCGGGATGGTCACTATCACAGTTCACGCAATGGGCCTCAGCCTCAGACTTACAGCCATCAGAAGAGTGCCCTGTGGTGGCACACCTTGCGCACATGAGCTGCCCTCGACAGCTTTGGGAAGCATGGCCAAATCGTTGGCACTTGAAACAACGTCTTGGGTTTGGTATATATGGTCGAACACGGAGCATGAGATAGCCTGTAGCGACTGTTTCTGGGAGTTTGTTTGTTCCAAACGTCAGTACAATGTGTTTTGTGGGGGTTCTGCATTATTTCGCCTAATTTTAATATGCTGCACGTGTATGACATTCTCGTCTTTCGAGCCGTCCAAAAGTTCTTCGTCGGTAAGGTCTACAAGAGCTTCATCTGATACGACACCTTTCACTGTGTTCAATGTCCGGTGAGCGGTAATGGTGAGAGGTTTGTCCCCGAATGCAACAAAGTTGCTTAGTTTCTGATACTGGATTTTGTCTTTTACTTCTATTAGCAGGTCCCCACTGGCCATCTTGGTGGCTTCGTAGCCAGTGCCGATGGTATCAGTGAGGCATCTGGAAACTAGAAATGGTGATATGTTTGTTGCTTTTTTTCCCGTGGTTTCACAATGTATGACATGATATTTTGGGAACAAGTCTTGATTCTTCATTACACATTGTGATGATGATGATGATGATGATGATGAGCGGTGTCTTGTAGCACAAGGACCAAATGAAAACTGTGAGGCTGCTTCGGTGCGCCTCCTTTTCTGGGCGCGATCACTTAGGAAGGGGTTTGGTGATCCCATGAAAGAAAGCGTTTGTTCGGCAACGGCGCCTACCACCCACCACGGAGCCCAACTAGGGGACGTGGCAAAGCATGTGAACACGTCTGCGCAACGCCAGCAGTACGCCATCACTATAACCTAATATGGTTTATCCTAGGTTGGATAAGCACACAAGGTTAACCCTTGCCGCCAGAAAATTTAAAAGTAGATGGAAAAGAGAAGATGACAGGACAGATAAAAAAAGGGAGATAAAGACGAAGATGTAGGGAGAAAGAGATAGGAAAAGGCCACTGCCGATTTCCCCTGGGTGGGTCAGCCCAGGGGTGCCGTCTACGTGAAGCCGGGGCCAAAGGGGTGTGTTGCTGCCACTGGGGGGCCTTAAAGGTCCAATCACCCAGCATTTGCTCAACCCCCAAGATCCCCTTTTCCCCGGACACGGCAAAGCCATGCACGGCTAGGCGTGGGAGGGAGTAAAAACTTCCCCGTTAGTTCGGGTTCGTGGTGTCGCTACACACCAAACGCCTACTCGCGTAGGCGCCCCTGCGGGGAACAAATAGTATTTCAACATAAGTATCAGCTGACACATAAGATTGTGGAATCATACCACATGCAAAAGAAGAGACATGACTGTGTTAGCCAAGCCATGGTTGTGCTGCAAGATAAAAAATACACCTATCGCGTAGTGCTTGGGAAATATATAATAAACAACAAATAACAGAGACAATTTTGTGATCCCAGTATGAGTGCTTTTTTTGTTGCACCCTGCTCTGTTGTACACGCACAAAGAAGCTTGTATCCACTTTAAATACTCTTTTTTTTTTTACTAATAGAACTCGCAAGCATTGTGATCATCAGCTTCTGTCTATTTATTCATGTGCTTCAACAAAATTTCTAATCATGAACGTAATCAAACTGGCCCAACTTGCCATCTTGCTGCTGTGCGGTAGAGTATCTGCTTCCCACCCAAATAGCCAGGAGTCGGTCCTCAACCTGACTTTGGCAATTTGTATTATGCTTATTTTATTTGAATCTTTTTCGATTGTTTGATCTTGGACAAGATGATAAATTTTTGCTCAAAACCAACGACACAAACACTGATGCCGATGCCGCAATTCCCGTTAAACAAGCTCTTTAGCGCTATCTAATTGTGGCCGCCACAGTGGTACAGTGAATACAGTGCTCGGCTGCTGATTCAAAATATGAGCGTTTGATACTAGCCCTGAAAACTGCATTTGGAGGCAAAATGTGCTTACAATGAGATGGGTATTGAAGAATCGCAAGTAGTCGAAATTTGCAGAGCCCTTTATTATGCCAGACGTAATATTTGTTTAGCATAAGCAAGAAATAGAAAAAACTAGCTGAGAAGAGAAGAAGACAGTGCACAGGGCAAGCGTATCAACTGGCTTTATTTCGGGTAAACTACGGAGAAGATACATCACCTATAGCACATCTACATAGCTGTAGCATAGCTAATCAAGCATTGATCTGAAAAACTGAACTTGCTGCCGAACAAATGTATGAATCTGTCACTAATACACTCTATACCCTTGCTCTTGATATGGAAAGCTTCCAGGAACTCCCTTCCAAGCAAATCTCTTCCCTATGGCATGCATCTTACTCATGTCGTGGTTTTAGAATAGAAAAATCCCGAATTTAGTATTGTTACCTGCCCTGCTGCAGTGGTTCAGTGACTAAGGCTGCTGACCCGCAGGTCGAGAGGTCAAATCCCAGCTGCGGCAGCTGCATTTTCGATGGAGGCAAAAATGCTGTAGGCCCGTGTGCTCAGATTTGGGTGCACGTTATAGAGCCCCAGGTGGTCAAATTTGCAGAGCCCTCCACTGTGGCGTCTCTCATAATCATATGGAGGTTTTGGGACATTAAACCCCACATACCCAATCAGTATTTTTACCTGAATCTTTTGGTAACACAAGAGAAACAAAAGAGCTACTCACCGGTGATTTGAGTAGAGTGTGCACTGTTTAAAATCTGCTCCTCCAGAACGACCACCGAGCTTTCCTCAGTAATGAGGTAGTTGGTGAGAATCAGTGCGTTGTCATCCCCACCTGTCACTACGAGGAGCATCCTGTCTGCAGAGCCAGAGATTTGAACGTGAGGTGACAATCACGGGAGTTAATCACATTAGGTCATAATGATAAAATGAAGTAGTACAGTTAAGCCCATTTATAGGAGGCATGCTCCGGGCAGCAATTCTTGTCTTTTATATGAGATGTCTCTTATAGGCCGAGTACTTTGTATACATTTTCTTATCAACCCGTATTTTACTGTAGGCACACTGGTATCTTTTATACCCAATTGTCACTTATATCACTGTCTCTTATAAAGGGGTTCGACTGTAATACTGCCACTTTTGCTGACTGTATACACTCTGCTATAAAAAATGTCCGGGCCTTCGTTCGTTTTCCATTTTCTTTTTTTTTTCGTAAAAAATTGCACATCTGAAAAAAAAAAAGCCCTTTTGAGTCCCGATTTCCATACATGAAAACCATGCTGGGCTGGGGCTGAATGAATCAATCAAGAACTCAAAGCAGGCCAACCTGGTTGTAGCTTTTTTGTAATTTCTTTATAGCTTTGCACTGTCAGCCCATCTCGACCTTTATGAACTGTCCCCTTTGAGGGCTTCAGCTAAATTGCTCTTGCAGTACTTGAATTGGTATAACCCATTATGATAAAAAAGAAGGCAGTGACTATGACCACGGGGCCCGTCAATGTCGAGCTATCGTTATAGTGAAGGGGCCTGTCAGCATAGTGTAACCATGACTAGAATAACGGGGTCCATCAGCGAAGTACTATAATTAAATAAAGGGGGCCTGTCAGCGTATTGTAAGCGTGATTGTGGCGACGGGACTTGTCACCGTATAGTGAAATTATAATAGTGACAAGGCCCGTCATAATTGCGATGCAGCTATAGCGACGCGCCCTGTCACCGTAAAGCAATGACTATGGTGAAGGGGCTCGTCACCATAGTGTAATGGTAAAAATGAAGGGAGGGGGGCATTGCTATAAATTTGTAGTTTGAGACCCCACCGCCTAGCGGTTATGGTGTCGCAGTGGGTTGACGCGCAGTTGGAGATGCGGTCATGCCACAGGGTGTCAGTTCGAATCCCGTTTTGTTATTCTTTTATTTTTCAACTTTTTTATAAGAATGCATCAATACTGACATTACAGCTGTCCAGAAATCAAAAGTTTGTTATTTTTTGCGAAAAAATCACGTCATTGTTTGTGCCGGTTGTTAGCCCTACCACGTTGATTTTTTGAGGTGCAGTGGATACGTTGTTAATGTGCAACATGCATTGTTGGTGTGAGAGTTCAGTTCGAGTCGCGCAGACAAAGTGAACTTTTCTCTTTCTTTCCTGCTTTCACTATTGTTTCGAGTAATGTTGCCTATTCTAAAAACAGCATCCTACAGTGGAGCAATGGGAGGAGCCGCTGGCCAGCGAGAACCTGGACGATCAGCTGAGTCGAGGTTCTCGTTGATGGATTCAGCTCTCTGAAGGGCTGCCACAGAGCTCTGGTCTGAGCTCCCCCCAAACGTAAAATCTACTGCAGTACTGCAAGTGTAGCGAGTTTTCACCACCACCAATAAAAGCGCACACGTGCACAGACACTACCGCATCGAGACAAATAGTACAGGGTGCTGTAATAATGTACGAGGTGGCTCGTATTAACAACGCTGCCCGTAGTGACAGGCCTCGGCATAGTGCTGCTGTTCGTGCTGTTACTGAAGTGACGGGAGAAGTTTTTATTTGTTTTTTTTCTTTACTGATGCGCGAGGTGACTGCGTTCAAGCTCCCCATGATTAACTTCCCTCATCATAGGACACATCAACGCTGCTAGATGCACGTTCATTCTCGCTTATTCGTTTCATCGACTCGGTCACACGTTGTGGTTTACCCAAGCCCGCAGCCACACCAGCCAGTGTGCACTTGCAAGTTAAAGCATCCAGGCGACCGTTCATGTCCACGACTTCAGCGCACTTGCATTTGAATCGCTGAGGACAATACTGAACATGTTTCACTCCGCAAGACAAGCGTCGTCTCAAGATGGGAAGACAGCTACAGAGAGCACACCCCTGTGTGAGTATCTACTGCACCGTTGCGAGCTCGAATGTATATGCTTGCATATAGCAATAGCACACTGTCATGGGACTAAAGCGATGCACATATGCCCTTGATTGAAGAAGCCGATTCAATCACATGAATAAGTCTGTGTGTGTGATTTCAAGCAAAGTAGGCCTGAAGTCGGAGATACATGTATTGTAGTCATATGTACTGTGGTTTTGGGACTTAGTGAAACATACTGTCCAACCACACAGCCCTCAGAGTAACACGTTCTATGTTGACCTGCACAATGTTTGGCATCAGCCCATCTGTCCTCTTTATACAGTGACACGAAAAATACGCAGAACGAATTGATTTGGGAGCATCACATTATATGTGACAAATTATTAGTTGGAGTTACAGTATCCATGCAAAGAAATGGAAACCCCATTGAGGGTGGCCGTTCAATGGGATAATAAACTGAATTCAAATGCATACAATGAAAGCTGCTCGCCCAGCGCAGTATCAATCGGAAATCATCGGGAAACGTCTTCTTTCCACGTTGGATGTAAACCAAAGTTGATAGTTATTTCTCCTATGAATAAACACGATTATCATTTTAAAAAGTAACATTACTGTAAATAATACTGAGAGAATAAAATAAAAAAAAAGAGCACAATCCACACCGATGTCGGACACCAACGACACTGCACCACGAAATCGCAGAACGCAACAAGGTTTTCTTGCTGCATTACCTTGAAAGAAAAAAAGGCAAAAAAAGGAAAACATTCAAATAGGGGAATTCAAACTGACGACCTGCATCTCCAACTGCATGTTAAGCCACTACACCACCAGAGCAGCTAGACGGCGGCGTCTAAAACGACAACAAACTTACGGCAACGGGCCCCCTCATTTTTACTATTACACTACGGTGACAGACCTTCTCATTGTAGCCATTGCTTTACGATGACGGGTCCGTCTCTATAGCTTCATCACTATTATGACAGGCCCCGTCACTGTTGTGATTTCACTAAGGTGCCGAGCCCCCTCACATCAGCGATAGTACTGCGCTGACGAGCCCCGTCACTATAGTCCTGATTACACTATGTTGACAGGCCCCCTCCCTCCAAAGATACTACTGAGTTGACAGGCCCCGTTACCATAGTCACTGCCAAAAAAAATGGCCAAGCAGACCGACACAAAAGGACAAAGTGTTAGAAAAGTTACTGCTGGCAGGGACCAAACCTGTAATTTCTGAATAATGCATATAATGCTTTACCAACTGAGCTACAGTTTTGGTCATCCCCTGTCCAGCGCTCTGTCCACTTGTGTCGGTTTTCTGGGCCCTTTCTTCTTTACCGTAATGCGCTATATACCAGTTAAAGTACGATGAGCCAACTCGCACAATCTTCAACATTTGTGCTCTTGCAGATTCTGAGCTCTGCTTGCCAAATTGGGGGCTATATGCAGCTCGGAAACTAGTGCTGGTGGCCTTGACGACGAGTGTGGAACACTTTTGTTTTGCCTGTTGGCATCATGTAGCATGTGATCTTATTACGAGCGTGGAGCTGACTAATATTCCTTCGCATACTACCTGAAGCCGTCAAGTCTGCCAGAACAAGACCCTCACTATAAATAAACGAAAGTAGAAATTTAAAAGCTCGTGTTTTATAGTGAAAGATATTATGAGATTACAAGGGTCACGTGTGCCGAAGTTGTCTGTCGCAGCCGGTGTCCGTAACCAATATTGCACAAAATAGGAAAAAAAAAACTAACTAAAGGAAAAACAACCAGGACACAATGAGATTCAAACCCGGGTACCCTATGTGCCAGGCCAGTATTCCACCACTGAGCCACGCGGCTGCTGTGTTTATTTCTTCAGTGATCTTAATCAAACTGCACAGGATTATGCAGTTTTTTTCTGCTAATTTCAAATATTTAATTAGTTCCCATAACTCATCATGTTCATGAGATAACTTAAGTTCACCTTCTATTGTTTAAGGCCTCCATAGAAAAAAAAGTACCTACTTAAGTGATATTTAAGATATGCCGACATGAACTAATGACTATAGATTGAAAGTATGCAAGAGTTTTTTTTTTTATTTCTAGGCCCTTCATGGGTATTTTACAGCAAAATGAGCTATACATTTTCAAAAGCAGTTGGAATTGTGTTACAATTTTGATGAGTAATTAATTAAAAAGACTTGTGCTCCAAATTCTGCTCCTATACTTGCATTCTACAACACACATACACGTTTCCATAGCAAAAAGAATTATTGTTGTACCTGCCCTAGCTGCAGAGATATATTGAGGCCTCAAAATCGAACAGTCATAAACTTTTTTGAGACAAATGAAAAAAAAAAAAAAAAACTGAAAACACACAGTTTCTTCAAAAAGCAAAAATCATGGTGTGGATGTTTTGCAATCCTCATAAAGTGTCATTAATTCATAGAAGAGCTTCTAACACAGGTTATGGCAAGTTATAAAGAGGCCTCGAAGTCGGTTCCCCATTTTTTTTGCAGGTTCTGCATGTTAACAGCACCAAGAATCTGGACAAAATAAAATTACAAGAAAATTACCACTTCCTGGTACTTGAAAATTTGCACAGAGATAGAAAAATACTTGCAGAAACCAAATATGTCAATTTAAAAACAATGAATTTTTTCTCACTTTTTGGTCTCAAAGACCAGTCTGCCCTTTTAAGTCTTCTCTTTGCCCATGCCTTTAAGTCTTCCCATGTGTCAGCCCAAAAGGTGTGGCAGCTTTCATGCAGAGGCACAACCTACGTCTTTTTTATTGCCACGTGACATCTGCAGTTGGTCACTGCAGATGCGCTAGAATTTGTTGAATGTGTTCTTTTTATTGCACGCGTAGACCTGTGCTCACTGTGTTTCATGATGCTACTGCCTGTTTTTCTGTATCACTTTTTTTGTGTGATGCATCGATAAGAAGGGTCACATCTTTCATGTTTTGTTTAAGAAAAGCGCGCAGCACGAGGCAGCGCTATTCCTGTTACGCCTACCAACAGTAACACTTGTCGACGTTGCCACCAAAAATTTTGGGCCCCTGTCCGACAAAATTAAGTGGCTGGCTCCCAGAACGTCTTTCAGTTTCTGGTGCACTAGTCGCAAGGTTATGTGACATCTGGTGGAGGTGCTGCTATCCCATGCCCAAGCCGTACTTTAGAAGCTGGAGCACCAGCCGCCTTTGTGCGCCTGCAGTTGACGTTGCCACCAGCCAGCGAGCAAGTTGCCGATTGCAAAACTTGCCTTCGAAGTTTAGTCCTTTTTCTACCGAGATGGCAACAAAGAAGACAGACGCTAGCACAAGCGATCCAGCTGCGACACCGACAGTCCTCCAACAGACAAGAGAGCTGCCAAAGTTCCACGGCTCACCGTAGGAAGACGACTAAAAATGGCTAGACAAGTTCGAAAGGGTAGCTAGCCTCAACAAGTGGGACGAGGACAGTAAGCTTCAGCATGCCTTTTTTGCATTGGAGGACTCCGCCAGGGTGTGGTTTGAGAACCCCGAAGTATCGCTGTCTTCTTGGCAACTATTCAAACAGATACTCCTGGAATCGTTTCCTTGTGAAAATGATAAGGAGCACACGAAGTTGCTACTTGAAGGGTGCATTCAACAGCCTAGTGAATCTGTTCTATTGTATGTGGAAGAAATGCTTCAGCTTTTTAAACGAGCATACCCAATAATGTCTGAAGACAAGAAGGTCCGTTTCTTTATGAAGGGCGTAAAAGAAAGTCTTTTTGCTAGCCTTTTACAGAACACTCCCACTACAGTTGAAGACTTCATAAAGAAAGCCAGCCACATAAAAAAATCGCTGCAAATATGTGCAGCAAGGCACTATGACCTGCTACCAATGACTACGATGGAGAGCAGCGCCCATGGTAACATTGCCCACGACGATAGCCGCAGAGACGTAATAAGAGCCGTCGTCCAGTAGGAACTTCGTATGTTGTTTCCTACTTTGCAACCACAGCTGTCGTCTCTCAGTAGTGTAATAAGAGAAGAAGCTCAGCATGCGCTTGGCACCTACGAACAATGCGAAGTCATAGCAAAACCACAACGGATGACATATGCTGCCATCGCTCACGGTTCAGCACGTCCCTTCATCCTATGCCAGGGCAACCCTGTGCCACAACGCTGTCTTCCACTTCCACACATGACCAGCCATGCGTTTCTGGTTCACCTGGCTGTCCTGAGGAAGATTGATATATAGCATGCATCGAACCAGCAACCACTGTGTTACCACTGTGGAGAAGCGGGACACATCTACTGCCATTGTCAATACAGACAAATGGATCTAGGCGGGTTTCCAGCCTCTGCACTGTGCCTGCAACGAAGTGAAAGACCACGAGATATTGCAGAGTACCTCAGCGCCACTGAATGGAGGCCCCGGAATTTCTTCTGCTCACCTTCGCCTACCTGCCACTCTTCACAGGAACGTCGGTCACAATTTGCGGATGTACGTGGCCGGTCGCCAAGCCCGAGAAATTAAACACTGCAGTCACTGGAGGTGTGGTTGATGTGGCCAAAAGTTCTGAAACACCTCCGCTGCGAACGACCAGCCTAAAAGTACACATTCGGCGACAAAGCGACGCTTTCCCCAGTCTATGTCATGAACCGAATGAATCTGTGCTCGACGAATACACTGTGGCGGGACACATAAATGGACAACATGAGGCAGTCGTGACCAAATCCAACACCCAAACTGCAACGCAACATCAAGAACGACAGACTTTGACGTATTTATTGATGGTCACAATGTTAGTGCACTCGTGGACACAGGTGCTGACTATTCCGCCATTAGCTTAGCCACCGAGCTAAGAAAAGTGAAGACTGAGTGGGATGGCACAAAGATGTGCACAGCTGTTGGTCACCTAATCATGCCAATTGGAAGGTGCACCGTGAGAGTCACAATACACGATGACACAGACACATACACAATCACGATTACAATACTTTAGCAGCGTTCTCGAGACGCAATACTCGGCATTGATTTTTCTCAATGGGCACGGCGCCGTCATCGATCTGAAGTCACAGTCGATTACGGTTTCAAGAGACCAAGCAGTAAACCGAGACCACAATGCTCAGTAAGCCGCACCCTTGAGAGTGCTCAAAGAAAATGTTAGCCTCAGACCCTACTCACCTACTCAAGTATGCTCTTTACTGTCGGCAGCAACACTTCAGAAGAAATGGATGGTATTGTTGAAGGAATTGCTGAGTTACTACTGCTTGACCAAGGCATCTATGTCACAAGAGGTATCACTAACTTCAAAAACGGGCACGCCCAAGTACTGCTCACAAAGTTCCCAGTGGAAACAAGACACCTCAACAAAGGCATGCCTGTTGCTTTTATAGAACATCTCGAAAAAATCAGCTACACATTCAGCATGACAAACTCGTCATCAGAACACGTGAGCGAAGTACCAGAAACAAGGCCCACATTTAACATCAACCACGATCTGCCAGCGCATAGAAAAGAAATGTTAATTAACCTTCTGTGGCAGGACAAAAACTGCTTTTCATCATCATCGAAAATCAAACAAAGAACAATCACCAAGCACTGCATTCTCACAGACAAATCTGTGCAGCCCGTTCGCCAAAGCCCTTATCGAGTAGCGATGAAAGAATGGGAGGCCATCAAGAAGCAGGTTGACAATATGCTACGTGATAACATCATTCAACCATTGCAGAGCTTTTGGACATCGCCTGTCATGCTTGTCAGGAAGAAGAATAGGACGTTGTGATTCTGCGTGGATTATCGTCAGTTGAACCATGTCACAAAAAAGACTGCAACACCTTAGACCAGCTAAGTTATGCCAAATACTTTCTCCTCAATAGACCTAAAAAGTAGCTATTAGCATATAGAGATCGACGAATGGGACAGGAAAAAGACTGCTTTCATCACGCTGGATTGCCTTTATGAGTTCAAAGTCAAGCCATTCAGACTTTGCACAGCACCGGCTACTTTACACAGGGTTATGGGCATGGTCTTGATCGGCTTGAAATGGCAAACATGCCTTGTCTATTTGGACGATGGCAGTTTCTTCGCGGCAAACTTCGAGGAACACCTGAGCAGAACGCGGGTTGTGCCCGAAGCAATTGAATCTTCCGGGTTGACTCTCAGACCGGACAAATGTGAGTTTGGTTGCCAAGAGTTACTGTTCCTCAGCCATGTTGTCAGCGAAATGAAGTAAGCTTGGACCCATGGAAAACTTCGGCCATTGCTGGCTTTCCACAGCGGATAAAAAAGCTCTTCGCCGGTTTTAGGGATTATGTGCCTATTATAGGCATTTTGTACCGAATTTCTCCAATATTGCTAGGCCACTGACACGACTGACAAAATCAGACGTTGAGTTTGCGTGGCAAATTCCACAAGCCGATGCATTTGCAGAGCTTCAGCGCTGCTTTCAGTTGCTACGAGTACTGCCACACTTTTATGAAAATGCGACGGAGATCCATACAGACACAAGCAGCACAGGCCTCGGCGCAGTGCTAGTACAAAGAAGAAACTTCCTCGAAAATGTCATAGCCTATGCGAGTCGATCTCTTTCGAAAGCGGAGGCAAAACATTCGACCACCGAAAAGGAGCGCCTCGCCATTATCTGGGCAACAGCCAAACTCCACCCTTCCCTATACGAACGGCTGTTCAAGGTAGTTACTGACCACCATGCTCTCTGCTGACTTGCTAACCTGGAAGACCCATCAGGCCACCTAACACGCTGGAGCTTGAGACTTTCAAGAGTTTGATGTCAAAGTTGTTTACAAGTCTGGACGCAAGCACACGGATGCTGACTGCCTTTCACGCGCACCCGTCCACGCTGCTGTGCAAAGATGCAGATGACAAGTTCTTTCTCGGAGCGATCTGTGCTACACAATTTGCTGAAGAACAGCAAATCGACCCAGACATGTGCACCTTGATTGAGTACCAGGAAGGCAAGACTTCATCCACTCCGCAAGCTTACAAATGTGGTCCATCTTTATTCTGCCTGCAAGACGACGCTCTCGTGAAAAAGACCTTTTTCCCAAACAGAGCAAGTTTCCTCCTTGTCGTACCTACGAAACTTCGCACAGAAAATATGCTAGCTTGCCACGATGAACCAGCATCACGTCACCTCGGATTCACCCAGACACTGGCAGGAATTCAAAATAAATACAACTACCCCAGCCTCATTGCTACACGGCGCTCTACGTGAAAACTTGTTGAGACTGTCAAGGACGCAAGAAGCACCTCCAGAAATCTTCTGGCTATTTAAACGCGATTGAACCACCCTCAAGAACTTTCTCGAACCTTCTCGAACCACTCCCGACATCGGCTGATGGCAAAAAATGGATCATCGTGGAAACCGATTATCTTACTCGTTTCGCCAAAACGAGGCCTCTCCCTAAGAGCATCACTACAGAAGTCACGAAGTTTTTCACCGAAAACGTTTTACTGCGACACGGGGAGTCCAAGGTGCTTATCACTGATAGAGGAACGGCGTTCACGGTTGACCTTACGCAAACAATTTTGCACTACAGCTGCACAAGCCACCACAGGACAACGGCTTACCACCCTCAGACAAACGGCCTCACTGAGTGTCTGAACAAAATCATTGCGGACATGCTATGTATGTAGACATTGAGCACAAATACGGGGACGTAGTTTTACTCTACGTGATGTTTGCATACAACACCAGTGCAGGAAACGGCAGAGATGACACCATTTATATGGCCCTATAGAAGAGAACCTGTGACAATGCTCAAACCAGGCTCCCAAACACGACTGACGAAAAGAACTTTGACATTGGCCTGAAGTGGCAAACATGCCTCGTCTATTTGGACGATGTTGTTGTGTTTCCCTGTCAAAAAAGTGAATTGGTCATACCAGTTCATAGCAATCGATCCTAAATGGAGTGAGTTGGAAAGCAACTGGGATGTGGTGCTTCAATGTGGAGGACCAATTGGACCACACAGTTATGATCAGTCATTCGAATAGGTCCACCAGTTTCCTATTGGTCTCCCAATTGCAATGTTTGTTACTCCAATCGGTTGCACACATTCCAATCGGTAAACCATTGGAACAGTGAATTTTAATTGGCCTCTCAATTGGAATGCTTGTTTGTCCAATTGAATAAGCACATTCGAATGGGGAAATACTTTGCAATTAGAAGAGACCCTTTATTGCAAATATTCTAGTTGTAAACAGCTCATGTTGTAAGTGTTCAACTGGTTGTATAGTAGAAACAAGGAATTTAAACTGGCTGACCAGCTGAAGACCAGTTCTCTTCAACTGGTTAACCCTATGAAGCGCCATGTGCAAGTTCCGTGAAGTCGGCAATGAGTAAGGTAGAAAAAATTTTGTAATATCTTTTCCAAAATCATAAAACACCTTGCTATAGTACTATATCTGCTACAAACGTTTCTTTCCACATCACATCTTTATGATGCGAGCAGCCACCGCAGTTTATTAATACAAGAACACAGTGAGAAAACGGCCGAGCAAGCGTTGGTTTAGTACAAACAACCCTTCCAAAAACGCTGCAATCTAAGCAATAAAGTAAGGTCAAAGTACACTTTAAAAATTAATTTCTCATTACAAACTTTTGTAATGTTTTTCGATGAAAGCAATAGTTGTGTAGTTTATATTTTCATAAAAGTGCATGCACTCACAGTGCAAGCACTGCAGCAAGTGACATCAGCATCATCATCACTACTGGACTGCACACCACCGCAGCGGACACCAGTCGCAAGCTTTACCGGCGTCTTTTATATCTAGCATCTTAGCAGTAATCGTGTTGGCCTGATCGATTGATTCAGCCCTATTTCTTTACAATCAAGGCAAGTATCTCATTTTTGAACCACCTTAACTGCTGTATTATTAGCACCTTTTGCACATTTTGCTCCTTACCCTAACTAGTGTTGGCTCGCGACTGCAGCGGACACAGTGCACGGGCGGAGCCAGCATGAAGTGTGGGAGCTACAGTACACGGTAAGTCTTCTTACATCGATAACATTTCCATCCTTCGTGTACAGATAACCACACTCGTCTAGAACACTCTGATAATGCGCTCCGAATCGTACTGTTCATGTTGGCATGCATGACTGCTTAGGACGAATGCTCACGTGTGGACTATCTCGAACTACACGATCTGGAAAGTGCCAGAGCGCGCAGTTACAGCGTTTTAGACTAGTGTGGTAACCTCTTTACTACAGCCATGTAGCTCAATTTTTTCTCCGTCTTATCATATTTTTCTTTCAAGCAGTCTGCCTGCATGATTGCTGATGCAATGCGGAATAAAAAAAGAACTTTGAGCAACAAGAATATACCAGCGACCTCCTTTCTAGGAGCTACTGTAGAATGAGCAGCAGTTTGACTACAAGTACCCTTGCTACCACGAATTGGGAGTTGTGCTACGAAGCTCGCTCTGTACGAGACAATTTTGCCGAACTATTGTTGTCCAAAAAGGCTCTTCATGTTGAGCAGCAGTTTGCTTTCATTAGATGACCATTTGCACTCAGCCAGTTAACCAGTTGGGAACCAGCCTATTTTAACTGGCTGACCAGTTGAGCACTTGTTACTTTTAATTGAATAACCACATCTATTCAATTGCTTAACCAATTGAACACCACGTACCTTCGACTGACCTTCTCGTTGGACACCAGTTCTCTTCAACCGGCAAACCATTTAGACGCCAGCTAGCTTTAATTGGATGACTACATCTATTCGAATTGGTTAACCAATTGAACACCACCTAGTTTCAACTGGGGGACCATTTAGGATTAACTGGATTACCAGTTGCACACCAGTGGACGTCAAACTCTGCACGTTAACTCGAAGAGATATGTCTTTAACGAGTCATCTCAAAGTGTCGAGGAACTAACATAGCTATCACGCCGTACTAAAACGCCCTACCACGCTACGCATGCTGCTCGTGCGCGTACGTCTTTTTCGGTTATCTACACTAACATACAGGCCCGTAACTCGTGCGGGGTTTAGGGGGTTCTGACCCCCCCGAAATTTTTTTGATGCTTTAACTTTTCGGGTGATACTAAAATATTTACACGCCTTCACAGCGACCACCAGCTGCCAAAGTTACACTGCAACTTTCCTGGCATTGCTTCCCTCTTCTTCCTTTCTTCAAACCTACCCTTTTACCAGAACACCTCAGCGCTCCCTCCCCCGCACGCACACCTGCCCTATTTGTACAGCTTTGCACTTCGCCCTCGCGTTCCTTCGAGTCTTTTTTTTTTTTCGTCTTTCACACCGTAGCAGCTCCTTTATTGATTCCAGATGCTTTCCTTGTGCATTGCCGCTGGAGAAGTTATCCGTCTGTGCGGACCGCACGTGTCAGCTTTGGGTTCCTACGAAAAGCGCGTCTACTTCTATGAAAGTAAACAGTTCGACAGCAACGGCAACACCAACACGACGTGCATAAATTTGCCAGGGAACGAAACCTCTAAGTGTAAAAACTCAGCGGCGCATTCCGAGGACGCAGGCTGCAGGGCAAACTTTTCTCAAACTGTAGTCCTCGCCACCGAAACGAATCATCGAAGATGACATCTACTGAAAGACTGGCATATCCGAACAACTTCGAACAACCTTAACCACACGCAAGGAAATCTACCTCTTCTGTACACAGAAGGTATATGCGCCTCCCTACAAAGCGCACAAAGCGAGGATACAGCCGGCACACAATCCGGCACCTGCGGTCAACTTTCACAGGAGAAAAAAAACGCCACCAAGCTGGGCTGCGCGCGGGAGTACAGAGGCTGACGTCACAGCCTGCAAAGTGCATTTTTGGGGGGTCACGGCTATTTAATCAGCGCAGCCCAGAGAGAATTATGCAGGCGCCCAGGAAGCCGTCTGTGAAAAGGTGACTTTTTCACAGGAACGGAGCAACACCTCCTTTCTGGACTGTACCACGGGAGTGCAAATGTCTCGGCAGTGCATTCTTGGGGGGTTGACGTATATTAAGGGTAGTACGCAGTGCCCATGGAGTCTTCTGTGAAAAGGTCTTTAAGTAGCGTTAATCCAGTTTGCTGCAGCTGGAGTACAATAATGGGCCTGCATGCACACCAGCTGTAGCGGCGTTCAGAAAACACATGCGCCACGCGGGAGCCGGCGCGTTCATCACTCTTCTACATTCTAGCCACTGTAAAGTGGATAAGAGAGGAAGAAAACATCGCCCGCCGTTCACGCCAGGCAGTCGAAGCAGTCGCAAACGTCTTTTTGGAGCCACTGGCCACTTCTGTGTGTGTGCACAGGATTGCGGCAGCAAAATGAAAAGACACTCTGCAACAACGAAGCAAAGGAGTCTTGCGTCTTACTTCAAGAAAGTTCGAACCGATGAAGCGGACGGAGAAGAACCGCCTCCTTCGAAGGATAAAACTTCGCCCTCCTCAGCACTGGTGGAAAGCCAAGCGTGTCCGAACTTCTGTAGCGACTCAGGAGAATGCACCGGTTTATATGAATCACTTGAGAACGAACACAAGCAGGACACCCATGCGCCGCCGGGAAATGATGGTGGCCGCAGTGCCACTCCAAGTGATCTTTGTTCTACAGTCAACGCTGGGCAAAGTGACGCCTTTACCACTGGGCAATGCCCAAGGAAGGTGGGTGGCATGGAACCTACACATTCTGGTTCGCCTCCCCTCTGTGCGACGAGTGCGAATATTTTTGACTTGGGACTGTTTGTCTCGAAAAGCAATAATTTATAGACTTCGCCAAAGCTTTTGATAAGGTGCCTCACAGTAAATTGATTGACAAACTTGTGTCTATTGGTATTAACAGTAACATAATAGCATGGATAAAAATGTATCTATCAAATCGAAGCCAGTATGTAACCGTAAACAACACAGCCTCTGATTCATTGGAAGTTTTTTCCAGAGTACCACAAGGTTCCGTTTTAGGACCCATCTTGTTCCTAATATAAGTTAATGATATCTACATGTGCCTTGAGACTAACGTTAAAATGAGATTATTCGCTGACGACTGCGTGACCTACACCACTATCCGCATAACTGAGACCAGCTTAGACTTAATACCACACTAGCTAATATTGCATGTTGGTGCCTTGAGTGGGGAATGGAAATTAACGTGTCGAAAACAGCTTGCCTTAGCATAACTCGCAGAAAAACAATCCAGCATTTTAGTTACAATTTGGTCGGCACAAACATTGCAAGAAACGACGCTGTTAAATACTTGGGGGTTACCTTTACAAGTAAACTGAAGTGGGATGCACATATAAGCAGCACATACACAAAAGCCTATCGCCAGCTGGGGTTCCTGCGTCGAAAACTTGCATTGGCGCCTCCTAATGTAAAGATGATAGCATATAAATCTCTCATAAGGCCGATCCTCGAGTACGCCAGCATTGTTTGGAACCCCCACCAAAAATATCTTTCCGACAAATTAGAAATCGTCCAACGCAAGGCCCTTCGCTTTATTTATTCTAAGTATTCGAGGCATGACAGTGTCACTGAGCTGCGCAGGCGGGCATGCTTGCCGACCCTTGCAGCCCGTCGCCGTGTCTCTTCCTTAAAGTTTATTTTTCTTTTGTATCACAACGGTTTAAACATAGATAAAGACAACTATATAAAGCCGCCTAACCATCACTCCCTTCGTATCAACCACAATAAGTGCATCAGACCATTCATGTCACGCTGCGACACTTTTAAATATTCATTCTTCCCATCAGCAGTGGAAGAGTGGAACAAATTGCCATGTGAATGCGTTAATCTTTCCTCTGCAGATTCATTTGTTCGGAATGTAGAAAGCCTGTTTTATGAAGACTAAAAGCAACTTTTGTTTTTTGATGTTTGTGAGCGCTTCCGAACACACTGATCACTGTACCCCCTGCTGATACCTCGATGTTTTGTGACCTGTCCATGATTTTGTACAATTGCTTTCATCGTTCAAGTTTTATTTTCACCATCATCTTGTGATTCTGTTTCTTCCGCTATGTGCGATATTGCCTGGTTTGTACGCGACTGTGTATATTTGCTCGCCCACCCTGTATGAGCCTGAGAAAGGCTTACAGTATTAAATAAATAAATAAATAAATAAAACGCTAAAAATAAGCACAAACAAAAACATGCAGACAAAAGAAATCAGGTAGGAATCATAACTAAAACTAGCCACAATTGACATGCAGTCCAGTCTGCCCGCAATGGCATCACAGAGGCTATAGCCACTCTATCTTTGTCGGGCACCATAAGAAAACGCCTTACTGCTTTGTTTGCATGAAACAAAGGCTCACTTTCTCAACGCGTAAATACTTGAAAGCGTCTCACGGTCGTCAACGACGATCCGCTATCAAGCTTATTGTCTTCGTAGCTGTTCCTTCAGACGCAGTCACGTTCGTCGTCATGCATGAAAGGTTAGGTCTAAGTGGACGAGCCCCTGTTCCTTGACGGCCATTCAAATCGACGACCTGGTGCTCCGAGGATTGTAGAGAAGAAGTCGGCTGTTGGTCAATGAGGGGAAGTGTTGGTGTGCCAGAAACTGCTGAAGTGAGACTGCTACAATCCCGGGGAGCCCCGCTGGAAGTTTACACAGGTACACGGCCACTTCCCAGATCTCACACGCTGCTACCTCTGGCGCCCATTGGACGCCGATTGCTCGCTGTGAGTGTGATGCTGCCTTGTTCTAGCTTCTTCCTCCAGCGCTCTGCCGAACAATGCTTGCTTCCCCTATGAGGTTCTCACAACACGGCCGATCGCGCCATGTACCACGAGCAATTCGCCGATGAATTATGTGCATGGACATGACAGTGGCGCAAACCATCTAAAAACTTTTGTTGCTGACACACCATCGACACTTCACGACAATTGGCACGCGCCTCGTGCCCTTTTACTTATGACAGTTGGTGTTTGTGGTGTCGAGATTTCATTCTTGTGTATGTGTTTGCATGTCCTGTTCTTTAGAATGAGCGAATGTTTTACAGTTTCCCATAGAAATCGGGTGCCTAAAGCATGCTCCAACATATGCCGTACACAAGAGTCATTGTTTAATTAGTAATAAAAAGGCATAGTAAATAGCAGCATCACACAATGAAGACAAGAAAGAAAAAAGCCATGAGAGAATTCCCGAAGGGCAAGAAACTTTCATTCTGCCAAGAAAAGAGCTCTTGAAAAATTCCCCCACCTCCCCGAAAGGAATTGTGAGGAAATGCGAATGCATTGCGTAGCGGCTATAATAGCGTTTCGCACATGAAAACTCAGCATTAGAAGAATAATGTTTTCTTTTTTTTTTCTTACACCATGCAGCTAATAGTGCCGTTCGCCACACATGGTGTTTTTCTGTTGCAAGAAATGCGGTATGAATTTCCAGCTCTAGTAGCATGGTTAAAAAATACAAAGATATAAACAAAACAAACAGCGTCCTTGGCTTGGCGTTAGGATTTGACAGCGGCGTGTTTAGGACACATTTACTGATGCTCTTGAGAGGCGTCCAGCCAGCGATTGGTCGAGAGTAAGGAGCGAGCGGACGAGAAAGTGGGGCGCAGAGAGGAGAGAGACCGAACGACGATAGAAAGAGCGACGAAGCACTGCACCTACTCTCTCTTACACTCTTTCACACCACATGCTCCGGTTGCTAGGGGCAAAGATAAGTGCACGCCCACAGCTGTTACTATGGGAGAGGGAGTGAGAGTGGAGAGATAACACCTGCTGATTCACGGACACTGCTGCTGACAAAGCCGGATGCCTGACATTGCCCGACTAAAAAATGTATTCGCATTTAAAATGCATTGAAGTTGGCGTTTTGAAGCTCGCCACTTTCCTGAAAGGCTCCTGAGATGTTGGAATTTTCCACAGAAAATACTCATAAAAAAAGGTTCACCTTTTCGAGCGATCATTTCTGAAGCGGTAACCCGGCAAACATTTGAGAGCATGCTTGCGGAAGGGTCTAACCTTGCTAGAAGAAAATTACCCATTCATCATCCATATCGCAACACTTGCTAGGCAGATGCCCTCGAGAAGTGTAAACATTTTCAGCTGACATTGAGGTGTTTAGTAATTCTCTACTCCAAGCAGCTCTTGCTGAAACCTTTAAAAGGTATTCAAAAGCACAGAGCAACTTACTTTTAGAACGCGGTAGGCACCAGCATCAACAGGCTCATGAAGCCACTTTTGCTCTACCTCTTTTCTACCACCACCAGACAAGATGATATCCGGTATGTGCAGCAGAATGGTGTCTGCATTGGGTCTTGCATAGCCAGAAGTCTGAGTGACCAGTTTCTAGCTCGTAGCAAAGGAAACTGCAAGAGGCCATCTGGCAATTTGGTGTGAATACCTTCCAGTTTGTGAATGATTTTCTGGTTTCGTTCTCAGCAACTTCTGAATACACCAGTGGCAACATAGATAAAATGTTTGTCCCCTTTTGAACATAAGTTTTCTGTCACTAAAGAGCTACCCGTGCATGGCGATTTCAAAGGATATCCACAAGTTATCATTTGGTGCAGTGCACACGTGGTGGCAGTATGTACCCCACTCAGATAACGACCTTCTTAAATTTACATTTCATCATTGCAAGCTCATGAAATGTGCCATTGTATTATCTGCATTGAGGAATGACTTAATTAGCCCAGTAAAAAAAGTTCAAGTGGTCCAATTGGAAAAATACCAATTGACACCAATTGGTTTTCAATCCATTGGAATCTCGCCACCAGTTCGAAAAGTACTAATTGTATATAATTGGTGGACCAGTTCATACCCAATTAGTTATTACCACTTGGACAGAACTGGTGGCTGATTGGTTGACCAATTGATCTAGGTGGGGGACAAATTGGTCATCCAATTAAAGCTAACTGGTGCCCAAATGACTAACCAGTTAAAGTGACCTGATATGCAACTGGTAATCCAGTTAATCATAAATGGTCCCGCACTTGAAACTAGGTGGTGTTCAATTGGTTAACCAATTCTAATAGATGTAGCCATCCAATTGAAGCTAGATGGCGTCTTAATGGTTTGCCAGTTGAAGAGAACTGGTGTCCAACTAGAAGGTCAGTCGAACGCACATGTGTTCAATTGGTTAAGCAATTGAATAGATGTGGTTATTCAATTAAAAATAAAGTGCTCAACTGGTCAGCCAGTTAAAATAGACTGGTTCCCAACTGGTTAACTGGCTGAGTGCAAATGGTCATCTAATGAAAGCAAACTGATGCTCAACATGAAGAGCCTTTTTAGGCAACAATAGTTCGGCAAAAATGTCTCGTACAGAGCGAGCTTCGTAGCACAACTCCCAATTCCTGCTAGCAAGGGTATTTTTAGTCAAACTGCTGCTCATACTGCAGTAGCTTCTGGAAAGGAGGTCGCTGATATATTCTTGTTGCTCAGAGTTCTTTTTTTATTCCGTGTTGCATCAGCAATCATGCAGGCAGACTGCTTGAAAGAAAAATATGACAAGACAGAGAGAAAATTGAGCTACATGGCTGTAGTAAAAAGGTTACTACACTAGTCTAAAACGCTGCAACTGCACGCTCTGGCACTTTCCAGATAGGGTAGTTCGAGATGGTCCACACGGGAGCATTCGTCCTAAGCAGTCATGCATGCCAACATGAACAGTACGACTCGGAGCGCATCATTAGAGTGTTCCAGACAAGTGTGACTACCTTTGCACAAAGGATGGAAATGTTATCGATGTAACAAGACTTACTGTGTACAGTAGCTCCCACACTTCATGCTGGCTCCGCCCGTGCACCATGTCCGCTGCAGTCACGAGCCAACACTAGTTACGAACAAAATGTGCAAAAAGTGCTAATAATACAGCAGTTAAGGTGGTTCAAAAGCAAGATACTTGCCTTGATTGTAAAAAAATAGCACTGAATCAATGGATCAGGCCAACACGATTACTGCAAAGACGCTGGATATAAAAGACGCCGATAAAGCTTGCGACTTGTGTCCGCTGCGGTGGTGTGCAGTCCAGTAGTGATGATGATGCTGATGGCACTTGCTGCAGCGCTTGCACTGTGAGTGCATGCACTTTTATGAAAATATAAACTACACAACTATTGCTTTTGTCAAAAAACAATACAAAAAGTTTGTAATGAGAATTCATTTTTAAAGTGTACTTTGACCTTACTTCATCGCTTTGAATGCAGCGTTTTTGGAAGGGTTGTTAGTACTAAACCAACGCTTGCTCAGCCCCGTTTTTACTCTGTTCTTGTATTAATAAACTGCGATGGCTGCTCGCATCATGAAGATCTGGCGTGGAAAGGAATGTTTGTAGCAGATATAGTACTATAGTAAGGTGTTTATAATTTTGGAAAAGATATTACAAAATTTTTACCACCTTAGTCATTGTCGACTTCACAGAACTTGCACATGGCACTTCATAGGATTAACCAGTTGAAGAGAACTGGTCTTAAGCTGGTCAGCCAGTTGAAATTAACTTGTTTCTACTATACAACCAGTTGAACACTTACAACATGAACTCTTTACTACTAGAATATTTCTAATAAAGAGTCTCCTCCAATGGGAAAGCATTTTCCCATTTGGGTGTGCCTATTCAATTGGACCAACAAGCATTCCAATTGAGAGGCCAGTTAGAATTCACTATTCCAATGGTTTACCGATTAGGATGTGTGCAACCGATTGGACTGACAAGCATTCCGATTGGGGGACCAATCGGAAACTGGTGGACCTATTCGAATGACCGATCGTAACTGTGTGGTCCAATTGGTCCTCCACATTGAAGCACCACATCTCAGCTGCTTTCTAATTCATTCCATTTAGGACCAATTGCTATGAACTGGTACGACCAATTAGACCAACTCACTTTTTTCCCTGGGAGTTCATGCTCTCAAGGTTTGCAGAGTTTAAAAGCAGAAAATTTAAGAATATTTAAGGACTTCAAGACCCTTCGAAAGTAGTTTCAAGGCCATCGTCATGAGCTTAATTTTTTCTTGTTTGTCAAAGATTTTGAAACAGTGCATCTTGGGAAGCGTCAGCCCTGTTTAGTGTTTTTACGCTGCGTTTCTTTCATTGCATGCGCTTGCCAGAATGCACAGTCATCTAAATTTAAGTGTTAAGCATTAAATGACCTGAAAAGGTTCGATACATTTATTTCGCAAAAAAAATACATGTAGACCTGGGCATGTTGGTAATCGATTTCCCCATGTTCAGCACTCTGTGAAACAGGACAGAGAACTAAATAATGACAGGGACACAGTGCTACGTCAGTGATGTTCTTTTGTCATTTGTCTTGTTCTACAGTGCACTAAAATTGTGAAATATACATGTCACAATCCAAATCTACATGTATTGCATGCAAAAAAATAAAATAAATTTAGTGTTAGCAAACATCACAATGTCAGCTGCTTCAACTCAGTAAAGTGATCGACTGAAGCTAGTTAAGCGATGCTTCTGGAGCATTAAAATATCCTTTGTAGGAGCATAATGTTGTTTGGAAGCTATTGCCAAGCAAACATTTTCCACCGCGAATTTGTTTCTAAGCTTGATCAGTCGTACTACATGTTTAACAAAATCGGTATATGGAGTAAACAGGGTGTTTCAAAAAATGTGTCTAAAACACTCAAAAACCATATACGATATTTTATATGCGTTCAAAAGTACATATTCTGTAGCAACAAGCATCTTAAGATGATTAAAAACATTTCATACCGTAATTAACAAAGTTGAATACTCCACATTTTAATTAATGGGGTTCGGTGATCATGTCAAATAGGATAACTGAAGCTTTTCATTCAAAGAAACCATCCCAGCTTTGAGATATGAAAGAAGCGGCCTGTAAAGATAATTGCAGAATAAGTAAATTCAACTGAATTCAACAGTAAAACATAAACCGTAGCACAGATAAGTGCAACAAACAGATGACCAGAATGACATCAACATTCAAGACAATAAGTGCAGACGCGTATTTATGCATCATGTATCTTATAATTGCAAGCAGAGCACACACCCACGGAATGAAGTCGATTATAATTGATATAACTACGCTCACACATTCTAGATGTCTGAGAATCACATAGCAGTTGCACTCTTCTCTGTTTTTGTTTAAGTTTCGCAGCTGAATTTGGGTGAACGTTTTTACTTTGCAATCATTACTAGAGGCCAGTTTTTCAAGATCTCAAAACTGCAATGGGTTCTACACATGAAGCACTTCAATTTTCTCGTTTCACATGACCATCTAACTCCTCTAATCAAAAAGCTGATTTGTTTAACATTTTGAAAGTTAAATTAGTTATGTGGAAAAAAATGAGTGCAGTGAGTGTTACAACTCAAGCAAAAAACTTGTCTTCAAACACTGCAACTGAATGTACTCATTTACTAAACACCAAGCTCTGTATGTCTGCAGAATTCTAATAAGCAGCTCCCCTCTGCACAATGGTAACTGCAAACATGCAAGAAAAACCAAAGAAAGGCCCACCTTGCATAGCATACACATCGAGGGCATTTATGCCAGACTGGTGACGACGAAAAACACCTATCAGGTCGCACTTCGAGCTTTCCAGCTTCCAGAAACGAAGCAGCCCATCGTTGCCAGATGACAGGAGCAGAGATGACTGCAAATGAAATGGAAGAAATGTGCAGACATATTTTTATTAAAGTTTACAAATAACAAAAATGTACTTGTCAGTCATAAGGGTGTTAAGCACCAGTCTTGCATCATTAAAAGTTGTTTCCAAGTGAAAAAGAATGGACTAGTTTCACTATTGAAGCCATTGAATAATGATGTGGCTAACAAAAGCATACGTAAAACATTCACTCAAGACATTTGCGAAAAGACACTTTGCATTCAACAAGCTAAGCAGCTGCTCCACGCGCAGATATAGTTATTCGATCACTATTTGAGCTAGAAGTATCGTAATAAAATAGGTTCGCTTGAGATACTATTACTTGTACATGACCACCCCATAACTGCTCTTATAAAGACTTGGCTTTGTAAGGATGTTGTCACGGAATCATGATACTGACGAAGGCAGTGGTTGGCTTATCCAGGATGAAGCTCTTTATTTGGTGGAATTTATGGCCCGTAGAAGGAGAGGAAGAATACGGTAAGCAATGCAACCTGTACACTAATATCGGCGAAAAGAGAATCGCTGGTCGATAATTTGATCATCGTTGGGACGCACCGTATTTTATACATCATGTATTGAACGCTCCAGGCCTATCACTGGTGGTCACGCAAGCTCTGAAATAAGATTAAGTATTCACATCCTGTGCACAATCTTAACAAGACTATCTACTAAAATCCTGAAACATCTCGAAAACTGAGGCACGGTCTACGCCGAGCATAGCGGACATGTACGACCTCAGGATATGCCCGGCATCGATGAGATTTTGCGATGTTGGCGGGGATGACGTAGTCGAGTGCACAAACACGTCAATGTACCCTACACAAGAAAAAATGGAGCATTCAGTGAGTAGTTCTGCTACACAACAATAATCGCCCTCTGACTTGCTCGCATTTCCTTTCTTCAAAACCCAGTGCTGGCCACTTTCATATCGAGAATGCTATGTCACACCTATAGCATGCATGCAGTTAGCGACCGCGAACTACCCGAATCGTGATGATTGCGCCAGAAAAGTACTCGAAGTAGATGACGATTATTGTTGTGTAGCAGAAGCACTCCCCAAATACTCAATTTTTTTAGAGTGTGTACGGTTTGAGGTATCGTTGAACAAGCTTCTCGCAAAGTCCCCATTGGCGTATTGGCATCCAGACCCCCACATTATCACTGGGTTGGTAACGCATGGCATCGTCAAATATTGTTGTGATGGCTGTCGGTCTTTTCGTCTTTTGCTGGCCACAAAGAGGTGAGTTGTCTAGCTTTTTCTGCGTGCTGAAGTACAGCTTTCCAGATTAGGCATGCTGTTGCTATGGCCGTGCCAATCAGTGCGTCGCCCAGTGGAGGAACGTAATTTTGTCGCCTCACCCGACCACGGTGGTCTAGTGGCTAAAGTACTTGGCTGCTGACCAGCAGGTTGTGAGATCAAATCCCGGCTGTGGCAGCTGCATTTTCGATGAGGGCAGAAGTGCCCGCGTGCTCAGATTTGGGTGCACGCTAAAGAACCCCCGGTGGTCGAAATTGCCGGATCCTTCCAATACGGGGTCTCTCATAATCATATAGTGGTTTTGAAACGTTAAATGACACATATCAATCAATCAATTTTGACGCCTCCAGAAGCCGCCGCAAGATGGTGATATTTTCGCATGAGTTCGGGCTAGCAGTGTGGGCAACATAGCATCAAAGAGCATTAGGAGAAAAGTGAGAGAGGCAGAAAAGATTTATTGGATGACAGCGATGAAAAAGAAGCTGGCTCTCAGTAACTGAGAAACGAAAAAAAAAAACAAAATAAGTAAGGAGAGATTTTATGATAATCAAAGGAGAAGTACTTTACTGTTCGAAGCGAGGTCGAGTTGCCTTACTCATAAAGCGAGATTCAATAAAGGACGTTAAGAAAATGACGAAACATGTTCTGATTGAATGCGATGATATCCACCCAGGTATATGTGTGGGTACAAACCTACGTGAGGCTTTTGGTTTCATGGACAAACATGAAAAGCTGAACACATCCACAATAGAAGTAAGGGATGGTTAGAGTAATGGTGGCAGAAAAGTAGAGATAAAGGACAGGAATAGTAAAAAAATGAAGTCAAATGAAGGCAGAGAGATGGAACCCAAATTTATATTTCTTTTTGTTATAGTAAGATCAATCTAATGGAAGTAGATAGGACATTAGGCTCTCATACCGCTTTAGGATCTGACACCAACATGGCTGCTAAACACTTACATCTCGTACTTCTTCAGGCTCTGCAGATGGTGACGACCTTCTACGCATTTGGCGCGGAGCAGCTTTTAGACAACGCAGACAGAGCCGCTTTGGATGTGTGCCCTGCTCTGCAATTCTTTACGGAAGCATGCCTTCTTTTCGAAATGATGCCACTGTCGTCGCTGTTCGACTGCCGCTAGCTGACTGGCAGCCTGGCACATCGAAACTCAAAGTCACACTACATAAATTGCCACCCCTGCATACTGCCTTGGGATCTGGCGCCGACAAGGCCGCTTGACACTTACGTCTTGTACTTCTTTAGGTTGGTTTTTCCTATCGCCCTGTTAATGATAAACCATTTCGAAAATTGGCGCTGAATCCCAATTCCACCTTGAATTTCTGTATACGCATTTTTATCGTATGAATCAAGTGTGCAATATCTGCGAAAACTGCTGCAGCTTGCAGGGGATTTGGAACAAAGCCCAGGCTCTCTGACTTCTGAGCAAGAAAATCAAATGTTTAGTGTTGTTATGGCAATTCCTCCCGTGCTACAAAAACAGGTTGAAATTCTCGGGAAACTTCGTTCCGTAGCGTCATGGCAAGAAGTGTTCGAGCAAAAGTTTTTGCAGGTAGAAGGCAAATTGAATGCCTTTGAAGGCAAATTGTTATTGGTGCTTCCACTAAAAGATAAAGTGAGGGAGTAAACTATGCAGACCAACAATCTTGCTGCCACTTTTTCAAAGCTGCATGAATTGGAAGATGATTTAGAAAATATATTTCGAAAAAACAACCTTATCTTTTTTTGTCCTTCAAGATGCAGCCAGTGAAACCTGGCAGGATTCGGAGACCAAGGTGCTTGCTTTTTGCGGGAAAAATTAAAAGTATCAATTTCATCTGATTCTGTGGAGAAGGCTCACAGGCTCGGTCACTTTACAACAACAAAAAACAGGCCTATTATAGTTCGGTTTCTTTCGTTTAAATAGAAGCAGCATGTTTAGTCAGCAACTTCGCAGCTGAAGAGTACAAGCTTTGCTGTTAGCGGGGACTATAGTAACAAAGTTGGACTAGAGAGGCAAAAATTATTTCAGTACACCAGTGTTTTTCAAATGAGGGTCCGCCGCAGACCCCCTAGGGTCCGCAAAGCCATTTCTATGATTCGTGAATCCCACACCCGCATTTTTCTTTAAGCGTCACTGTGCTGTATTGATGAACTGTTTAAAATAAAGTAATGTGGCACGTTTGCTTGATGCTTTTGGTAGCAATAAAAGGCACCTGTTTCACGATCTAGTTGTGTTAATTTACCTACGTACCCCCCCTCCCTCTCCTCTGCTGCAAGGGGTCCACCATCACTTCCACCAGTCCACAAGGTGTCCCCGACACATCCATGACGGAGAACTACTACTACACTAAAAGTAAGGGAGGCGACTTCAGGCTATCTTATAACAAGCTAAAGATTGGAAAAGAAACTTTTGTTTATAATGCTCAGACCAACAGTGTGAATACAATTAAGCCACACCAATTAAAAAGGCCCCCTAAATTATAGGCAACTATTCAGCACAGATGATGTCATTTGTATTATTGTGAATTTTCATAGTTTAAAAAATAAAATAATTGAATTTGCAGCCCTCATAGAAACGAAAAACCCTATGTAGTACTTGGGTGTGATTCTTAGTTAGACGACACAATAAACAACAATGAAATTTTTCCAACTTGCTACAGTGTCTACAGGAGGGACAGGAACGTGCATGGGGGAGATGTTTTCATTCTGATTCACGAAATCATATCTAGTTCACTCATTGACGTTGAAGCTGACTCAACCAAAATTGTTTGCTGAAAAGTACTTTTGAAAAATGGCTCGTCCATAGCTTTCATTTCCTTCTACAGACCACCCAGCTCTAGAACCCCTTAGCTCCTTTTTAGTTTAAGCAACGTGCTGCTGAAATTACAAGTAACCTACATTGTTTTGGCAGGCGATTTTAATTTGCCAGATGTGACACCTTACTCCAGCGTTGGGCAATTCATCCCTCCTTTACATAAGCTTCTGCGAAATGATAAATGCTCACTCGTTGTTTCAGTTTGTGCAAAAACCAACGCGGGTTATGGCTAGCAGTTCAAGTGTACCTGATTTATTTTTTTTGCAATGTACTTGATCTTGTGTCTTCTGTCACCTTGATTCCTGGTATTAGTGATCATGATTGCTAAGACGTCCTGCGTCACTGGGAATCGTCGCTCTGTGCAGCCTCGCAAGGTCTTCTTTATGAAAAAGGCCATTACATGTAAATATCATGTGAACTATACACTTTTTACTGCAGTTTGTAGCTAGAAGTTCATGCCTGCAAATAAATGCATTATGAGATCTTTTTAATACTAAAACATTGTCCTTAACAAAAACATACATACCCTCGCGTCTCATTACTTCCAGTGCCAAAACGATAAGCTGTGGATTATGAAAGAAATCCATATGTTGATAAACAGAAAAAATAGAGCTTTTCGTAAGCACTACCACTTGCCGAATCCTACATTGTACGTAAAGATGAAAGAAATGAGCAAAACAATCGCAAGGCTGATGCATGGTGCACACAAGTTCGTTTGCATTTTTGGAGACAAAGTTAAAACTAATCCAAAGGAAATGTGGAAATGACGTCATGGATAAAAAAATCTACGTCTCAGATATCATGGCGAAAGCAGAGGACTTCAATGCTTATTTTCATTCTGTGTTTTCACAGTCAAAAGGCATGGTTCCTAAATCACATGACGTCAGAGAGCTCACAGAGATAAGGAAAATTGAGCTATCTGAAGATGGTATCGCGTTACTGCTGCCGAAGATTAACATGCACTCGGCTACTTATCCTATCTCAAATTTTGTTCTAAAAAATTGTCCATTGTATGTCGCGCCTTACCTAACTCTGCTATTAAAGATATCCCTTCAAGTAGGTGCTTTGCCTTCAGACTGAAGAACTGCAAAAGTTATTTCAATTCACAAAACTGGTTTAAAAACAAAGAACATGTACATACAGGCCAATTTTCACTCACAAGCACTGCTTGCAAATCATTAGAACAAGTAATTTATACGAATTTAATGGCACATCAACAAGAAAATAGCTTCTTCATTGCAACCCAACATGGCTTCAGGGCTGGTTTTTCTTGCGACACTCAGTTGATAGAGTTCTGTCATGATTATTGCAGCGTTGATTGACTCCAATTTGCAGGTTGACTGCATCATTTTAGACTTTCGAAAAACATTTCATACCGTATCCCATACTCTGTTGCTGCAAAAGTTGACCAGGCTCAATTAGCTAAATACCATCCCAAAGTGGTTAGAAGCGTACCTGCTAGATAGAAACCAACGCATGATACTAGGTGTTCGGTCTTCTGATGTTTCAGTTTTATCAGGTGTGCCATAGGGGTTCATCTTAGGGCCTCTTTTTCAAATATTCATCAATGATCTAACTGAACACTTGTCACACCGTGTGAGGCTATATGGAGATGACTGCTGTATCTACCGTGAAATTTGTCGGGATGGTCAGTCCTATGTACGGCTGATGCAGAAGCCTATAGCTATGTTCCAGCCGCACATAGTCGTACCGTGCACGATTAACGTCCCCTATCCATAGCTCGTCTCATTGCAGCTACACGGGTTCGGGCGAATAAGGCAACAGGCTAGGTCAACAACACACTTTATTGCTATACGTTCGCAGTTACGCGTAAATGTCGCGAGGAGATACTACAGAAAACCAAGGTGGACGCTTACTCCTTGGTCGTTGTCGTCCTCGGCTCGCAGGGGGTAGCGAGTACGACATCCTTCTTCCTAGGACGGTGTTAGAAACAGCGTGCGGCAATCCGCACGCTAGTTTTGTCCACTGCCCCGGTTTCCCTCTCCCTAACAAGAATAATACCTTTTCTCGCTGAGGGAAAAGAAACCCGTTCCGTGCGCCAGGAAAGGGGGAATCGCGAGCGCCGGCCGTGGGGGTGTTCCCACAACTAGGCTTTCGCGCTGCCGTGAAAAAAGAAAAGGGGGCTGGGCGCACATGCTACCCTACAAATTTCAAGTGATTCAGACAGTGAGCAGCTACAAAATGATCTCAACACAGTCATGTCTTGGTGTTCAACTTGGAACATGTCACTCAATCTGCCCAAATGCACCATTTTAAGACTCATGAACAAAAAGCACCCGCTGATGGCAAGCTATGTCATGAATACAACACAGCTGTCCCTAGTGACAAAATACAAGTACCAAGGAGTCATTCTTTCCAGCAATCTGACTTGGAATGCACACATTGATTACATCGTAAGAAAGGCCAGCAACACATTGAACTTCTTGTGAACTAACCTATCTGACTTGGAATGCACACATTGATTACATCGTAAGAAAAGCCAGCAACACATTGAACTTCTTGTGAACTAACCTTAAAGAAGCATCGGCCAGCCTGAAAGAAACCCTGTATATTTCAAATGTACGCCCACTTTTGGAGTACCCGTGTAAGATACCCTTGGGACCCTTTTACTAAAGGGAACATTGACGCTCTGGAGCATGTGCAGCTGAGAGTGGGCCGTTTCGCCACTAGTGATTATGAGTTTTGTAAAAGATGTTTTGAAGTTCTTACGTTTACCTCTGTTTCACAAGATATTCCATGATTTAACTGGTATTCACAAAGAGAAGTACATATTGAAGCCTACGTATACATCTGCTTGCACTGACCACCCACTTAAAAGTGAACAAGTTTGCAGCAAGAATTAACATTCTTAAATATTTATTTTTTCCACAATTCATACAGCAATGAAACAAACTACCCCAAGAAATTGTAACCACATCCACAAAAATGTTCAGCGTCGCGCTCTAAGATCACATTTTTTCGTAGTCTGAATATACTTTCGTTTGTTCCTTTTAGCAGTCTATGCTTGAATTTGTTTGTTTTTTACTTTTTCGTGGTCTTTTTGCGATATCTGCCTGTATAGATGTGTGTGTATATATGTGCTCATTATATTTAAACATATTTCACTGTGTATATTCTGACAATTACGTGTCACCATTGCATGCTTTATTATGTAGCTTAATTTCTTTTATGTAAACCGCAGTGTTAATGGCTTGTTGACAGTCTGCATTTTTTCTTTTTTCTCTTTATTGTTCTAAAAAGTATTACTTTTTTAATATGTTTTTTTAAACATGTATTTAAATGTTATCTCCCCCCTCGTACACTAATGCCCCACGCGGGCACTGTAGGTAATGTAAATAAATAAATAAAAATAAAGATCTCATTCTTTTTCTTGCGAGCCTGGTGGCACACATGTATCCTCCCTGTTGTAAAGGGGGCGCCTATAGAATTCATCCAAACATTCATCGAGCGGCGTACGATCTGCCCGGCACAGTCTGTGATTTCAGTAGTTTCATTTACAACATGGACCATTTTGGGACGTTGTTACCTATTGGAGACACATTATAAGCATGCAGTCAACGTGCATCTATGCCTCGTTATAGATACAAAAAAGTTCAAGTACGTTTTCGTTAGTGCAATCCGGGCACAAAAACAGGCCAGGCAGGCCGAGTGCCAGCGCCAGTGACGGACGAATTTTGCAAACCATGCTGCTGAATTAGCTGGTGATGTCAAACGCTTGCAACAACGCAGCGTTTGGGGAGTAAATATGATGATTGCGAGATTCGCCGGGAGTTTCACCAGCAGCACATTGGCTTCCGCTGCGGCGTCTGTGACCGCGTGTGGTTTCAGAACTATCACTGTGATTAACGCATTGGGAAACGGATTTAACCACTCATTACACTCAGACATGACTATAATCATGTGAGGCACAATGCGCGGCATGTGAAATAAACACTGCGATAAATCCAAGCCAAACATGATTCATTGACATGTGGGGGCCCAAGCCAAACATGTGTCTAACCTCATTTATAAGCACAAACATGTAACTGATAACTGTGACAGGCTACAGTGCCATGTCTGATTAAGCCCACTGCTAAAAACCGGGGCCGCACGTTTCAGCTTTCGCTGGTTTTACTAGTACGTGTGCTTGGGTGGTAATTTTTTTAATCTAGGTTGCATGCAAGCTTGCAAAGCAGCTTATTCGAAGTGGTCATGAAATATGACAATGTGTAAGTATGCTTTTTTTCCTCCATTCCATGCAACTACGACAGTATTTCGGAAACAGCATTACAGTATAGCTCTCTGGCTTAAAAACTATAAGTGCTAGTATATGCTACCGAGCTAAAAGACAGCTTTGTCTTTCGAACTTGAAGCGAAATTCTTAAAGCAAAGTTGTTATGGTATATAGGCTAACTCTTCTGAACTTTTCTGAGTGTGTAAAACAGAAAGACTGTTCTCTGTTTGCTTGTATCTTTTTTTTTCTTGTGTACTGGGGGTTCATGTGCATATATTTAGGTGCACATGAAAGAACTTCACCGGATCTCTCACCCCCCCTCACTTTCTTTTCGCTTTTTTTTTTTTTGCAACCACATTTACATGGAGAGGACAGTTGAAGGCTCCTGTAGCTACGTGTTGGCGCTCGTTGAAGAACCCGAAGTGGTATTATTTCATTTGTGACCACAACTTGACGAAGGCCGCTTTCACTAGTCCCATAAATATGGAGGAAATCGCCGGCTGAACTCCAATTAAGGGCTGACGAGTCGGTCCCCTGAAGCGCACCACGAAAGCGTGGACAATTTAGTGTTGGTCCTTTTGGTGCATCAGTGAACGCCGGCTGTGGTCCAAAGAACGTGGCAGAGCCGAGAGTTGATAATAAAACAATGTGGCTGATCCCCCTATATAGAAATCCATATAACACGAAAGTGAAACGTGTCTTTACAGAGGTAGTTGCGTGTTCATTATGCATTATTTCAGCGACAGCAAATGATTGCAATGTCATGATAAGAATGGCAAGGAGCTCGAAACTTGCAGCGCACATCTCAAGAAGAAAGCCCATACGAAATTGGCATACACAGGCACATTGGCATTTGGAACTCCACACTTAAATCACCCTGTTCAAACAAAAAAAAAAGGATGCGTGAAACGATCACACCAGGACAAGCGCAAACAACTGTCACAATTCTTTATGCGTAGTGTGTCAGCAGCATTCTCTTTACGTAAACATGGCCGCAGCAGCGTGCGAAGTGACCTTCGTCAAGATAAAGGCGCGAAGAGACTTTCACGCCAAGGTAAAGGTCGAGATGATACACAAAAAAGTTACCTGCAACGGCGTAAACATGTGATAGCAGTATGCGATATAAATGGCTGCGAAATGACTGAGATAACTTTTTACAAATGTTATTTATACATAGTATACGTTGAATGGGAAAGATGATCAGAGTATTCAATGCACGTAATAAAAGAAAAGCAGGCAAAGAGAGAGTGCACCTATATAACAGTGCACCTAGTGACTGTGGTATTTATTACAAATAAGGCTGGTCTATCACTGCATAGATATGGCTTGTTTGGTGTGCAAGGTGAGCTTTGACAGTTATGTCACTCGAACCTTGTGCTCGCGGTGTCTCCCGTGATTCTGACAGTGACTATAATAGCAGAGTAAGTACAGCAAAATGACTTGCTGTTGGGCCAGTTAGTGCTTGCTAATGATAATTGCTAATGTAGTGTAAAAACAAAAAAACATACAGAAACACACACCAGTGACACTACTAACAACTTTCATAGTAAATTGATGACACACAGATGCATATATTAAAAAATTACGAAAAATGCTATCGTTCAAGTGACCCGTTTTTGGTAGTGCTGCCGTGCCCATGGCTGTGTTGTTGTATCCATGAAACTGCAGTGTCTGTGCGAAAATTGCTCATGCTAGCCGGGGATATCGAATCAAACCCAGGCCCGGATTTAGCTGCCATTGCAAAGCAACTGCAAGCAATAGCGGCCGACATCAGAGACATTAAGGAAGAGCGGCTAGCTAACATTGACAAGAAATTAGATGGCCTGGCTATACTAGAAGTTAAAATAGAATCTTGCCAAACTCAGATTGATTCTATGAGTCGAGCCATTGAAGTTCTGGAAAAGAAAATGGATGACTTGGACAACCGTAGCCGGCGGAATAACTTGATTGTTTATGGTCTCTCAGAGGTTGACAGAGAAACAAGCGATACGTTAGCGGACACCGTGAACACGACTATAATCAATGAGATACTCGAGTTAGATAAGGTTGCCATAGAACGGATACACCGGTTAGGTAAACCTGCACCCAAAAAAACACGGCCAGTAATTTTTAGGCTGTTGGACTGGAGAGAGAAAACAGAAATTCTAAAAAGAGAATTCAAACTGAAAGGTACTTCATTTGCTATCGGCGAAGACTTCTCGCCGAAAGTACGAGAAGTAAGAAAGAAGCTATGGGATAGTGCGAAACCAAACCGTGAAAACAAAGAAAAGGTTACCCTTTCATTTGACAAATTGTACATTGACAAGCGCGCATTCGTTTGGAGCGATGAAATGAGCGACAAGATACCGATGAAAAAAAAAACAACCAAAATGCAAGCAAAGGTCCAATAAAAGAAACCAAGCAAAAAGTAATCCTGAGCAAGCGGACGACTCGAAGCAACGCGCTGTTAAAGAGCTAACCTTGCTGAACATAAATGCCCGGAGTATACTAAACAAGATAGAACAACTCGAGCATATCTTACTTGATTATGATCCTGACCTTGTGGCTATAACAGAGACATGGCTTTCCCCAGACGTATCCAGCCATGAAATTGCTCCCCCAAACTACTCAGTTATCAGGAACGATAGGCCAACTCGAGGCGGAGGGGTAGCTTTATTAATTAAAAAATGTATCCCTTTCACATGTTTGCCCGAGGTAGCAAGTGCGGAGGCTGTTTTTTGTAAGATAGCTTGCGACGGCCCGAGTACAATCATTGGATGCGTCTATCGTAGCCCGTCCTCCGGTGAAGACGGTATATCTTTCATCCAAGAATTTCTTTCGCAGCATGCACGCAGCAATCATGTGATTATTATGGGTGACTTCAATCTCGCTGATTTTGACTGGGCTACTATGCACCACACGTCTCTGTCATCGAAAGCACTGGTTAATTTAATGCTTGATTTTAACCTTCATCAGGTAGTAGCCGATGCAACACGCATACAAGGAATCACTGAAAATATTCTCGACCTCGTCCTTCTGAGCGACCATTTTCGAAACGAGTAAATCGAGATAAGCGTTGCTGACGTGATATCTGTCCACAAGATGCCTGTTTGTCGGTTGGTACTTGATTGTAAATTCACAGTTCGCCCTACCGCAGTAACCATTATCAATTATCAGAAAGCCAACAATGACAGTATTCAAACGTATCTCGCGCATGAATTCCAACCTTTTTTTGAAACTGCCTCAGACATGTCCGCAAATGTAAATTTGTTGTGGCTCCAGTTCAAGGTCATTGTTTTTCACTGCATCAATACCTTTATACGTTTGAAACACAAAAAAACCAACCTAAAAAACCCATGGATAAATCGAGAAGTTATCCAAGCGAAACGTCAAGTAAAAAGGTTACGGCGGGCAGCGAGGATCAACCCCGCCAACTCACCAGGTAACGAGAAGTTATTAAATGCAGTCATGAGACTGAAAACAAAGACGCAGCAAGCCAAACAGCATTACTTCAACGTAACCCTTCCAAACTTTATCACAAATAGCCCGCAGAAATTCTGGAGGCATTTTCGTAAAAGTCCTGAAGCGTCGTCTACACTAACAGCAGAAGAGAAGGTAGCGAAGTCGAATGCGCATAATGATTTCTTCCGCTCGGTATTCACGACAGATAATGGCATTTCACCTTATTTGGAACAGCGCAATACTGACAAAGTTGACGAAATTAACATCACAGTCGCTGGAATTATGCAACTATTGCTTAACTTGGACCCGAAAAAATCCACCGGCCCGGATGACATAACGAATGAATTCCTAAAGAGATATGCAGAATGGTGGAGCAAGTACCTCGGCGTAATTTTTCGCAACTCGCTTTCAACATCTACCCTTCCGGAAGACTGGAAAATAGCAAAAATAGTCCTAATCCACAAATCAGGAGACAAAAATGACGTTTCAAATTTCAGGCCTATTTCACTAACAAGCACGTCATACAAATTACTTGAGCACATAATCCTGAAGCATCTAACTGTTTACTTGGAAAAAGTGAACTTTTTATCACCTCATCAGCATGGCTTCCGCAGCGGCCTATCAACTATTACACAGCTAGCAGAAGTAGTTCACGACCTCGCACTATCAATAAACAACCACGCGCAAACAGACATCATTCTGTTGGATTTTTCCAAGGCGTTTGATTGTGTAGGCCATACTAAATTAATTGGGAAATTGGAAAACGTGATTGGCAAAGGTGCAATATCGGCATGGGTAAAAGACTTCCTCTCGAACAGGTCCCAGTTTGTTGTCTTCGAAAACACACCATCTGAGACCGTACCTGTGACATCCGGGGTTCCGCAGGGGTCAGTCCTGAGACCGTTATTATTCTTAATTTTTATTAACAACATAACTTCCAATATCGAGTGCAACATCAAGTTATTTGCAGATGACTGCATTATTTACAGGGAAATTAATAGCTATACGGACCACCTAATGCTTACCACGTCGCTTGGTAAAATAACGAAATGGTGTTCTGACTGGCAAATGACAATAAACATTAAAAAATCCGTTACCATGACTGTTTCAACAAAAAAACAGCCTTCTATGTTTACATACTTCATTAATGACATACCCTTAAGTAAGGTTTCGCAACACAAATATTTAGAAATTACGCTTACTTCCGATCTTAGATGGGATTCACACATCACAAATATTACCGCCGCCGCGTTGCGCAAACTGTTCTACCCAAAACGGTGCCTAAAGACGTCCCCCACTCTTACCAAGCTGTTAGCTTATAGAACGTTCGTAAGACCGCTTCTAGAATATGCAAGCACGATATGGTTTCCGCACTCGACTACCCTCATGAAAAAGATTGAAAGTGTCCAACGAAAGGCTATAAGGTTCATCTACAATAAATATAAACGGACTGGCTCTCCCACTAACCTCTTGGCTGATTCAGGAATAAAAAGTTTGTCAGTTAGAGCGAGGCACCCTCGCCTAAAATTCTTGTTCCAGCCAATTCATAACAGTTTCAAGATTGATACGCATAAATACATATCTTTTTCTCAGACCCCGCCCTACACGTCACAAACACGACCGCACCATAACCGAATATTCCTGCAGTAAAGACACGTTTATGTACTCTTTCTTTCCCATGGCAATACGTGAGTGGAATAAACTCGACCCCATGAGTACAAGCACTGACTCGTTATCTAAGTTCGTCGAAATGCTAGATTATTCAGTGTAGAAATAACACTTATTGTTGCGCTAACCGAACAGCACACGTGTAGCATTTCCAGCTAACAAATCTGTTAATTTCTTGTGTATTTCGTTGCTGCAGCCTTGTATTAGAACTATCCTTACCTTTTTGATGGACTTGTTTCTTTGGTTTATTTCTTCTTCTTGTTACTACAGCTTGTAATATAGGCGTGTTTATGCGTAAAGTTGTGCAATTATTCTGTCTTTGTGTGTATATGTTCTTTTTTGTTCTTCCTCATGAATCAAGCCTGCAGATTCACATGTTTCTTGTACATACATTTGTATGCCCTCCTGCTATGCTCTCGGATGAGAGTGGCAGTATTGTAAATAAATAAATAAATAAATGTTACTCCAAACGTGCAGGTGCGAAAGTGGCATTATACAGTTAACAATAGGGGGTGCTCGGCAAAAATAATACATCGACAGTATCACTGACAGAACGAATTTTTTCAGGTAAACAAGACAACAAACGTCCGATTATCACCATCACTATCATTTCATTTGATAAAAATGCTTCTAAAAGTTGTGCTGCTTTATCTTTACTCCTACCCAGAAGCTTGACATTGTGAAACTTTTATCTAGCTTTGCCTAGCTGCACGCCCTGTAACTTGCCAGATGTCACATTTCACGCCTGCGCGTTTGAAGCAGCTTGAAAAAGCTGGGCTAGTGGCTAAAGGTGGGACTGGTTTATATGTCCCCATCTTGTGTCATCTCGGCCTCCATATTGCCACGTTCCATTTCCCAAGTTTTGCTAACGTCCCAAAACACTACACAATTCTCAGCGCAAACCGCGCCTGCATTTTTCGAGAAGCTTCCGGACTGTAGTAGATCATTTCGATAAGATCCCGCCTACTCTGCGAACTGTACAGATTATTCTGGAACCAACGCCACCGCCAGCGATAACGCTAGAACATTCGACGGCAAGAGTATAAATGCCGACGCGCTTCGCCGCTTGTCAGTAGTTGATTGACGGCCGACGCTCCGTTCACTGCTATCTGTGCAAGACTGCTACTGTTATCGAACTTTCCGTTTACCGGGCATAGGTTCGTCCAAATAAACAGTTAAATCCCAACATAAAGTCTCTTGTCTTCGGCCACGTCACGACCCCATGACATCTGGTGGAGGTGCTGCTTCGTTCATGTACAGGACGCCCCCGTCAAGCCGTGAACCCAGCCCACGTCGCGGAGAAGACACCGACGCCAACCAGGAGCAGTGAACAAGCCGCCGACAGCAAGGGCTACCACCGCAGTACGGGCTTCTACAAGACAAGGCGCGGAAAACCACGGCCATGACCGCGACTGCAGCGACAATGACAACCGCAGCGTCCCAGCCCACGATGGTCATGCATCAACCCAGGGAACCACCAATTTTCCATGGGTCATCGTTCGAAGACCCGGAGTCCTGGCTAGAAACATACGACCGTGTGGCCGCCCTCAACCACTAGGACCATGACGAAAAGCTGCATCGTGTGTTCTTCTATTTGGAAGGCACCGCAAGGACCTGGCTCGAAAATCGGGAGTCCACGCTCCAAACGTGGGATGTTTTCTGCGGCGCATTACTGCAAACGTTCGCGAGCGTCGCTCGCAAAGAGAGGGCCGCTGCTTTATTAGAGACCCGTGTTCAGCTACCAAATGAAAATGTCGCCATTTTCACAGAAGATATGACCCGACTATTCCGTCATGCTGACCCAGACATGCCTGAGGAGAAAAAAGTTCGTTTCCTTATGCGAGGGGTCAAACAGGAGCTCTTCGCGGGACTGATGAGAAATCAACCGAACACCATCCAAGAATTTGTAGACGAAGCGACCACTATCGAAAAGACCCTGGACATGCGCACCAGACAGTATAATCGTCGCCTGACTCCAGAATGCGCTGCTGCTCAAGCCAGTAACTGCGGAGACCTGCGTGAAATGATCCAAGCGATCGTGCGGGAAGAGCTGCGCAGCTGTTGCCTTCGGCGCAGCCTCAAGTGGATTTGATCGCCGACATTGTGCGAGAAGAAGATCGGCAATCACTTCAAATTCCCCAAGCACCGCTGCTTGAGCCGGAAGCTATGAGCTACCCCGCTGCAGTGCACCACAACGCTTTTCCCCGTCCACACCAAAACGCCGCCCCATCACACTTCCGTCGACAGACGCCACCGCCGCCACCACTCCCACCGACGTCATACCGTTCGCCAGCGGCCCAGCGCAGTGCACCGAGGAAGACTGACGTCTGGCGCACCCCTGACCATCGCCCGCTCTGCTGCCACTGCGGCGAGGCCGGACACACATACCGCCGTTGCCACTACCGACAGATGGGACTGCGTGGCTTCGCCGTCAATGCACCGCGTCCACAGCCAGGAGAATGACCACGTGACATCGCCGACTACCTGACAGGAACAAAGTGGACACCACGAAGCCCTTCGCGTTCGCCGTCGCCCAGCCACAACACGTCACAGCACCACCAGCAGTACTCTGGCCCAACGCGGGGCCGGTCTCTTAGCCCGTCTCCGGGAAACTAAGGGCAGCAACCTGTCTCGTGACCGGTCCTGCGCGAGCGTGCCGGAGCACGAGCGGCCTGTGCCCACGGAGAGAGGCGATACGCACAACAGCTGCTCAGCTAACGAAAAAGGCCCCCCCACTTTATTCGGGGCAGAATATATACAATCTCAGGGGCGCCACATGCTAGTGGCAGCCGAACTAAATGACTGAAGGGTGGCGACCTCTACATCCCCCCCCCCCTTGAAGACCAGACGGAAGACGGAGGACGCCAGACACTGCACATCACAAGTTCAGGCGGTTCGGAGGCACAACACGGCGGCCACTACGTGTTCGTGTCACACCATCACTGCGGTCACTGTCTGCAGGGGGCAGTCCAAGGGAATCGGGTGGTTGCACTGTAGTAGTTCGCTGGGGTTCCAGAGGGGGCAGTGTTTGCTGTGGCTCCTGCTCCTCAGACGGCGGTGGTTCCACCCTTGGCGCAGGAGGTGCAAAAGGCACTAGGTGACGCCGGTTGCGTTGTTGGACGCCACCCTGCTCCGTTTCCACGACATAACTTCGTGGTCGGCGTGCTGGGCTAAGCACTGTAGCTTTGACCTGATTAGGTCGTACCCAGACACACTGGCCTGTTCGGAGCGATGACAGATCTTGAGCTCTGTGATGCCTGTTAAAGTCAGCGGCCTGTTTCTGCTTGTAGGCTGCATCTTTTCTCCTCACGTCTTTCCTCGACGGCCAGTGAGGACATAACTGGGAGTCCTGTTTCGGCACTTTGGTTCGGAGTTGTCGTCCCATCAAGAGCTGGGCCGGGCTGAAGCCATCGACTCCTGGGGTGTCCCGGTAGCTGAGCAAGGCCAGATGAGGGTCTGTTGCTTTGCGAAACAACTCCTTGATGGTCCTGACCATTCTCTCCGCCTCTCCGTTCGATTGCGCATAGTGCGGGCTGCTGGTGACGTGGTCAAAGCCGTAAGATGCCGCCAATGCTGCAAACTCGCGTGAAGAGAACGGTGGACCGTTGTCTGATCTGACTTCTCGCGGAATCCCATGCCGGGCAAAGATGCTTTTGAGAACGTCAATGACTGCCTGAGCCGTTGTGCTCCTCAAGGTTACAACTTCAGGGTACCTGGAGTGGTAGTCCACCACCAAGATGAATGTCTGGCTGCGGAGGTGGAACAGGTCCATGCCGACAAATTCCCAGGGACGTCCAGGTAGGACCGTGGAGACCAGGGGCTCTGCAAGGTTCACCCGAGTGGAAGCACATTGCTCGCAGTTAGTTACCAGAGAGGTAATGTCTGCCGAAATGCCAGGCCACCAAATGGACTCTCGAGCGAGAGCTTTCGTCCTGTTGATACCTTGGTGTCCTTCGTGCAACAGCGTCAAAATAGCCGGCCGAAGAGAATGCGGGATGGCCATCCTGGCGCCTTTCAGTAGAACACCGTCGCAGACAGAGAGCTCATCTGCTGCTGAGACATACTGGTAGAGGTGCAGTGGCAGTTTGGACTTCTGTGGCCAACCATTCTGGCAGAAGGAGGTGAGGGCTCTGCATTCGCCATCGGACTCTTGTGCTTGTCGCACATCCTCTGGGCTTAGTGGCAGGGCTTCTGACATGCCGCTGACCACTTGAGCTACAAACAATTCCACTGTGTCCAGGGGGAGGGACGCCTTTTGGGTGATGCGTGACAAGGTATCTGCCGTAGCTAACAGCTTTCCTGGCACGTGGAGCATTCGGAACTGGTATCGCATGGTCTTTAACTTGAGCCTCTGTATGCGAGGCGGCAGCATGTCCAGCTCCATCTTGCCGAAGAGAGAAACGAGTGGTAGGTGATCTGTCTCAACATCAAAGGTGATGCCGCGGACGAATTCGTCAAACCGTTGGATAGCCCATGTTGTTGCCAACGCTTCCTTTTCTGTCTGGCTGTAACTGCTGCTCTGTCTCGGTCATTGCTCTCGAAGCAAACGCAACTGGGCGGCACTCTCCAGAGGGCTGTGTCTGCAGCAAGACTGCGCCCAGTCCGAATGAGCTTGCATCAGCCTGAAACTGTGGTGGCGTATGACGGATGGTACTTGGCCATGCAACGGTCTGATGTCAGGAGTTCCTTGATTTTCTCGAATGCAGCATTTGTTCATGCTGCCACACCCAAGTCGCAGATTTGTTCAGAAGTGCTCTGATGGGAGCTGTGACCTCTGAGAAGCAAGGCAAAAACCGGGCAAGATGGTTCACCATTCCGAGCAGTCACCGGACACCTGCGATGTCGGTTGGAGCCTCCATGGCTTTGATTGCTTCGACCTTGTCTGGACTTGGCCTGATGCCTTGTGCTGAAACGATGACTCCTAGGAAGAAGGCTTCGGAGACGCCAAAACGACACTTGTCTTGGTTCAACGTGATGCCTGTTTTTGCAAGGCGAGACAGCACCTGGTTCAGTCTGGCATCGTGCTCCTCGCGGTTGCGCCCAAAGACCAGAATGTCGTCTATCATATTGGCGACTCCTTCCTGGCCCTCCAGGATCCTGGCCATCTGTTTTTGGAAGTACTCCGGCGCGGAGGTGATGCCAAAGGGGAGCCGGCAGAAGCAGTATCGGCCAAATGGGGTGATGAACGCTGTGAGCTCTTGGGAGTCTGCAGATAGTTTAACCTGATGAAAACTGGCTGTTGCATCCAGCTTGGAGAAAACTCTTGCGTCGCCAAGGAGGCCAAGGACTTGCTCTACCGTTGGTAGGATGTGGCGTTCCCCAAGGACAACCTTGTTCAGCTGAGTCAAGTCAACGCACAGCCGGTAGGAACCATCGGCTTTCGGTACTACAACGAGACCAGAGCACCACGGGGTTGGTTTGTCAACCCTGCGGATCACGCCTCCTTCCTCCAGTTTGTCAAGCTCGTGACGGACAACCCCGAGTAGCGGGATGGGAATCCTGCGAGGCACACTTAGGGAAAAGGGTACAGCGCCAGGTCTCAGAAGGATAGTGTACTCGTCCTTAAGGGTGCCCAATCCCTGGAAGAGCTCAGCACGCAATGTTGCTTTCAGAGTCTGAAGTTTATCAAGAAACTTTACAACTTCCAGAGCTTGAAGCGCCGGCAGTCCAAGAAGAGGTACGGTGAGAGACTGGATCACGTACAAGTGCTGAGAGCTCATTTTCCCGTGCCACCGAAGTCTCGCCATGTACGAACCCAGCACGCGCAGAGGCTGACCGCCAGGTCCGGTGAGCAGGCTGTTGACGAGGTCGAGCTTGGCCGGCAATGCAGGGAAGTCGCTCGAAACGGCGGACACCTAGGCTCCGGAATCGACCTTGAACTGTGCTGTGTAGCTGTCAATGGTGATGTCAACGAACTTTGCCGCGGCGAGCGTCCCAACAGCGTGTAGCTAAATAGAGCTGAGCTTCTGTTTTGCCTGCCGCGCGCAGCACACTTCCGCAAAGTGTCCTTTCTTTTTGCAGAAGTTGCAGACGGAGTTTCGAGCAGGGCAGTTAAAACATGGATGTGGCGCACGTCCGCAGAATTCGCGTGTTGACGGCTGGCAGGAGCGCTCTGCTTTCCGCGGGGGCGAAGGCCGCTTATCGTGGTTGCGGCGGCGAGAGGCGAACTTCTTATCTTGTACGACGTCGAAGTGTAGCTCGCGGAAGTGCTCTGCGCAGTTTTGAGGCAACGTTTTTTCTTTGTCGGCGTCTTCTGATTGACGGGCCTGCATCCATGCTTTTTTGAGCGTCAACTTCGTGTTCCGGCAAAGCTGGTCCGAAAAGCGCGAGTCGCGGAGGTCGACGACGAATCTATCGTGTACAAGCCTTTGCTCCACCTCAGCTGACGGATAGTTGCACCGCTTCACCATTCTACACAGTTCGGCGTAGTAGGCGTCGACGCTCTCGTCGGGCAACTGAACACGTCGGTGAAAACGCGACTCGTACAGTTAGTTCGCCGGATGCACGAAGTGGTCGGTGAAGCTGGCGACAACCGCTTGAAATGAGGCGAGTGATGCGGTGTCGAGCGAGAACGTCTCAAGAAGTGGGAGGGCCTGCGGCCCCATGCTGTACAACAACGAGCGTACCTGCATGTCACCGGATGCTTGAGTCAGGCCGGAAACGACAGCGTAGTCCTCGTAGCGACTGAGCCATGCTGGCCAGGTTCCCGGGTTCACAAAAACGAACGGTGCGGGCGGCTGGAGGTTGAGGCTGAGCTTTTTCCGCGCCACTCCGTCGAGGGCCATCGTCGTGCGGTACGGGCGAGTTCGCGATGAGGGGGCGTTACGCAGCCACTTCTGACACCATGTCTCGTGACCGGTTTCGCGCGAGCGTGCCGGAGCACGAGCGGCCCGTGCCCGCGGAGAGAGACGATACGCACAACAGCTGCTCAGCTAACGAAAAAGGCCCCCCCACTTTATTCGGGGCAGAACATATACAATCTCAGAGGCGCCACATGCTAGTGGCAGCCGAGCTAAATGACTGAAGGGTGGCGACCTCTACACAACCGATGGAGGTGCGGTTGCTGTGCGACGAACTACCGAAGATCCTCCTCTGACGACGACGCCGCGACAGAGCTTTCCGAACACAACGCCAACCAGGCAAAGCCCTGACGGCGAAACCTCACTTACCGAAGGTGACCTGACGATGCAACATGGAAGCAGCGGAACAAGCCGTCGCAGCCGTGACCCGACGCCACGCCCTAACTGTAATGCGAGACGGCGAACTAGCGACCTCGACGTTCTTATCGACGGCCACAGTGTGACTGCTCTCGTCGATACTGGAGCTGACTACTCCGTCATCAGTGGGTCGTTCGCCGCGAAGTTAAAGAAAGTTAGGACAGCTTGGGAAGGCCCTAAAATCCGCACAGCCGGAGGTCATCTCGTAACGCCTGCAGGAATCTGCACATCGAGAGTCACCATTAACGGCCGTATTTATCCTACAGACTTCGTAGTCCAACAGCGTTGCTCGAGAGATGTCATTCTTGGCATGGACTTCTTATGCCTCCATGGTGCTGTCATCAGCCTAAAAACAAAGCCGATAAAGTTATCCACAGAACAAGCACTACCGCCGCGCACGCCGTCAGGAAACCATGCCTTGAGTGTGCTGGAAGAACAAGTCACCATACCGCCTCGCTCAAGCGTCATTATTTAAGTCGGCGCTCCTAAATCACCTGACTTGGAAGGCGTCGTTGACGGCAGTCAGCATCTGTTGGTCACCCGAAATATTTGAATCGCAAGAGGAATTGCAGAGCTGCGGGGAGGCAAAGTAATGGTTATGCTCCCGAATTTCAGCAATGAGCACAAACATGTGAACAAAAGAACAACGGTCGCATACATCGAAGACATTGTCGAAGCCATCAGTGCTTTCGCCCTCGCCGATTCTGCAGAACCTGCTCAGAGGAACCTGCTCAGAGGAACCAATACCCTCCCATAGCTTTCGATGTCAATCCCAGACTCCCGAACCATAAGCAAGAACAGCTCAAGGCCCTGCTCCTGCAATACGAAGATTGCTTTTCGTTGTCATCAAAAATTAGACAGACCCCAATCATGAAACATCGCATCATAACCGAAGAAAATGCCAGACCACTCCGTCAGAGTCCATACAGGGTTTCGATGTGAGAACGTGAGGCCATGAAGAGACAAGTTGATGAAATGCTGCGGGATGACATTATTCACCGTCCAAAAGTCCATGGGCATGCCCCGTGGTGTTAGTGAAGAAAAAGGATGGGACCCTACGTTTCTGCGTCGATTATCGCCGCCTGAACAAAATCACAAAAAAAGACGTGTATCCTCTCCCACGAATAGACAACGCACTGGATCGGCTCCATAACGCCAAGTACTTTTCGTCAATGAACCTCAAGACGGGCTATTGGCAAATCGAAGTCGACGAAAGAGACCCAGAGAAGACAGCGTTTATTACACCGGATGGCCTTTTCGAGTTCAAGGGGATGCCCTTTGGTCTTTGCTCAGCGCCTGAAACTTTTCAACGCGTTATGGATACAGTACTGGCCGGATTGAAGTGGCAGACTTGCCTTGTGTACTTGGACGACGTCGTCGTGTTTTCCTCGAGTTTCGACGAGCATCTTCGGCGCCTTGAATCTGTACTTCAAGCCATCAAGACGTCGGGATTCACACTGAAGCCAGAAAAGTGCAGATTTGCGTACGAGGAGCTCTTGTTTCTGGGACACGTTATTAGCAAGTCTGGAGTTCGTCCCGATCCACGGAAAACAGCCACCATCGCAGACTTCCCGCCACCCACTGACAAGAAGGCGGTGCGCCGATTTCTGGGCCTGTGCGGCTATTATAGGCGGTTCGTGAAAAACTTCGCCCACATCGCCGAGCCTCTCACTAACCTTACCAAGGCCGACGCGGAGTTCAAGTGGGAAACACCACAGGAACACGCTTTCCAGGAGCTTAAACATCGCCTTCAGACGCCTCCGTTACTTGCCCATTTCGACGAATTCGCCGAGACAGAAATACACACTGACGCAAGCAGCGTAAGTCTTGGCGCCGTTCTTGTGCAGAGGGCTGACGGACTTGTAAGGGTTATTAGTTACTCCAGCCAATCGCTATCCAAAGCAGAAGCCAATTATTCCACTACAGAAAAGGAGTGCCTCGCCATCATCTGGGCTACGTCGAAATTTCGCCCCTACCTCTACGGCAGGCCCTTCAAAGTTGTGAGCGACCACCACGCATTGTGTTGGCTAGCCACCTTGAAGGACCCTTTAGGTCGCCTCGCAAGATGGAGCCTGAGACTTCAAGAATATGACATTACTGTGATTTACAAGTCCGGCAAAAAACACTCCGACGCCGACTGTCTCTCTCGTGCGCCTGTCGACCAACCGCTACCCGACGACCAGGATGAGGACTACTTCTTAGGAACGATAACTACCGACGACTTCGCTGAACGACAGAGGGCCGACCCGGAACTTAAGGCCCTAATAGAATATCTCGAAGGCAGGACCGCCGAAGGCCTGAAGGTATTCAAGCGCGCACTTGCATCGTTCTTCCTGTGAAACGGTCTTCTACAAAAGAAAAACTTTTCACCACTTAGAGCTAAGTACCTCCTTGTGGTGCCTTCAGCTTTGCAACCAGAACTCCTGCAGGCCTTGCACGACGATCCGACGGCACGGCACCTTGGTGTTTCTCGCACGCTCGCGAGGATGCAAGAAAGGTACTACTGGCCACGTCTTACCACCGATGTTACTCGTTATGTAAGGACATGCCGGGACTGTCAGCGACGCAAGGCACCGCCGACAAGGCCAGCGGGACTTCTGCAGCGAATTGAACCACCTTGCCAACCTTTCCAGCAGATTAGTATGGACCTACTGGGGCCGTTCCCGTCGTCGACTTTCGGAAACAAGTGGATCGTGGTAGCTACAGACTACCTCACCCGCTACGCCGAAACAAAAGCCCCGCCAAAAGGCAGTGCATCCGAGGTAGCTAAGTTCTTCGTCGAAAATATCGTCCTACGTCACGGCGCCCCGGAGGTCCTATCACCGACAGAGGAACGGCATTCACTGCAGACTTAACTCAAGCGATCTTGGCATACAGCCAAACAAACCACCGCCGGACGACAGCGTAACACCCACAGACCAACGGCTTCACCGAGCGGCTTAACAAGACGATCGCCGACATGCTGTTAATGTACGTCGATGTCGAACACAAGACGTGGGACGCCATTCTTCCGTATGTGACCTTCGCATACAACACGGCGGTGCAGGAGACGATGCAGATATGTCCATACAAATTGGTCTACGGAAGGAGCCCGGCAACGACGCTCGATGTCATGTTACCCAACGTCACCAACGAAGAAAACCTCGATGTGAGTGAGTACCTTCAACGCGCCGAAGAAGCCCGACAACACGCGCATCTCCATATCAAGAATCAACAGACGACCGACAGCCGCCGTTATAATCTTCGACGACGCTTCGTGGAATACCAGCCCGGTGAACGTGTTTGAGTATGGACGCCGATACGCCGACGTGGACTAAGTGACAAGCTTCTGCGACGGCACTTCGGACTGTACAGGGTGGTTCAACGTCTCGGCCCACTTGATTACGAGGTTGTCTCCGACGGCATCACGAACTTTCAACGACGCCAATCGTGACCTGAAGTCGTCCATGTCCCGCGCCTCAAGCCGTTTCATGCGCGTTGACAAACTGAAACAGTGTTTTTTTGTATTATAATTGTATCGTAATTTATTCATCGTACTTTCTTGCATTATTATTGTACCTTCATCTTTAGTTAAAGCATCGGGACGATGTCTTTTTCAGAGGGGGGCAATGCCACGTTCCATTTCCCAAGTTTTGTTATTGTCCCAAAACACTACACAATTCTCAGCGCAAACCGCGCCTGTATTTTTCGAGAAGCTTCCGGACTGTAGTAGATCATTTCGATAAGATCACGCCTACTCTGCGAACTGTACAGATTATTCTGGAACCTACGCCACCGCCAGCGATAACGCTAGAACATTCGACGGCAAGAGTATAAATGCCGACGCGCTTCGCCGCTTGTCAGTAGTTGATCGACGGTTGACGCTCCGTTCACTGCTATCTGTGCGCTACTGTAATCGAACTTTTCGTTTACCGGGCACAGGTTCGCCCAAATAAACAGTTAAATCCCTACATAAAGTCTCCTGTCTTCGGCCACGTCACGACCCCGTGACAATATTTTACCAACAAAAAAAAATAATTTTTTGTCACAGGGTAGTTCGGCTTTAAAAAATTTCAGAAATTTTCTTCTCCAAAATAAAAACTGAAATCATAAAACTTGGCGAATAAGACCTACTTATTTGCTTCATACTTCAGTATAAAGCTGGGTATTCAATGAAGCATTTCGTGGTGTAAACTGCATCGCAATCCGTACCAAAGCGATGTTTTTTTTTTCAAATTTGCATTTTTTTCTCGTAATAGTATTTAGAAACATAAAGGCTTGCACACATTTATTACTGAGATATTCATATTTGGTGAGATACTATAGGGCAAAAAAAAGTCGCAGCTTTGCTGCAATGGCGAAGCAATGAACGCGATACCAGCAAATTGGAAGGTCATGCAAAAAATTGCAAGCAGATCGAAACGTGCCCCGCATTTCTCATGCACAAATGACACATAAAACATAATCACAGGTACAGATAAATGCAAATAAGTGTCTCAGGTGTTACTTCACTGTGTTTGAAAAGAGCACCCTTTTTGTGAACGGAGATGTGCAACGAGCGCAGTGACCATTCTGCGCCGGGTAACTACTACAGAATCACTCTGGTGAAAGCCCAAAGTGTACAATTGTCCTTGCTGCAAGACAAGCGAGTTCACCCACGAGTGTCTTATCTCTACAGAGCAAAGTGCGTGTGAGAGATGAGAGTGCGCGTCACCGCGTCGTGATGATCTGGCGACGCGCGCTCATTGTCCCATCTTGCTGCTAATACAGAAAATACAATAGTAGTTCCTCCGAGATGCCCTTTATCAGTGGTAAGTGGTAGATATCAAAAAAAAAAAAATTTTTGGCAGATCCCACGTATGTGGGAATTTATTTACGTTATTTATTTATTTATTCACAATACTGCTACTTTGTTTTTGAGAGCGTGTCAGTTGGGAAGTAATATGATTTTTCACACACAAAAATAAAATATCAAAAGAAAACATAGTGAAAAGCAACAACTTACAAGCATAACAAGAGAATATGAATATCGACAATACAGTCGAAGAATGCAGGAGTTGAATATAATAATAATTGACATATAAAATGGCCACAAAATATATTGCATGTTTTAAATATTATGCAATGGTGTCATCAAACTGAATGCAAAAAACAGGAAACGAAGGGCACTAAATGAAGACTGGACGTGTGTAATTACGGCATCGAGACTTAAAATGTATTAAAAACTTGATTTGCAAGCACTGAGAGCTTGTCTGAAAACGTCTAAATTATTGTTCAGCGCAGTTGTGAACAAAGAAGAGAGAAGAACGGAATCTGTGTCATTTTATCGCTACCGTGGCCCTTCATACATAGCTCCCGTTATGCGTGCACAATTTTTTCTATTTGTTACGAAAATTATGCGAAGCATGCGGACGAAAAGTTACCATGTTGTAATTTTTTTATTGAGCCACACATGAAATGACACTAATTATATGTTTAAATATTTCATGCACAGACATATGTTGAAGAGTTATAGATGTTTATATAACCAGTTGTTTGCACTTGTGCAATGATGCCAACTGAAACATGCGTATTAGAGACACCAAAAACTGATATGAAGTAATCATGCTCGTGAAGATGCTGGTCCTGGACACTGATATATAAATCAACTTTAGCAGATGGCAACTAACCACAATTGACGTTATTCGACGTGACAGCTGTATCAAAGGAGTACATATGTAATGTTTATAAAATTGGGCAGACAGCACTGCGACCACTATTGATGTTTCATGAAGATTAGCCTCTATTTAAAGAGTACAGTCGAATCTTAATAACTCAAACATGCCTAATTCGAACTTCCAGTTAATTCGAACTCGCGATAAGGTCCCGCCAAAGCTATTTGCATTCCAATGGGCAAAAACACCCAGTAAATCAAACGCACAAGCACTGGCGATGGTTAATTTGAACATACTGCGCGTCGACAATGTTATCAGCACCCGCCCAATCCCATGGCGGCACCTGCGACACCTCAACACTGCGCGCGAATGAAATGAAAATGAAAGAAAAGGCTGCAGTGGAATGCTTGCTTTCTCTCAACTGCCGATATGCGACGTGTCACGCTTCTCCCTTTTTCATCCCTGCCACGTAAAGACCCTCCTCCTTCCAACGCTTCGTGTGAAGAGAGAGAGGAAAAAAAAAAGCCGTCGCTGGTTGAATGAATCTGTAGTTGAAGAAAAGGAAAAAGGCACTATCTTCTGCAGCCTTTGCCCCTTGCGGGAGCACGGCTCTGTGCCTGTGGGGGGGGGGGGGTCTCTCACGCGCCAGTGCCTTGCTTCCCCTTTTCCTTCCCTGTCACGTAACCATTCTCCTTTCAACAATGCGAGCGAAGAGAGCCCCCAAAAAAAAAAAAAGGCTGCGTGGAGTGTTGGTTTTCTCTCAAATACCGATCTGCTTCTCTCCGCGTGAAGACACTCCTTCTTTCTTGTAACATGCTGGCCATGCTGCGGCTGCGTAGCGGAGAGCGGGAGGCTCTGCTAAGCAGCAGTGGTTGTTTTCATCGTCTTTAGAAAGTGTCGGCGCTAGACGTTTCCGCACGCAACTTCTCTTGCCAGGAGAATGCTGAAGAGGAAGTAGAAATGCTTTGCAAGCTGGGTGCGAAATTGATTGACTCGCTGCAAAGCAAACGTGTGCAGACGCACATCACAGATTACTTTTATTAATAAGGGATGTCCTGTGATCTGTGAATAAATGTAAGTTTTCCTAAACTTCCCCCTTGTGTGTTAGCTCAATGCACATGCGTTACTGCATGGAGAGCCCTCCGTTTATTTAGCTTTCATTAATTCGAACTTCTTTTATTTGAACAAATTTTTGGGCCCCTTTGAGTTCGAATTATCGAGATTCGACTGTAGTTACGAGACCTGGCGTAGCTCTGTGATAAAATGCTTCATTTCCATGCAGAATGCTTGGATTCAATTCCAGCTGAGACCCTGACATTCATTCTTTGCATTCATCAGGTCAACGCCACTGATGTCGGATATTTCATAACGCTCGCGTGTTAAAATTGCCCATGTGTGTTCTCGTCATTCTTGGGTAGATACTAAGTGTCTATCACCTGCGGCACATACCCATATACCAGTGGCAAATATCAGCTCGAGGGTATGTGCCACTGTCTGGCGAGAAGTGTTTGACGATGTAAAAGATGGGATTGTAACAGTCATGTCTTGACCAGCGTGTCATATTCGTCAAACCATCTTAGCCTCTCATGCTAATTGTGGTTCACGCCAAGTTAAGGGGGTGATCACGAGAGCATCCAAATGTAACTGGCTTGACAGACAGACAGACAGACAGACGACGGACGGACGGACGGACGGACAGACAGACAGCGAATCTTATCATAAGCTACAAGCAACACTATAATTATCATCAATTTGCTATATCCTCTCGCTTTTCATTTGACCAAGTCTGTATTTATAGTAAACAGTAATATATTGTTATCCACAAAACTCCTTAGCTGATAGTATTGAAGGTTGGGCTAGTTCACGAGGTAGCGAAAACAACAAATAGCGTTCTACTCTTTCATTTTTGTGCTCTTTCGCTGACAATGTAAATCAAGCACACACATTATTCGAGTCACTCACTGTACTTTTTAAAAACTCTCTTTGTGACTGCCTCTCTCTACTTAACGAAGAAGCACATAAAGATGCACTCACTTGTTGTAGCTGCTGACGCTGAAGCTGTGTGAGCTGCTGATTTGTTGACTGTGGCAGTGGGATGCGTATAACACGAAACAGGCAGTGCTGACCGGCTGGAATAACCATCAGGATGTCAAGAGGACCCGCCCATTGGTATCGAAACAGTCTGCAATGAAACCACAGTATTTGCAAATGCTGTTTCATCACCCTTCGAAAAAATACCATCCTGTCAGTAGAAGCTGCAATGGTTGAAAAAAATACAAGTACTGGTCTTAGTAAGGGCCGGTCTAAGAAGGACAGATTTAGGAATTTTTATAGGGGAGGGAAACAGAGGCATACGACTGTGTGGTACTTACAAAGCTTAGCAGTTTGAGAAATGGGTCTTTTCATGCTGCTCGTGCTCTTGAAAGCTACACCGGCTTCATGATTTTAATCAAAAGAAAGTTCTTGTTCATAACTCCGAATATTGAAAACAGCATGGTATCACAGTTTTTTTGAAATACTTTATTGTGCTTAAATCTGCAATGTACATGACGATAGTTATAGTGCAAGAACAAAACCACGACACAGAGACAAGAAGGACATGAAAGACACGTGTCTTTTGTGTCCTTCTTGTCTCTGTGTCGTCATTTTGTTCTCGCGCTATAACTATCGCCTTTTCTCTGTGTCGTCGTTTTGTTCTCGCACTATAACTATCGTCATGCCATACCAACTAGCCCAAGCTGCCATACTTCTAAGTTGCAATGTACAGCTGTTTTGCAAAGCTTTATAGCCGAGAAAGTGTTCTTATGGTTTAACAAACCAAAACCAAGATATAATAAGGCACACAAAAGATGGGTTAATTTTGACCATGTTAGATTTTTTTTTTTTCATGCAACTATATCTAAGTAAATGGGCAAGGAAAGAAAATCTAACCTCCATATGCTTATTCTCTATTCCACGACACAGTAAATCTGCCGATTGTGCATCTACTCAGCTATCTTGTTATGTAGAGGCAGCCCGTACTCTACAGAGTACTCAGCCGAGCTGTGCTGTGGCACTACTACACATTATTTTTCTTCTTCTTGCCATACACAAGCAAACTCTCTGATTGAACAGTTGAACAATGTGCTGAAATCACATTTGTAGATAGATATTTGCAGATAGATAGAGTGCAACTACCAAGTTAATTTCTGTGACAAGACAGACATGCATTGATCACTACGAGTTTCAAGGAGTGCACATAAGAGGCACCGAAAAAAACTGGGGGACCGTTAAGCTTTGCTTTTAAGAGTTGAACGCGATAGCAATATCCTGTCCCTATACCCCGCGACAACTTTCTGTGGCAGCACAGCCAAGGCTACGGAGCCGAAGCACGCTTGTCTTAAGCGCCACAGCATGTAGTCCCTCAACGAAAACGTTTGTATACTGTTCTGGGTAACTAAGATTTTACCATTCGTCACTTACATTTTTCGCGGATTTATTTTTTAATTAGTGAATAAAAACGTTGCGCAGTAGAAAAAATTTCGTTTCACGCTCTCTCAGGTTTTTTGGGGGTTTTTTGGCTTCCGTCGCCTTTTTACCTCATTGCATTCCTCACTGTCAAAGATGGCGTCCGCCGGTTACAGCTCGTCAACGTCGCTCACGGAGGGAACACCGCCGCGTGCCGCGAGTCCACCAGCTGCGCAGCCGTACCAGGCGTTGTCAAATCAAAAGCTGTCCGTACAGGCCAAGAAGGTGGCGTACAACGTTTACGCGCAAGTAAGAAAAAGCGACCCGCAGCTGTCTGTGAGAGCCGCATGTCGGAAAGTCAGCGAGCTCACTGGTGTTAGCGAGCGCAGTGTCTTCCGGATTAAGCGGTACGTGCATGATGAGTTGTGTAACCATTACATGAATAATTGAATGTATCATTCACCCAGCAACCTGGGTCCACGCGTCAGTAAATCACGTCACAATATTGTCACAATGCAGAAACAGCAGCAGTCGAATCCAGGGATCTCACTTTAATTGTATTAGAATACTGGCAAACTGATCGGGAGAGAACCTCGTCTTCTTCACTCGCTGCGCGTGTTCTTCGTTGTCCTCTTCGCGTTGCATATTCAATGTGGCATTTGCCCCCCTCCAGAGAGCAGCGTCCCGATGCTCTTCTACAAAAGACGGTGTAGTAGGTGTATGGTGTAAATCAGTCCGAAAAGTAGGGCTTCATTCGCACAACATGCACGATTTCTGGTTTTTGCTGGCGAGTTGTCGAGGGGTTGTCAGGAACGACCATGTAATTAACGTCACTCAGGCGTTGTAAAACTGTGTAGGGGCCAAAATACTTCTTCAGCAATTTTTCAGACAGTCCCCGGCGGCGGATAGGACTCCATACCCAGACTTTGTCGCCGGCCCGATAGACGACATGTCGGTGTCGCAGATTATAACGTTGGGCGTCATAATTTTGCTGCTGGGTGATTTGGACGCGCGCAAGCTGCCTCGCTTCTTCTGCTCGTTGGATAAAAGATGCAGCGTTCAAATCGATGTCATTGCAGTCGTGCAGTAACATGGCGTCAAGCATCGTCGTCACTTCACGGCCATGAAGGAGACTGAACGGCGTTCTTCGTGTAGTTTCTTGCTGCGCTGTATTATAGGCGAACGTGATGTACGGTAGAATGTCGTCCCAGTTCTTGTGATCCACGTCAACGTACATACTCAACATGTCGGCAATAGTCTTGTTGAGGCGTTCTGTTAGGCCGTTGGTTTGTGGATGATAGGAAGTGGTTTTCCGATGGGCGGTTCCACTGAGCTCAAGCACTGTCTTCAGGAGCGCGGCCGTGAAAGCGGCACCTCGATCCGTTATTATGATTGTTGGAGCACCATGCCTCAGGACGATATTTTCTACGAAGAATCGTGCGGCTTCAACGGCGGTGCTACTTGACAAAGCCTTTGTTTCGGCATAGCGCGTAAGATAATCAGTGGCGACTATTACCCACTTGTTGCCAGCATGGGAAGTCGGATATGGTCCAAGAAGATCCATTCCAATTTGGGCAAAAGGTACCGTGGGCACTTGAATTGGTTGTAATAGCCCAGCTGGTTTAAACGGTGGCGATTTTCGTCGTTGGCAATCGAGGCACGTGCGCACGTAATGCTTCACAATAGCTGGAAGTCTTGGCCAGTAGTATTTCTGTTGGATTCTGGCCAATGTGCGTGTGTATCCGAGATGACCAGACGTTGGCTCATCGTGGCAAGCACAAAGTATCTCCTCACGAAGTGACGTCGGAACGACAAGTAGGTGGGTGCTTCCTCTGGGAGAAAAGTTCTTCTTATAGAGAACACCACTACGTACGCAGAATGACGGCAGGCTCCTTGCAAATGTTCTGGGGACGGTTGTTGTACGGCAATTCAAAAATTCAATAAGAGGAAGCAACTCACTGTCTTCTTTCTGCTTGCACGAAATCGTAGTGGTGTCAACGACTCCTACAAACGCCATGCTGTCATCTTCTGTGTCATTGTCGCGCTTTATCGGTGACCTTGATAAGCAATCGGCGTCGGCGTGCTGCCGTCCGGACTTATACACGACCGTCATATCAAACTCTTGGAGGCGTAAGCTCCACCGTGCGAGCCGACCAGACGGGTCTTTCAAGTTGGTCAGCCAGCAGAGGGAATGATGGTCGCTGACTACGTGGAAGGAACGACCATAGAGGTACGGACGAAACTTCATAACCACCCATACGACAGCAAGACACTCTTTTTCCGTTGTGGAGTAGTTGGACTCGGCGCGGGAAAGCGTCCTACTAGCATATGCGATCACACGCTCGGCTGAGTCTTGCCACTGGACGAGTACAGCGCCTAAACCCACGTTGCTGGCATCTGTATGGACCATGGTAGGAGCATCCTCATCAAAGTGAGCAAGTACAGGCGGAGTCTGCAGGCGCTGTCGGAGATCGTCAAATGCCACTTGTTGATCGTCGCCCCATGTGAACGAAACGTCTTCTCTTGTGAGTCGTGTTAACGGCGAGGCTATGTTGGAGAAATTGGCAATAAACCTTCGGTAGTATGCGCATAGGCCAAGGAAACGCCTGACTGCTTTCTTGTCTTTTGGTACCGGAAATTTTCTGACGGCCGCAATCTTATCGAGATCAGGTCGAACACCTTCATGGCTCACCACATGGCCTAAAGATTTAAGCTCCTTGAAACCGAAATGACACTTCTCGGGTTTCAGTGTCAGGCCGGCAGACCTTATTGCCCTAAATACCGATAGCAGCCTGCTCAGGTGTTCCTCAAATGTTTTTGAAAAAACAATGACGTTGTCCAGATAGACCAGACATGTCTGCCACTTAAGGCCTGACAGAACGGTATCCATAAGTCTCTGAAACGTTGCGGGGGCTGAGCACAATCCGAATGGCAAGACTTTAAATTCATAAAGCCCGTCAGGCGTTACAAAAGCCGTTTTTTCTCTATCTCGCTCGTCGACCTCTATTTGCCAATACCCACTTTTGAGGTCCATTGACGAAAAGTAGCGTGCATACCTCAGCCTGTCGAGTGAATCATCGATGCGCGGTAATGGGTACACGTCTTTCTTTGTCACACGGTTCAGCTTGCGGTAGTCGACACAAAATCGCAAGCTTCCGTCTTTCTTTTTAACCAGCACTACCGGCGATGCCCAAGGACTTCTTGACGGCTGGATGACGTCATCATCGAGCATTTTCTTCACTTGTTCCTGGATTGCTTCACGCTCTTTCGGTGCTACGTGGTATGGGTTCTGTCGTATTGGCCTTGCCGTCTCCTCCGTTATTATCCGATGCTTTGTCAGTGGCGTTTGACTGACCCTCGAGGTCGATGAAAAACAGTCTTTGAACTGGTGAAGAAGATCTACTAGACGCTGTCTCTGCGCTGGTGACAAATCCGAGCTCACGTCAATAGGTGGTGGGGCTGACGTGGCTTGCGGCTCGTCCTGTTGTACTACACAGCACTCGCGGATTTCGGTGATCTCGTCGAAGTAGGCAACTGTAGTGCCTTGTGTAATGTGTCGTCGCTCGTTGGTAAAATTCGTCAACAGAACCTCTGCTTCACTGCACACAACGTTGACGATACTTCTGGCAATTGCAACACCGCGAGAGAGTAGGAGCGTCAATACTTGTTCAGCGATTCCTTCTCCAGTATTCTGCTCGCTGCAAGTGACTGGAACAAGGCGGCACGATAACGGAGGTATGGTCACATCGTCAATGACTCATAGGGATTTTCGGTGTAGCGCTGCGCTTTGATCCGCTGAAAAGGTCAGTACACCGTCCGGAATATTGATGATGGCACCATATTCACGCAAGAAATCCATCCCCAAGATTGCCTGTTTGCAACACTCAGAAAGGATAACAAAAGTTGCGACGAAGGATGCATCCCCTATCTTCATTCTTGCGGTGCACTTTCCGGTAGGTGTGAGTAGCTGCCCTCCAGCTCCTCTAATCTGCGGTCCTGTCCATTCCATTCTAACCTTCCTGAGCGTGTCTGCCAGACTCTCACTCATTATTGAGAAGTCCGCGCCAGTGTCGACCAATGCCATGACGTCATGTCCGTCAATCGTAATTGCAACTTCGGCAGTAACAACCCCATCTTTCGTCGATTCATTGAAAATGTGTCTCTCTTCGCTCGGCAGTAATGGGGGATTTTCAGCACTTCGACGATTCGCAACCTTCCCCCCCAAGGTCGCTGTTTTTAGTTTCCCCGGCGTGGACTAGGCGATCTCCTTCTTGGCATGTCAGTGGTGCTCCGTCTAGAGGATGGAGAATAACGCCCAGGAGAGGGTGAGCGTGACCGAAACCCAGGAGGAACATCCCGCGGGGTCATGACACTCGTGTCGACGTCAGATGTTCCGTTGAAATGGCGCCGAGGAACCGTAGAAGGAAACCCTTGGTATCCTGCGGCGCGATACGGGCAATACCGAACGATGTGGCCTGCTTCCCCACAGTGAAAGCACAGGGGCCTGTGATCAGGGGTACGCCAGATGTCAGTTTTGCGAAGTGGTGGCCGCCTCGGCATCGAAGTTTCTCTGTAGTACCAAGGCGCTGTCGGCGGATGTTGCTGGTGGTACTGATGTGGTGTCGGCACGTTCGCTGGCTGTCGGCGGACTACGTCTGCATAGCTTGCCCTGGGACTGCTCGTGTTCGGCTCAGAAAGCGAGAGCGCTTGCCTGATCTCCTGGCGTACAACTTCCGTTACTGAGGCGATCGCGCAGTCATCCGGTTTGGCGACGAGTTTCTTGACCTCTTCTTGTACGATTTCTCGTATTAGTTGGCGCAAAGAACCTTCGTCGGGTGTTGTTGCTGTGGTAGAGGCTGCCACGCTGATCGGTGCACTGTGGGTTGGGCGGTCATACTGGCGATAACGTAGATGCAGTGCGCGTTCGATAGATGTCGCCTCCTTGGAGAATTCATCCACACTTGTAGGCGGGTTTCGTACGAGGCCAGCGAACAGCTGCTCCTTAACGCCCCGCATGAGGTGGCTAACCTTTTTGGCTTCGGGCATATTAGGATCTGCTCGACGAAATAGCCGCGCCATGTCCTCAACAAACATCGTAACGGATTCATTTGGTTTCTGAATCCGTGACTCGAGGAGACGCTGTGCGATTTCTCGTCTTTCAGTGCTCGCGAACGTGTCGAGAAACTTCTGCCGGAACTCGTCCCAAGACGACCACACGCGATTCGTGAACCACGTTCGGGCTCCGTCTTGAAGCGGAAAATAAACGTAGCCCAATTTCTGTGTGGTGTTCTACCCGTTAACATTCGCTGTGTGCTCGAATTCCTCGAGCCAGTCATGTGCATCCTCATATGCGTTTCCGTGGAAGTCAACCGGAAGTCTAGGGTTCAAAACAGTCACCTGTGTCGTGCTTGTGCTGGACATGTTGGGGCCAGTGCTTCCAGGCGCCGTCATGCTTTCTGGTACAGTCACGCTTTCCGGCAATGGACCAAACTTCGGGCTGAGGCCTAACAGGCGCCGGCTGCTGCGGTGAACGGGGGTGTCAATGCGCGGAAGTCTTTCTTGACCAGATGCGGGGCTGTTGTCAGGCGTCCCGAACATGTACCCCGCACCTCCACCAGTGTCACAATGCAGAAACAGCAGCAGTCGAATCCAGGGATCTCACTTTAATTGTATTAGAATACTGGCAAACTGATCGGGAGAGAACCTCGTCTTCTTCACTCGCTGCGCGTGTTCTTCGTTGTCCTCTTCGCGTTGCATATTCAATGTGGCAATATTATTAAAAATTGCTCTCGAGTTCCCAAAGATGCGACTCGCGTTTCCTGCAGCGAAACGCGAGCAAACGCGAGCCGACGCGGACTGCGAGACGCGGACTGCGCTGGTGAAATCGAAACCGAAACACCCGTCGAAGCGGTCGGACTACTTGGCGCATTAGCACATGTGCATAGGCTCCGCCCACGTAGCCTTGGCCGTGCTGCCACAGAAAGTTGTCGCCGGGTATAGTCCGTACTTCAACCATTTAGTGCATACTTTTTATGGCATGATGCTACTGAATGAGTTTTAAATTTTAATTAAATCAGTAAAATTGAAAGTGTCTTGTGTCATAACTGCATTCCATGTAATAGGCAGCATGGTTTTATTCATGAGCAATTACACCCGTAAAATTTCTTTGCGGTTACTATGCACCCACTACATACTGTTATGGGGGCATAGGCAATAACGTGTGTACCTTTTGTAATGATGGAAAGCTTTAAACCACGAAGTAGTTAGGATAGTGATCGCACGTTTTGATGCTCGATAGCAATTTACACTTCTACCCCACAATATTACTGCCACAAAACATATTGTATTGTGAAGTACATAGGCATACAGGACATGTGTGTTTGCAAAACGCAAACACTACTTTATTGCACTTCCAAGTAGATGAAGTTACTTTAACTGTAATTCAAAGCAGATGCGTGGCTTTGTGAGACAGACATGCATTGATCACTCCAAGTTTAAAGAAGTGCACATAAGGGGGGACACGGGTCTTAAAAGGCCGAAAATCGCGAAAAAAAAATTACTTTTTGAAGTTGACATTTTTGGAATCTGCAACTATTTTTGCACTTATCTGAGAAGTTTCAAGCTTCTCACGGCATTATTTCTGGCCCAAAATCAATTTATAACACCCCTGCGAGATGAATCTGCGCACAAGTAAATGCTAAAGTCGCGCTTTTTCCACGCCGAACCGTTGCCGTTACACAGGAGCTATCATGGTCATCTTGGTCTCGTTTGGAAGGGTCATTCTTCATCTTCAATTTCCTGCCACCAGTAGCTCGCCTTGCGAACGCCTCCCTATATTTCCTGTGCCTGCCGGATTATCGGCGGTCACTTGGAAAGCGGCGGTCGTCGGAACTACGGTGGTGGCGCCACTCAAATAGGGGTGTCTTCAAATAGGTTTTTACGTTTTTGGAGCTTAAATGCTACAAAAATAACGTAAACAAGTTTTAAAAAGGCGTAAATGTAATTCTAATTAACCCTACGTGACGCCATCATTCAGCAAGCAACTTTTTTAATACAAGGCATCCTTTGAAAATAGTAACAAACTCCGAAATTGCCGATCCCAAAGACCAAGTACAAAGTCCCTTACCCCTACGTAGGTAGCGCCGCCATAAATGACCGGTGTTTCACGCTCTTCCGGCAGGCACGGGAAATCTAGGAGGCGGAAATCTAAGCGCGTCATCGATAAGCACCACCACGCTATTCTATTGGCTGCTTGGGGCACGTGAAAACCTAGGCACCCGATTGGCCAAGTGGCGTTTCTGGCGTCTGCTTTTTCATCGTGACCCGCACAGACATGCCCCATTTTGTCCTGGTGATGTCGACTGCCTGCAGCAGTAAAAAGTTCCTCGCCCCACTAATTTGTGAAGTGGGTGCGGCGATCGTTCGTTCGCTTCGAACTTCAGAAAGAGCCCCGCTATCACTTAGGACAGGGAGGATAGCTAACTCCCAGCGTTCAACGGCGGTCCCCGAGTCACCGGTGTAGGCTTAACTCGCATACGAGCCCGTCGGTTGTCGAAAACATCGCTGAAAGCATCAGTGTTTTGGAGATTCAACAGTTACAGGGTGGCAAATAAAAAAGCAGAAGTGAAGCTACGAGAGATAGCAATCTTTGCAACAATGGAACGGGAGCGCAGTCTTATCGCTAAACGCGCCGATGCTGCGGGTTCCCCCCTTCTGACGTGAACTGCGTAACAGGTCGTCAGAGTGGAGTTCGCCGCGCGTCGGCAAACAACAGAAATTCAATCCGTTTACGTTTACAGTGAACGTGCTCGCCACCCGCGCAATGAAGCCTACTAAATGATGAACATACTGCGCCGCGGACTCCAATCGAAAATGTGGCAATCTTACGTGAAAAGGAAACTAACACCTCACTGCTCTTGGAGCCTTGAAATTGAATAGAGAGCACGAGTTCGGTCTGCAACATCAACAACTCAATCTGAACCAGCCAGAAAACCGCTTTATTATACGATGGATAGCGGATTACATGCGCACATTCGTCGCACAAAGGCGTCACTGAACTGATAAGCGGCCTTGTCGGCAGACGAGCACCCGGCGATCGCATCAGCTCGCAAGTGTGCCTCTGAGGAAAACATCCAGCAGGCAATGAAAAAACGCCATTTAGGTGATGCAAAACAGAAGGACTACATGCCTGGTGCCTACTGAGAAAGCTCAATTTGCAAATCATTGTAAATAAACAGCTTTTCCATGCTACTGTCTGCCCAAAATGGACTTGTTGTGTTTTTGCATGATTTTTTAGGGTTCAAACTTTGGTGCAGTTGAAAACTTGTCTAAAAGATATATCTGCCTCCAGAGCAGCTAGGACTGTCATTTTTGTTGTGACATGTAGCTGTATCTTTAGTTTACACAATGGTAGGTGTGAATTTTTGATTGAGGTCTTCATAAGATTTTATTTTTGCCTGAGATTGCAGCATAAAGTGGGTGTGTCTGCAACACTGAAATGCAAGGTGCGACAATCCTTGTTAAAATTATGAAATCCAAAAAAGCACTCCTACCATTGTGTAGCTTATAATCATTAGTACACAGGCATGTGCCAATAGTAGCTCTGCAATACAAATTTCTTTAGTCATTATACCGGTAAACAATAGGTAATTAATTTTAGAATATCTCAAAAACTAATTGGTTTAGAGGAACACTAATTACATTTTCGAAATCAGCATCAAAAGCTCAATCACACTGTGAATTTTCTTTATAAACACATGAAAATATCCGGCATTTCATCTGAAGCACAGTGTCCCCCCATAAGAGGCACGTAGCTTTGTGATAGAAGGCTTGCTTGCCACGCGAACGGCTTGGGTGCGATCCTCACTCAGCTTGACAAAATTTTAACATTAATATTATTTGCATCTTTCTCAATTTTTCGGTAACGCATAAGATGATTTTTTGCTCATAACCAACGACGCTGACCCCAGTGCTAGCGCGTTAAAATTCGACAATGAACGATACTTGTTTGGCTGTGTGGAGGCTGCTATCTCCCCATCTACAACACAAAATGAGCAGTTCAATTACGACTTCTAAACCACTAGATACGCACAAATACTAGTGACCTAAGGATTTGAAGGCAGCTGATGCAGCTGCTCATCAACAGCTGCTCATCAACATGCAGCTGATGTTTTACAGCAAAAGCTGTTATTAAGATCAGAAGGGTCGCGTGCGCCGAAGTTGTCCACTGCCGGCATGCTAACCATTATTGCGCGAAATAAGGAAGGAAGGAAAAAACTTTATTTTTGTCCTGTGGAACGTGACTGGGTCATGCACCAGGTTCAGTTTCACGAAGGAACCGGTAAGCCGAGTTTGCCGGTCACCTTGCGGGGGCCCACTGGACAGCCGTGAGCTGATCAATGAGAGCGGGTCTGCATAGATGCATCTCCCACTCCTCCAGGGTGAAGCTTGAGTACATGTCTTGGCACGTGCTCAGTATATGCTCTAATGTGGTTGGCTCACCACATGCCAAGCACAGGTCTGGAGTAGCCGAAGATGACTACTTGGGGTCTGTTAAGTTTAGGGTGCGGAGGAAGGTAAACTTTCCATGTACTATAAAACCCCGAGCACATTTCCTCTCACTTTTTACACTGGTTTCCCATGCACATTGGGGTGGTAGAGGGAGTTTCTGTGTCCTGAAAGAAGCCACGAGAGGATCGACAGACCACATTGCTCGCGATACCTTTCTTTACCCTGGCCACAGGGACGCTCCGTACTCGTATATTGAGCTTAATAAGAGAGAAAACAGAGTAATTGGAGACACCAGGGTCCTCTGCATGCACTTTTATTTATTCATAGCGAGCGTCTCGTTGAGGCAGGTCACTTCAGTTGGTGACCTTCAGTTAGTATACGTGGCATTGTTGGTCAGCTGCTAGCGCGTAATAAGTTCCCGGGCTACATGACACCGAAGAGGCTGATATTGCGGGGGAGTACGTGCGCTCAGTCACCTTTTCCATTTTACGGCAGCACGACAGCCTAGTTGCGGGGACATGTCTGTGCCTTTGAGACAAGAGTCAATAAAGCCTCTTGCGAAGGAATGAAACACCCCCGCGACTGGCGCTCGCGATTCCCCTTTCCCAGCGCACGAACGGGTTTCCCCTTCCACAGTGAGAAGACGTATTCTCGTCAGAAAAGGGGAAACTGGGATGGTGAAGAAAACTAGCATGCTGACTGGCGGATGCTCTATGTGGCACCGGCGATGAAAACAGAACGAACCAAGAACCTCCTGCGAGCCAACGACAACGACCGAGGTGTAAGCGCCTACACTTTTGTTATCTGAAGTCTCTATGGAACATTTACGCTCTATTGCTAACGCAAAGCAATAAAGTGTTTGTTGACCTAGCCTGTTGCCTTATTAGCCTGAACCCATATACCTGCGATGACTCAAGCTACGGAGAGGGGACCTTAATTGTGCACCGTACGACTGTGTGTGGCTGGAACATTAGATAAGCTTCTGCCGTACATAGGAAGAACTCCCCAATATCTGGCGCCCAATGTAATTGTAGTATCGTGCGGCGCGTCCGCCGCACAGAGAACACAGGGCACAGTGCTGAAGCGCTGGCCGACAACAAGTACGGAGCAGCCGGTAGCCAAGCAGGGGCGAGCCAACCGGTTCCAAAACCGAAACCGGAACCTCGACACCACATCATCCCCCCTATGAAATAAAGAGCATTCGGGGTCGTACCGCTTAACATAATGCAAAACTAACAAAGAATGAAATGTGCAGCATGCACACTAAAACAAGAAGTAAAGCACACTGGCAATTGTACACGTAACACAGGGCATAATGTAACGCAGTGGAGGTAGTAAAATGAATTATGAAGAATTGAAAAAAAGTACAGCATACAGACCAACAATACAACAGCAAGGAACATTGCCAAATCACCACCACATCAAGAATAAAAATGTACGCTATAAACAGACAAGTAAAAAAATGCACAATATAACACAAGGAATTGTACAGAAAATGCAGATAGACAAAGCACACACTGCACACCACCCCCATCATCCCCTCGCCTGAGAGAAAATGTCTGCATAGTCACTGTCTCGCTTAAGTCTACAACGTCGATGCCTGTAGTGGTGCCATTTCCACAACAGGCAGTGTCGCCATCCACAGCAGCCCGGTGGTACTTACAAAACAAGCATAAAACAACGCTCCGACGGAACATGGCTCGACGTCACCGAGGCTAGGCGCCGTGCACAGAACAGGAACGGGCATGACCGGCGCAAACGTGACAAGCGAAAGCACCTCCGGCGCATGCTGAATCAGAACTGACTCTGGAATCTCGGCTTTCACGCTCGACAGGTGCACCTCAGGTGGACGGCAAATAGAAACAGTATCCCGGAGACGATCATCAGTCAGAAGAATTACAGTTGAAGTGGAAGTAGTAGCAGACAGAACAAGAGTAGCAGGCACAAGTGAAGTATGGACAGACAAGACTAAAGTGGGTAAAATACGGTCAGCAGCAGCAGGCGCGACCAGAACAGCCATCTTCGCAGTAAAAGTACTCCCAGTCGAAGTATGTATAGTCTGGGTATGCCCAACTGCAGACAACATGAAAGGAGCAGGCACATCAAGAACACGATCAACTGGGATGTCAACAGCTGCAGCCCCAGTGAGCACACTCTCAGTCTGTGCCCAAATCCTCATAACCACTTGCAGGACAGTAACTGTATTGGTCCCCGTTGATGTGCCTTGGTGACCGGTCGACTCTGTAGTACCGCAGCAGTGTGGCAGACCCGCACGGAGTGTGCACTAAGTCCGCACTGCGAACACATCTAGCTCCTGGCAGGGCAAGCGGCGGAGTTGGCCCGATGCCGCATCAAGCCGCAGGGATAGCAGGCACCCGCGCGAGCCAGCGGGAAGCTGGAGAGGAGGTGTCCGCAGCAGGGGAGGGCGAGAAGGTGCATGAAGAAGAAGTCCTGCCAGCGCCATCTTGCAACGAAGCTTGGGGAGGACGGCTGCCATTTGGCTTGGCATCTTGAATGGCTCGGCGAGCTGAGCCGCCATCGGATGCGACAACACTGCATCGACTTGCGCTCCAGATAACTATAGCAACGTGCAATGGACATGCTCCTCCTCCCTCGCTACGTCGAGCGCCTAGTGTGAAGTCTTTGCCCATCTTGAAAATATTTCTTTGTAGGTGTGGTGATGCGATGCCAGAGACGATCTGGTCAATAGCGATGATATCGCCCGCCCAGCCAAATTCACAAAGCTTGACTACTCGGCGTACTTCCTGTATAAATTCTACAAAGCCCTGCGTCAGGTCTGGACCCTGACGCAGGGGTTCGAAGTGGACGTGCAGACATGCCACGTCCGATTGAGGGTCAAAAATTTTATTCAGCAGTGCAAGGACTGCATTGTACACGTTCGCAAATGTCGTTTCATGAGTTGGCCGGTCAGCTCCCGACTGCTGCTCATCTTCGGTGGTACGCAAGTAGGTGTTAAGTCCCTCGACGGCCAAAGCGTTCAGGAGCAGGGCTTTCTTGTGCTCCTGCGTGGCATCTCTGGCAGTGGTGTGGATGTAAACCTGTAACACAGGACGCCACTGCTTCCATAGGTTAGGTGGTACACCAGGGCACTGAAGAAACCGAGGCCTAGTGATAGCAGCGTTCATGCTTGCCAAAGAGCGTCAAGACGGCAGTTCAAGAGTGACGCGCACGTAGATAGGCCTCGTGACCGGACTGGCACGGAAAGGGTAGAAAAGTAGGAATCAAGCAGAAAATACAGTACCGGTGGGACAGCTTGCACGGGAGCTGATTCGACAGCATGAGGAAGAAGGCTGTATGCCCACCCTATCGCCGGATGCACGTGGATTGAAGATCCTTTTCGCCAAATTGTAGTCAGCCGCACAGGGCACGGCGCTGAAGCGCGGGCCGACAAGGAGTACGCAGCAGCCAGTAGCCAAGCAGGAACTCTTTTATATACACAAGCATCACTATATATACATATGTAACACGCCCTCTAGGGGCCAGCCAACCGGTTCCAAAACTAGAACCGAAACCTCAACACAATAGTAATGAATTTAGCACCGCGGCTAGTTTTGTTGACGCGAGCACCAATGGTCCTCCAAACGTAGGACAACTGGCATGTCGGAATTTCAAGATTTGTCAATGTTGTCTGATGTCACGTGGCAGAGTGGCGTGCCTTTGGCTAACATGGGGACACTGTAAGGACTTTCGGACAGTGTAGACTTTGGTCGTTTCACGCAGGACGACCAGGAGGGTACGAAGACCATGATAGCAGAACTTGGGCCTTCGACGGAAAGCGTCACGCATGGCGATCCACCACCTCGCGACGCAAACAGAGAGGCACCGCCACAAGTTGCTCCGACAAACGCCACAACTGTCTGTGGGCAACAGTTTGCCCATGAGCATGGTATTCTTACAGAGTGAGCTTTCAGTTATGCAAAGCCTGGCGAGCGCCCTACAGAACATAGTGCAGGCCCCCGTGCAGAGAGTGCGGCCACGTGTCAAGGTAGACGTGGCTACCCACATGGGTTACCATGACTGCAAAAGCGCCAACGACTATCTCGACTAATTGCTCCACTATCAGCCTGCGACGGAGCTTTCTGATGCCAAACTTCTTGAGCACGTGGTCCCGATGTCGCTCATAGAGCAAGCGGCTTGATGATTCTGACTAACCGAACATCACACCCACACTGTAGAAGAGTTTCACGACAGCTTCTGCAGCGAATACCTACCGGCTAATTATCAGTGGCGTTTGCAAAGAGAATTGCAGATATGCACCCAGCATCCGGACGAATTCTTGCTGGCATCCAAATGAATCTTTGTTGGAGTATGCACGGGCGATGGACGAACTGTATCGTCTCGCTAACCCTCACACCACCAACACAGAAAAAGTCGAGTGTTTTACGCGACAAGCGCACCCGACTTTTGTGGCGGACTTCAGGGGATGCAACTTCGCAGACCTAGAAAAAGATCGCCACCGAGTAAAGCGCATACAAGGGGACATCCTCACAGCGTCATCGTATCGCCCACTTCTGCTCGCAGCACAGTCGATCGAGCCTCGCTGTGTGTGGAATGGTGGGGTGGTAGCCTCAAAAGCATTTAGAGGTAACGTGTCAGCATCGTTCGCTGATGAGCACGTATTACGCGATTTGGGGCTGTCAGACTGCGCTTTGGACCTATGCTTACGCGCTTTGGACCTACGCTTACGTGCTCAGTAAGGCCCACGCCACTCCCGTGCGTGACATTCCACGACAAGAGCGTGCGGTCGACTTGAGGGCTAAAGAACGGTGCAACACGAAGCGAGGACTACCTGATCAAGGCGACTTACTATTGAGCCGGCATTGTTTCCACGATCCTTGCTATCAGTGCGGTGTGTCAGGGCACGAATGGCACCGCCGGTGAGTCACATCGGACACAGCGCAGGGATCAGTAATTTCACCGATGCGTTCAGATCACTGGCACCCTCAGTCTGTTGCGCAGGTGACGCCGTAGACTCGCCCACACTGCTAATTGAGTTAACGATAGCTCGAAAAAAGTTCATAGCACTTTGGATACTAGGGCAAGCGCTTCTTTATTTGGCGACGATGTGTTGCACCATCTCTGCGAGAACAATATCCGCTTGAGACAAAGCAACACCATCTTCCGCCTTGCTACAGGCACAGCACAGTTGAGTGGCGTGGCTAAGCTAGTGATCTGCTGAGAAAGACGTGTGAGGTGACAAGGTTTCTTGCAACTTTCTGGGCTGGCAATGTGTCTAATTCTTAGTCGAGACTTCTTCGCCAAGTTGAAAATTGTCAGTGCAAACGGCGATTACCGAAAGTGCGATCGAGACGCGCTAAAACTTTTTTCGGAGACCCCGCATTGACAAAGACATGCTGATCGTAGGAAGAGGTGCAAGTACACGAGGAGGAAAGTGTACCGAGATAGCGAGTAATCAACCCGCCGGTACAATGTGCCGTGCTACAGAGAAGGTCAGTGCACTCACTTTTGGCAGAGGCACAGGGTCTGCCAGAAGAGGAACAAGCGCAGCTGTCGACGCTGTTGTAAGAGTACGACATGATGTTTATTGAACGCCCCGGCTGCACTACGCTGGTCAAGCACAGAATTCACCTGGGTGATGCACGACCTTCGAAATGCAAAACCCGACCTCACATCTTGGCTAAGTGAAAAGCACTTGACACCGCCTTGGACGAACTCATCGACACAGGCGTAGATGAGAGGTCAACTAGCCTATGGAATTTTCCAGTAGTTCTAGTTGCAAAAAAAGATGATACGTATCGTCTTTGTGTAGACTACCACAGCCTGAATGTGGTTACAAAGAAGGATGCATTTCCTCTTCTCAATATTTCATCGTTAGTGTCAAACCTAGGCAGGTTGAAATACAGTCAAACCTCGTTATAACGAAGTTGAAGGGGAGTCATAATTACTTTGACAATTAGCCAGCCAGATGATGTACTTCGAGCAGACTAAAATGCTGTCGAAAGGCAGAATACTAGCAAAATAATAAAGAACAATGCACTTTATTTCTGCTGAATTCAGCGCACCAGGTGACAGATCACTTCAAAGAAAAATACAGTCAGATTAATTTGAACACGCTTATTTCGAACTTCTGGTTAATTCGAACTCATGATGAGGTCCCGTCAAAGCTATGTGTATTTCAATGGGCGAAAACGCCCGGTAATCCGAACGCGCAAGCACTTTCGACGATTAATTCTAACATACCACGCTCCGAAAATGCTCTTGGACCACCCAATCTTGCATCGGCACCTCTGACACCTCAATGCTGAGCACAAAAAAAATGAAAAGGAAAGAAAAGGCTGCAGTGGAATGTTTGCTTTCTCTCAAATGCCGATTTGCGACTCGCCTGTGCACGCTTCTCCCTTTTCCGAGGCACTGCGCCGAGCTCCCGACTGGGCTGCAGAAATTAGGTGCCTCTCTCCTCTTCTAACCACTACCACCAGCACCGTTTCCGCACCTGCCACGTAAAGACCTTTCTCCTTCAATTGCCATGCGCAAAAAGAGAGAGAGAGAGAGAAAAAAAAAAGCTGTCGCGGAGTGTGGTTCTCTCTTATGCGCCGGTAACACGCTTCCCCCTTTTCTGTCCCTGTCACGTAACCCTTCTCCTTTTAAAAACGCATGCGAAGAGAGCAAAAAAAAAAATGCTGCCGTGGAGTGTTGGTTTAACTCAAATGCCAATCTGCTTCTCTCTGCGTGGAGACGCTCCTTTTTTGTCACGTGCTGGTGACACTCCGGCTTTGGTGCAGAGGGTAGTAGCAGTGATGCAGTCGTCGCTGTCGTCTTCAAGTGTCGGCGCTGAACATTGCCGCGCGCAACTTCTCTTGCCAAGAAAATTCTGAAGCCGAAGTAGACATGATTTGCAAGCTGCGTGCGAAATTGATTGACTCTCTGCAAGGCAAACATGTGCACACGTGCATAACTGATTACTTCAATTATTAACGGATGTCCTGTGATTTGTGAATAAATGTAAGTCTTCTGAAACTTCCCCCTCTTGTGTTAGCTCAATGCACATGCGCCACTGCATGGGGAGCCCTCCGATTACTTAGCTTTCATTATTTCAAACTTTTTTTCATTTCGAATAAATTTTCGGGCCCCTTCGAGTACAAATTATCGAGATTGGACTTTAGTACTCAAAAGACTTTTGCCGACTCTTCCTCACGTGGATGACTGCTTTTTGAGCTGCTGCAGCTATTTCGAGTCCGTCCTCGCCGTCATCGTAAGCACCAAAGAAGCGGCACGCCAGGTCTGTCGCATCCACAGCTTGCACAGGCTTCAAGTTCACCAACATTAGGCTCCAGGGTGTCGACACCTTTGTGACTGTCCCATTGGACGCCCGTCACGGCAGGCACCATTTTCATATCTGGCAACTCTTCGGTTGTCACCGCGTCAGCATCAACACCGATGTACATGCAGAAAGTGTTGAAAACAGGCACAACATCAGCGTCAAAAAGAGCGTCCCACAAATTCTGAACCTGGTCGCCCGCGGCACCCACACATCGCCAAAATCTTCTTGATGCCAGACTCAAGGGCTTTCAACACTGCCAACTTCTGCTCAATTGTTTTATTTTTGCGCTTTCGTTTGTCCTTTCCGTTGTCCAACTCGTGTCTAGCGGCGGAAATTGATAGAGGTGGTGTTGCTCTTCCACAACGAATGACAACGAAGAAAGCCGCAATCTCTGCCGCTCCGACGGCGCGCGGGGCACTAGCGCGAAGCTAAAGGGGAGAAGGAGGTCAGATGCGCTGGTGGGTCAAGGAGTTCTACAGGAAAGGGGAGGCCGGCTGACGCGCACGCTCGCGCGAGTTGCTGTGCCGGCAAGTCCATTAGTTACAGAGCAGAAGGAAAGCGGGAGACTTGCTCCCACACAAATGTTGGCAAGCGGCTCCCTGGAAGCGCAAAGTGCGAGTTTTGAATTACCGCGGCCGTGATGAGACATAAATCGTCGCGTGCTATAAGATATTGAGAGTCGACATATACCAAATGATCAGTAAATGCTCATTGTGGACGACGAATGATTCGTTATATACATTGTGGGGAAATTTTTTGCTTCGTTAAAATGTGGTTTTAAATACATGGGTGTCTATGGGAATTTCAAGGGAAATTAGAATTGCTTCGTTATATCCATTAGTTTGTCATATACCCCTGCGTTATAACGAGGTTTTACTGTACTTCACAACCCTCGATGCTAGCAATAAATATTTTCAGGTTGAGATGGATGAGCAGGATAAAGAGAAGTCAGCTTTCACATGCCACAGAGGACTTTTCCAATTAAGGAGAACGTCTTTTGGCTTGGTGGGTGCTCCCGCTACGTATCAGACGCTATGAATCGTGTTTTGGGAGATGCAAACAGGCAGCACGCACTCGCATATCTAGACGACATAGTGGTTTACTCAAAAACGTTCGAGGAGCACTTGCCACTTGAGAGACATTCTAGAAAGCCTGAGGTCTACGGGCATCACTCCGAACCCATACAAAGCTCAGATAGCGGCGACCTGAATAACATTATTGCGATTCCCGCTTGAGGAGAGTTGCACTTTGCAAGATAAGGGTAACCTTGAAGCGATAGTCAGCTATCCGTTGCCGAACAACATTAGTGAGAAGAGGCACTTTCTGGGAGAATGGTGAACTTTTATCACCAGTTTATTCCAGAATACGCGGCAGTGCAGGCACCTTTGACGAAGCTCTTGACAAATGGTGAGCGTTGGACTTGGAGGCAACAGCAGGAGGCCGCACTGCGTCGCCTCCCTAAGTTGCTGACCAACACAGCCGAGCTGCAGCTATCAGATTTGAACAGGAAGTTTGTGATTCACACTGACGAGGGCGACTTGGGCTTAGGAGCAATTCTGCTTCAGGAGCATAGAGGTTCCCTCCAACCGGTTGCGTTCACAAAGCCGTTCGTTGACGCCGGTAGAGAGGAACTACTCAGTAACCGAGAAAGAGTGTCTTGCGATAGTTGTCGCTTTCCAGAAGTTTGATTTTACATTGACGAAGTTGCAATTGTGATTGAGACTGACCACATGGCACTCACAAGGTTGCGGCCATTGAACGGACCAAGTGGCAACCTGGCGCGTTGGGCATTGCTGCTGCAGCATTACGACTTCACTGTTCGCTACCGGGAGGGCCAAACAATGCCACAGCCGACGCACTATCGCGTGCTCCTGTCCGACACGAGGCATGTCACGCCACTACCTCGAAACGAACTGAGAGCAACACACTCGTGCTAATGAAAACAGCGGAGCAACTGTTAGTTAAGGGCAAAAGCGTGAACCTGTAGAAGATGTCGTTAGAGCAGGGATTGTGTTCAGCAGAAGAGAACTGATAGAAGCTCAGCAGAAAGATCCATTCTGTCGAAAAGTGTTCGATCGGTTCCGAGAGCCGGGTCGTAGTGAGGTCACTGCACACATGGGGGCAGCTGGTATTGCTGTCAATCGGGAGCGCTTGGCAACAGCTGGTAGTGCTATGAGCGTGCTGGATTCACATCTGCTGGATTCTGGCGGTGTCCTGCTGAGGTACATCTCATCCGCCGATGACACAAGTGAGTCATTCAAAGTCATGATACCGTGCACGTTGAGAGGAGCACTTCTTTGCTTCTTTCATTACTCGTGCATTGCTGGGCATGCGAGCAACCCTAAGACTTACGCTAAGTTCTGTTGCCTCGCTACCTGGCTAGGCATGAACCGGGATGTAATTCGCTACGCCCGTTCATGTCGCGTGTGCCAAAGCGTTAAGCCACGAGGCGGACGTCCACCCTGTCTTATTCAACCGATGAACAGCCAGACTTCCTCGCAAGTCGCAGCATGTGACGTAATGGACCTGTACCCCACAACTCCTAGCAGAAATAAGTTCTTGCTGGTGATCACGAATCACTTCTCCAAATAGGTAGAACTTTTTCCTCTTAGGAAGCTGATGGCTCGAGTGATCTTAGAGAAGCTGATGGAGGTTTTCACCAGGTTCGGGTTCCCTAAGCAGTTGATTACAGACAATGCATCTTATTTCACTGCGAAGGTGTTTGTTGACATGTGCACCATATTAAGCATTAAGTACAAGAAAACACACCTACCATGCCCCAGTCCAACACCACAAAGCGAGTCAATGGCAATATCAAGCACATGCTTGTTGCATTCTCTGACAGACATAGGGACTGGGATACCTACCTTCCAAAGATCAGTCTTGCATAGCGACCCACCGTGAACCGATGGACTGGTTATGCACTTTCTTCTTTGAACCTGGAGAGAGGACTGCCGAATCCCATGGAGACCGTCCTCGCACATCGCAGTGGAGTGCCAGTGCCGACATCAACACATGCTGAATATGCAAAGCAGCTGCGCAAGAAACTAGCGGAAGCTTTACACAATCTCATAATCTCAGTACTGCTAGGGCACAGCAGAAGGCGCAGTACGACCGCACGCATCGAAACGTACACTACAAAGTGGGCGACCTGGTGCTGCCGCGCCATCTTGTTCTCAGCAATGCTAGCAAACAATTTGCTACCTCGCTGGCACCGAAATGGTCAAGGCCATACCGAGTGCGAGAGAAAGTTTCTTCGCTCGTTTATCGACTCGCGAACATGAAAGGCAAACCAAGCGGCAGACCGGTGCACGTATGTGACTTGAAACTCTACGTGTCACGGGAGGAGCACGAGCATTACAGCCAGTCTCTCTCCAGGCCGCAGACAGCAGTTGAGAACGCTCGACACCGAGTGAGTTCAGATTCACATTACTTCCTGAGTAACCGGCAGAGATAACTCTCTACAACAGGCCGCGTTTGATATGTTCGACGCGAGGTGCAAGGGTTTGCGAGCAACACATGTGCGACTGTTAACCTGTCCTTTTTTCTGTGTTGACTTTCACCGAGCAGATGGAGAGTTTAAAAGGAAAGGGGTGCTGCCAGGACAGCTAGGAGAGGAGGCTGCTCCTCCCACCAGATCACCCCAACACCACCCATGTCGTCATCGTGGCTCCACCCAACCAAGCAGCACCACATACAACCTACCCCATCTCCCTCATCACCAGGCCTGTACACAAGTGGCACCAGGGGGACCAGCTGCCAGACCAGTCGGGAGAGCCAGCTGCCTCGGAGCCGCTGTCACAAAGACAAGCTCACCCAGCCGAGCCATGGTTGTCCGGGCACCCTTGTGGCCTCTGTTACCTTGATGTCATGACGCGGCACACCAAAGATGCCACTCCCAAGCCCACCAGACCAGAGGAGCAGTGGCAATGTCTGGCCATGATGCAAGTGGGCATGGCAGCAGTGGTGGTGGCTACTTTGGATGCAGCGGCAACAAGTGGGGGCACTGGCGGCTCTCTCGGCGGAGGGCCAACTGCAGAAGAACACAGATTGGGACCCACCATCCTAGCCTTCGTCGATGATGAATAACAAAATATTCTCATGTTTCAGTCTCAATTGTTCGGGGGCTTTCTTAAGGGGGAAGGATGTTGGAGAGCATGAGCGCCCAGCAAGCCTTTCTCTTTTACAACAGCATGACAGCCTAGTTGCGGGGACATGTGTGTCCCTTCGAGACACGAGTCAATAAAGCCTCTTGTGAAGGGATGGAACAGCCCCAAAGCCGGCACTAGCGATTTCCCTTTCCCGGCGCACGGAACAGGCTTCCCCTCTCTCAGCAAGGGAACGTATTCTCGTCAGGGAAGGGAAAACTAGGACGGTGAAGAAAACTAGCGTGCCAACTGGCGGACGCTCTCTCTGGCACCAGCGACAAAAGAAAGACAAACCCAGAACCTCCTGCGAGCCAAGGATGACAACGACCGAGGTGTAAGCGTCTACACTTTTGTTATCTGAAGTATCTACGGGATATTTACGCGCAATTGCTACATAGCACTGCCCCTGCCTTACACCCTTCTTGATTGGTATTCTGTTGCTTTCTTTACGAAGCACTATGGTAGCAGTTGATCCCCTGTAGATTTCTTCCAGGATGTTTATATATGCTTCATCGAGGCTCTGATTCCAAAGTGTCCGCATGACTGCTGATATTTCTACTGAATCAAACACCTTCTCTTATTCTATGAAGGCTATGTATAGTGGTTGGCTATATTCTGAGCATTTCTCTACTACCTGATTGATAGTGACAATGTGGTCGATTGTTCAGTAGCCTGTTCGAAATCCTGCTTGTTTTTTTGATTGATTGAATTCTAATGTTTTCCTAACTCTGTTAGCAATTACCTGTGTATAATATGGACAGCAAGCCGATCGGCCTGTAATTCTTCAAGTCCTTTTCATCTCCTTTCTTATATACAGTTGAATCTCATTATTTCGAACACGCTTAATTTGAACTTCTGGTTATTTCGAACTCATGATGAGGTCTCGTCAAAGCTATGTGTATTCCAATGGGCGAAAACACCCGGTAATTCGAACGCCCAAGCATTTCTGATGGTTAATTCGAACATACCGCATTTCGAAAATACTCTAGGCGCTACCCCCCGATCCAGCTTCGGCACCTGAGACACCTCAACGCTGCGCTGCATTGGGAAATGAAAAGGAAAGAAAAGGCTGTGGTGGAATGTTTGCTCTCTCTCAATTGCCGATCTGCGACGCGCCTGTGTCACGCTTCTCCTTTTTCCGTCCCTGCTACGTAAAAACCCTGCTCCTTCAAACGCAGCGTGCAAAGAGAAAAAGAAAAAAAAAGAAATCCCTCGCTGGGTTGAATGATTGTGTGATAGAGGGAAAGGAAAAAGGCACTATCTTTTGCAGCCCTTGCCCCTTGCGGGAGCACGGCTCTGCGCCTTGAGGAGGCGGTCTCTCTTGTACCAGTGCCGAACTTTCCCTCTTTCCCTTCCCTGCAACGTTACCCTTCTCCTTTCAATGACGCATGCGAAGAGACCAAAACAAAAAAAAAGTTGCCGTGGAGTGTTTGTTGGTTTTCTCTGAAATACTGATCTGCTTCTCTCCGCGTGAAGACGCTCCTCCTTTCTCGTCACCTGCTGTTGGCCATGCTGTGGCTGCGAAGCGCGAGAGGCTCTGCTACACAGCAGTCATTGTCATCGTCTTTAGAAAGTGTCGGCGCTGGACATTTTTGCGTGCAACTTCTCTTGCCAGGAGAATTCTGAAGCCAAACTAGAATTGCTTTGCAAGCTGCGTGCGAAATTGATTGACTCACTGCAAGGCAAACGTGTGTAGACGCACATCACTGATTACTTCAATTATTAACGAATGTCCTGTGATTTATGAATAAATGTAAGTCTTCTTAAACTTCCCCCTCGTGCGTTAGCTCAATGCACATGCGCCACTGCATGGAGAGCCCTCCGTTTGGTCAGCTTTCATTAATTCAAACTTCTTTTCATTTGAACAGTTTCAGGCCCCTTCGAGTTCAAGTTATCGAGATTTGATCGTATTAAGATGACGTTAGCAATCTTCCAAGACTCTGGTACTCTTCCCGTCAGGAGACATCTCGTAAAAAAGATGGCAAGTTTTTCTAGGACAATCTGTCCTCCATCTTTCAGCAGATATGATGTTACCTGATCATCAGTGGCAGCTTTGCCTCTTTGCATGCTTTCCAAGGCTTTTCTGATTTCTTCTTTCATTACTGGTGGGGTGTCATCTAGTTCTGGTGGGGTTACTGCTAGTTCTTATAGTATTAAGGTCGTGGTTGTCCCGGCTATTGTACAGATCTCTGTAAAACTCCTCCGCTATTTTAACTATCCTATCCATATTGGTAGTTATTTTGCCTTCTTTGTCCCTTAGTGCATACATCAGATTTTTGCCTATTCCAAGTTTCCTCTTCACTGCTTTGACGCTTCCTTCGCTTTTCAGAGAAATTACAATTCTCTCCATGTTATACCTTCTTACATCAGATACCTTACGCTTATTAATCAACTTCGTAAACTCTGCCAGTTCTATTTTGTCTGTAGTACTTCAGACTTTCATGCTTTGATGCTTCTTAATAAGATTCTTCGTTTCCTGGGATGGCTTGCCAGCGTCCTGTCTAACTACCGTGCCTCCAACTTCCACTTCACACTCCGCAATGATCCTAGTCAGATTATCATTCATTGTATCTATGCTAAGGTTGGTTTCCTAACTAAGAGCCGAGTACCTGTTCAGAAGCAACACTCTGAATTCCTGTACTTTCCCTCTCAGTGCTAGCTCATTGACTGGCTTCTCGCGTATCAGTTTCTGTCGTTCTTTCTTCAAGTCTAGGCGAATTCGAGACCATACCATTCTATGGTCACTGCATCGCACCTTGCCAACCACTTCCACATCCTGCACGATGCCTGGGTGTGCACTCATTATAAAGTCTATCACGTTCTTATTTTCGCCATTAGATGATGATGATGATGTGTGGCACTTTATGGCACAAAGGCCAATTGATGGCCAAAGAGCGCCATTTCAATGACTAGAGATGTGGACAATAATATGTTGCGTGACTGTATAGGGGCCTTAAAATTCCTCGCTATAATGCGGGTAAAAACATAAGTATTAAACTCATGATAGTGGCGTGATATGGATAGTAAAAATTGGTGAGAAATGGTTTTGATAATAAAAACGTGTAAAATATTTGGCACTAGCACAAGTGCCTCATCAGCGCCCTTGTGTCCAAGGGCTGCGAGGCAAGTGCTTTTCAATGTAGTCACTGCAGCAGCAACCTCTCTTGAGAGGTCGCGCTACGCATTGCCTGGGTATATGACATGATAAAAGCGAACATCTCAAAAAAGCTAGCACCGATTTATGAGTGAACAGTGGTTCCCTACAGAAGAACATTGCAGGGTGTAAAGGTATATGTTGTCGGTAGGGTAATGAAAAGTGTTGTTCTCTTAGAGTGCCTAATTGTTTGCACTGGATTAAAATGTGAAGAGCTGTTAGTGTTTCACCACATCTGTCGCACAATGGTGGATCACCATCAGACAAAAGATATGAGCGTGTCGTGTATGTGTCCTATCCTTAGCCTCGTTAGTGTTACCTCTGTATGACGTGATTTTGATACTGGCAGCCAACGGCCAAGGTATGGCTTAATAATGCGTAGTTTGTTTTGTGTGTGTCTATCCCACTTGCTCTGCTAGTAGTCCCTGAGCTTTCGTTTGAGAGACGGCTTAAGATCAAGGGCCAGGATTGATATGGGTGTAGTGGCAGTGCTTTTGTAGACGGATGCAGCAAGCTGATCCGCCATCACGTTGCCTTGGATCTCACGGTGCCCTAGCACCCAGCACACTACAACATGTTGTTTGAGTGTGTAGAGGGTGCATAAATTGGAGTAAAGTGAGACGAGGACAGAGTTTTTTTTTGTTTTTTAAGAGTATGCAGAGCCGTTACCACACTGAGAGAGTCGGTGTAAATTACTGCTTTCTGCAGTTGTAGTTGTTTGATGTGTTTAGCGGCCACAAGTATCGCATAAGCTTCCGCTGTGAAGATACTTGTCTCTGGATGTAGAGGGCCAGCATCCGAAAAGGATGGGCCGACAGCAGCGTAGGACACAGATGAGATAGACTTGGAGGCATCCGTAAAGAACTCAGGATGTGTGTATTTGTGTTGAAGTTTCAGGAAGTATGTTCAGATATGGACAACGGGTGTGTGTTTCGCAATTTCTCGGAAAGACACATCGCATTCTATAGTCTGCCACTGCTAAAGTGGCGGGCATGCTACACGAGCCAAGAAATTTTGTTCCAGTGAGACACCAATTTCCTCAAATAGACCCGTGAGGCGAACTGAGTAGGGCGACCTCATCGAAGGCCTGTTTTGAAACAGTATGGAGCTCGAGAAATCATTAATAGTGGAGTATGAGGGGTGCTTCTTGTCTGCTTTCACCTTAAGGAAATATACGAAAGACATGTAAGTTCTCTGCAGACGAAGCGACCACTCATTTGACTCAACGTAAAGGCTTTCTACGGGGCTGGTGCGAAAAGCACCCGTAGAAACGCGGATGCCCAAATGGTGCACGGGGTCCAGCCTCTTCAAAGCACTTTGAATCGCAGACTGATAAACAACGGCCCCATAATCTAAGTGGGTGCGAATGAGGCTTCTATACAAGTTCATGAGACATTGCCTGTCACTACCCCACGTAGTAAAAGACAACACTTTTAGAAAATTCATGGCTTTTAAACATTTTGGTTTTAGATACTTGATGTGCGGTACGAAGGTCATTTTGTTGTCCAAGATTAAGTCTAAGAATTTATGCTCCGCATTAACAGACGTTGACCGTTCAGTTCAATGTCGGGTTCTGAGTGCATGCCTCTCTTTCGGGAGAACGAGACACACATGCTTTTTTGTGGGTTCAGTCGGAACCCGTTTTCCGCTGCCCATTTAGAGACCTTGTTTAAAACTAACTGAACCTGCCGCTCACACATTGCCAGGTTGCTTGACCTAAAGCCAAGCTGGACGTCATCGACATATGTACAGTAAAACATGTTATGGGGGATAGACAGGTGCAAGGAATGCATTTTGATAATAAAAAAGTGTACAACTAAGTACACCACCTTGCTGTACTCCCGTTTCTTGGATAAATGTTTGGGAGAGAATACTGCCCACACGGACACGAAATGTCCGATTGGAAAAGTAATTCTCGATTATGGAAAGCATTTTACCCCGCACACCCAAGTGAGACAGGTCTCTTAATATGCCAAAATGCCATGTTGTGTCGTATGCCTTCTCGATATCGAGAAACACAGAGAGGAAGTATTGTTTGTGGACGAAAGCGGTCTTGGATCTCTGCCTCAATGCGCACCAGATGGTCGGTGGTGGATCTACCCTGTCGAAACCCGCACTGAAATCGGTCGAGCAGATTGTGTGCTTCGAGGAAATGTAAAAGTCAGCGGTTTATCATCTTTTCAAAAAGTTTACAAAGACAGCTTGTAAGTGCAATGGGCCTATAACTCGCAACTGAGGAAGGGTCCTTGCCCTGTTTCAAAATAGGGATAACAATAGCCTCTTTCCAGGAAGAAGGGATGGTGCCAGAAAGCCAGATAGCATTGTATAGGGAGAGTAAAGTTTTTCGCGTTTTGAGCGGCAGGTTTTTCAACATTTCATATGTGATATGGTCTTAGCCTGGGGCAGAATCACTGCAGGAGTTTAGTGATGTTTGTAGCTCAGCTAAGTTTAAAGGTTGGTTGTATGCCTCGTAATTTGTGCACTTGTATTCTAGTTTCTGCTTTTCTATCCTTGCTTTGTATCTTTGGAAAGCTTCAGTATAGTGTGATGAGCTAGACACCTGCTTGTAGTATGCACCGAGGAAGTTCACCTGATCTTTGAGTCTATCACCTTGTGTGTTTACGAGTGGGTGTGAGTATACTTGTCTTCCTGCTACCCTACCAACCATGTTCCAGACTTTCACCTCTTGTGTATATGAATTTATCCCTGATAAAAACTTGTGCCAGCTTCCTCTTCTGGCCTGCCGACCTGTTCTCCTGCCTCGAGATTTTATTTTCTTGAAGCTCTTAAGGTTTTCCGCTGTCGGCGAGTTCTGCAGATACCTCCATGCCCTGTTCTGTTCCTTTCGCGCATTACGACAATCAGTGTTCCACCATAGGACGTGTCGTTTGCCGGGCAGTCCAGATGTTTGTGGACTGCACTTGGCTGCTGCGTCAGTAAAAAAAGCCGTGAAGTATTGCACAGCTTCATCTATGCCTGTTTCATCTGTTGTTTTCATCTTGGTGCGATACTTGGCTAATGAACCTTAATGTTACTAAATGCAAGGTAATTTTTTTATTTATTTAATAAGAGTTTCACGTCGAAAATGTAGTATTTCTACTAACTACGCACTTAATAATTCTCCCCTTACTAAAGTTAGCTCTTACTAGTACCTTGGCGTTACAATTTCTGACAACCTTTCCTGGCAGTCTCACATTGACCTTATTAAAAACAATGCCAACCGCACACTTGGTTATTTACGTCGTAACTTCTCCCTTGCCCCTATGCAACTGAAACTTCTGCTCTATAAAACATTAGTCTGACCAAATCTAGAATATTCATCATCTGTATGGGATCCCCACGTAAACATCCATATCAGTAGCATCGAAGCAATTCAAAATCGCGCCGCTCGTTTCATTTTGTCGAACTATTCCCGTACAGCAAGCGTGACCCATATGAAGTCAACTTAAAATCTACCTAGCCTATCATTTCGCCGCAAAATCTCGCGCTTGTGCCTCTTCCACAAGTTGTACCATACCATGCACTCACTGAGTAACTCGCTTTTTTTGCCGCCATCCTACATTTCAGCCCGCAGCGATCACCACTTCAAAGTTGGAATTACAAGCAGCCGTACAAACCTCCATTTTAATTCATTCGTGCCCAAAACAAGCACGGACTGGAATCACCTTCCCGCTTCCATCGCATCCATCACTGACCCGGCCAACTTCAAGAGTACCATAAACGCATACCCTTTTTAAACATGCTCCACTTGTTTGTGAGGATTGTTACTTGTTTTTCCACCACTCCTCTCTGTAACGCCTTGTGCATTGAGAGAAAATAAATGAAATGAAATGAAATGAAATGTCTAATCTGCATATGTCAGTCCAATTTAAGTGAGTAATCTTTTGAAATCGTTCCCAGTCAGCTTTGTTTACCAGCCATTTGGGAACATGTGGAGGACATTCATATAATGTTGGTGTACTCAAAACTAAAGGAAAATGGTCACTTCCGTATGGATTATTTATAACTTTCCACTGAAGTAATGGTACAAGTGAAGGAGATGCGATACTGAGGTCTATGGAAGAGTAAGTTTTGTTGGCAAGGTTATAGTATGTTGCCTCTTTCCTATTCAACAGACAAGCACCTGATGAAATGAGGAAGTGTTCAATGAGACGACCTCAAGCATCACAGCGAGAGTCACCCCACAGACCGTTATGTGCGTTCAGGTCCCCAAGGACCAGAGAAGGTTCAGGTAGTTCGTCTATTAAAGACTGGAATTGAAGTTTTTCAAGGCGGTGGTGCGGAGGTATGTACAAAGAGCAGACGGTGATGAGTTTGTTTAGAATAACTGCTCGGACAGCCACAGCCTCGAGGGAAGTTTGAAGGGGTAATTGTGTACATGCTATACCTTGACTAACTATAACCACTACACCACCAGATGGTGGCATGGCATCATCTCTATCCTTTCGGAAGATTACGTAGTTACGTAAAAAGTTTGTGTTTGTTCGTTTTAAGTGTGTCTCTTGTACACACAGCACCCTAGGATTGTGTTCATGAAGGAGTTCTTGTAAGTCACTGAGGTTTCGAAAAAGGCCTCGGATGTTCCACTGTAATATTTCTGTCTGCATATTGAGAAAAAAAAAAAAAAAAGATGCTGCTGTGTGTACAGAGAGTATCCTGTGTCGAAGTGAGCTTGTTAATTCAGGTGGCAGGACGGTCGTCCGGCACCGTTATTGGTTTTTTATTTTTCTCTTCGCACTGCAAGGAGCCGCGCCACTCTTTCGGCACCAAAGGTACCGTTGTATCCATTGCCTCTTCGGAGGCACTGGATGCCCGCACATGCGAGCTGGTGGTTCGGATTTTAGGCCTCGCCTGGTGAGGTGAGGCCTTGAGACAGACCAGAGGACCCTGGAGTCTCCGGCCTCAATTCGCTAGGAGGCGGAGTAGACTGAACTACTGCCACCTTGGGGGCAGGCGCCACAGCCGATGGCTCGCTCTGCACTGGCCAAAGAAGTGGCGAGGGCTGGTGCAGCGTTGCCTCCTGACGTGCCGCATCAGCATATGTAGCGCCGTAAAATGGCGACACTCTTCATCTTGCTTCTTTGAATGTGATATTTTCTTTAATTTTCAATGTGATGATTTCTTTTTCTTTTTTCCAAAATGAACAAGACCGTGAGTATGCGGCATGATTTCCGCCACAGTTCACACAGTGTGATGGTTCTTCGCAGTTGTCAGAATTGTGGCCTGACACTCCACATTGTGCACAAGTTTGGTGACCACCACAGCTTTGTGAGCCGTGGCCATACCTCTGGCATTTAAAACAACAACGTGGGTTAGGTATGTATGGTGTGATCGACGTCTTCGTGTACCCTGTTTGAATACTTTCTGGCAGTTTACTGGAAGCGAACGTGAGTATTAGGTGTTTTGTTGGTGTTACCTTGTTGTCTCTTCTGATGATGATCCTTTGTACATTGGTCACATTCTGACTCTTCCACCCCTCCAGAAGTTCCTCTTCGGTCAAGCCGAGCAAATCAGCATCAGATACCACTCCACGGGTTGTGTTCATAGATCTGTGTGGTGTTACAGTGATCGGAGTGTCACCAAAAGTTGAAAGATTCTGTAGCTTTCTCAAACTGTTCTTTTTCTTGAACTTCAAGGAGGAGGTCTCCGCTGGCCATTTTGGTAACTTTGTACCCGGCCCCAAAAGTTTCTGTGAGACATCTGGCAACTACAACCCCGGATACAGTTCTGGCTTGCTTGCCACTTATCTCACTATTAATAACATGAAAATGGGGGAAGTTTTCATTTGGTCAGTTGAAAAAGCCTAAGTCTTCGGTGCGTACACGCTTAAGGTGGTACGATCACTTAATAAGGGAAAGGCTCTATGCATGCCAGTTTAATTTTCTTCAGAAGCATTGGCGGCCACCCACCACGGAGCCCAACGAGGGGACGCTACAAGTGTGCGGATGCTAAAACCTGCAGACGCCAGCCGTACAACGCTACTATAACCCAATGCGCCTAGACCAAGGCAGGCTATTTGCACAGGGTTAACCCTAGCCGCCAGGAAGTTTGGAAGTAAACAGAAGAGAGTAGAAGACAGGACAGATAAATAGTGAGAGATAAAGACAAAGATGTAGGGAGAGAGAGATAGGAAAAGGCGACTGCCGATTTACTCTGGGTGGCTCAGCCAAAGGGTGCTGTCTACGTGAAGCCGGCGCTAAAGGGGTGTGTTGCCTCTCCCGGAAGGCCATAAAGGTCCAAGCACTCAGCAGTCAACTCAACCCCCAGGATCTCCTTTTCCCGGACACACACGTTGCCTCTGCCGGGGGGCCTTAAAGGTCCAAGCACCCAGCGTCAACTCAACCCCCAGGATCCCCTTTTCTCCGGACACGCACGGCTAGGCGTGAGAGGGAGCCGAAACTCCCCCGTTAGCTCGGGTCCGTGGTGTCACTACACACCAAATGCCTACTTGCGCAGGCGCCCCTGCGGGGTCCCCATTAGAGCTCAATGTCCACTCCTTCCTGTCCATTTACGGTTTCCTCGTTTTCGGTAGAAAGTATTCAAAATTCAGTTCTTCGGCAACGCCGGAGAACTGGTGTCAGACGCACCGGTAGCTGAGGCAGCAGTCGCAGTCGGTGAGCCAACTACGATGGCTTTCGAAGCAGCTGGAGAAGGAGGAACGCACTGAAGGGTGGAAGGAAAGTCAGCGTCTGATGAAACGAAAGAGCGTCGCTTGAAAGGGCATCCAGCTGTTGTAATACGCGGTCGACGCGCTCCTCTTCTATGGCAAGATCTAGGGCCTTCTATATGGAGAATTTCGCTCTAATCTTCAGAATTTTTCTCCACAGATCCAAGGACGCGATTCCTGCTACAATTTGGTGGAACGCCAGCATGTCGGTACTCCCACCAAAATTGCAGAGCCGAGCAAGCCGTTTAACTTTAAGAATGTATTGCACTACGATGTCACCCGGCTGTTGCCGTAGCCTGTTGAATGAGGCACACAGACACATCGGATCGACTCGCTCCTCGAAAATTGCGTCCGACTGCTGTGCAAGATGCGTTGTAGCATACGCATCTTGCACAGCGTCAGCCGGGCTTGCGTGATCTAATGCCAGAATCAGTTCATCCTCCACAGCAAGCAGGTAGGAGTTAAAACCTTCAACGCCCAGCGCGTTCAGTAGCAACGCCTTCTTGTACTCCAGCGTGGCGTCCCTGGCAGCGGCATCGATGTAAACTTGAAGAACCAAACGCCACTGTCGCCATGAAATAGGAGGCCTACCAGGGCACTGCAGGAACACGGGCAGAGGTATAAGAATGAAGCAATTAGAAAACTCCAACGAAAAATTGAAAAATGCTTTGAAGCCAGACTGGCTTCTTTCTCAGGGGTGAGAAAGCCAGAGGTATGGCACGCCTATATATGCTTGCTCGCTTTGTGTGAAAGGTCCACAGTGACCCGTCACAAACACTGAAAGAAGAGGGAGGGCAATTTTCCACTAGAGTGGTTGATAATCCCTACTGCCGGCTGAATGTGCCAGGATTCAAGAAAGAGTCGCCAGCGGGTGTTCCTTTCCTTTTCCAGAATCACTGCATCATCCAGGTAAATGTGATGGTCAAATCATTCGCAGTGTTCTGCTACTGCACTCTGTTGGCTATTCAGTTGACAGGGTAATTTTTGTGCTGTCACATCCTTTCATGGAGTTGTTTGTTTCACAAACGTGTGAGCTTTTGGCAATGGGTGGCCGGCTACAAACCGCGAAGTCGTTGTGGTAATTAGATGTTTTCACGCCTGATGGCAGCGTACGCTTGTACACACAAAATCACTGCAATATTACATCTTGTATTGTTAAGCCTGTATACATGACACATGTGGGACGTTATCTTCAGTGCCTTTCAAGCTAAGAAAGTTATTTTCAGTTTTCAACTGATTAAATGCAAGGCATTTCTTTGCTTGCTACAAGTGCTTTGGGCATCAATCAATCAATCAATCAATCAATCAATCAATCAATCTGCCTGCCTGCCTGCCTGCCTGCCTCGCTGCCTGTCTGTCTGTCTGTCCGTCCGTCTGTCCGCCCGTTACGCTAGTGTAAACAACTGGTAATACAAGACATAAAGTCTTGCGTCTATTTGTACATATATTTAGTGTCACTTTGCAACATTTTACTCAATCAAAAAATTGCAAGTCACCTTTCGTCAGCACGCTTCGCATAACATTGATTCCCAAGGTAAGTGTGATCTGCCGATTTTTTTTCTGAAGAGACGCATGGCTGTGTGGTAGAACACCTGTTTACCAGTAAACGGTCTGGGTTCAAGCCTCACTCAGACTCAGAAAATTTTTATTATTTGTTTTAGTATTTGCATCTTTTTCAATTTTTAGGTCAAGCACAAGATGATATTAGTCGCAACCAACGACGCCACCGCCAACACCGAAATTTCCACGAAACCACTAGAGAAGTTGAGTGGTCGAGCCAGTTTTACATTTGAGAAGTTTTCGGAGCAGGAAAAGGTCTGTATTGGAGCAGATTCGGAGCTGGCAGAAGTGTGTGTGGGAGGAGGCAAAACCGAATTTCTGATCACTTGGAGCAGAACATGTTTACATTTTTGGTGAATACTCGAGCAATGCTGCTATAATATTAACCAAGAAGACAAAGCCGATATCCAGAAAACCGCTAATAATCAGTCTCAGCAGGAAAGAGTGTTGTGCTCTGGCTTCACTTCCGTGCACAAGATGTGAATTAAGTGGGGCACTCATAACAAAGCAAGCACGCACATACGGTTTCTGCCCATGACAGGTGTCATAACACCATTCTAAAAAGAAAAACAGTCATAACCAGAAAACCAGCAGTATAAGAATAAAACAAGACGGAAAAACTCGCCATTGCGAACATACTGTTTGAAATAGCCTGCGTGCATAGTTCAATCAATAATCGTCGCAACTCACTGTGGATGATGTTTAATCATACTCACTAAATTTTAGAGGTTTGAGCGCTGAAACGCATTTTTCTTTCAAAATTAATGACCTTGGGTAGAGCACTTACTAATCTCGGTTTTGCACTTACTTAGAAGAACATTCATAAAAACAAAATGGGCACAAAGTAAAGTGGTAGGAAGCAGGTGGGGTCAATGATCAATCTAAACATAAAGAGGAGGAATGCTCTTTACAAGGCAGGCTTGTAGAAGATAAGTACGCTTGTCGAAGTGTTGCCCTCTAGAGTGACACCCGATGTTCACAAATTTTTCCACTTAACATGCTGTCAAAGTGCAACGATTTGAGGACATGAGCCCTTGTGCTATTCACACAGCTGCAAAATAACTATGACAACCCACGCACAGGCGAAATGACAGAGGAAATGAACCTTCTAATTATTGGTTCATGTCATTAACGTGCACGGCTGGTAAACTGCTCGAAGACATTATTTTATAGCACATAACGGAACACCTTGAAGAATACAAAATACTATCTCTTTTTCAACACGGCGTTCGCCAGGGCATGTCCACAGTGACACAAGTCATTGAAATTGTCCATGACGTCTCATTAAGAATCAATAATCAAAAACAAATAGATGTTATTCTACTAGAGTTTTCAAAAGCATTCAGTTCAGTGTCACACAGCAAACTTATTTTCAAGCTACAACTTACTCTTTTCAAGGATCAAATTCTTGACTGGATAACTGATTTTCTTACAGAGAGGGTCGCAGTTCATGGAAATAAACCATGTCCAATCTTCAGTTGTGCCCTTTACTTCTGGTGTACCGCAAGGTAGAATTTTAGCGCCGGTATAATTTTTACTTTTTGTCATGTTCTGCCTTCATCTGTCAATGTTGAATGCAGGTTATTTGCAGATGACCATATCGTGTACAAAGAAATGAACTCTTACAATGACCACATCACTTTAAATACGGCCTTAGAAACAGTTTCAGCTTGGAGCAATGATTGACAAATGCACATAAATGAACCAAAGTCTGGGCTCTTCACCATGACTTGGAAAAAGTATTCATCCGATTTTAATTACGTCATTAATTCAGCCTCTCTTTCCAAAGTCACCAAACATAAGTGCCTAGGTCTCATTTTGTCACATGGCCTATGATGGGACACTCATGTTCATCACATCACATTATCTGCACTAAAAGATTATTGTCTCACACGTGCTTGTTGCCTCACAGTCATCTAAACACAGACAAGTCTCACTATATAAGGCTATCCGCAGCTAGAACTACCCGCCATACCCACTCTCATACCTTTGCCCCTTACAAATGTCACATAGATGCTTTCAAGTTCTCCTTCTTACCACTTGCGACCAGAGAATAGAATAACCTGTCCCCCTTCATTATGAGTAGCACATCCTTAGCTAATTTCTCAAAACAAGTAGAATGTGACTTGTTAGCCTCGCCAACTTAATATGGCGTTACGTTTGTTTGTCTGTTTGTTTTTCTCCTTACTTAAGCAAAGTGCCGATTTGTTTGTTGTAGGCTTGTGTGAATAGCGAATTTCAGGTTTGACGCGAATTAGAAGCGGACAGTGAATTTGATCGAATAATTTCGAAGCAAATTCGAATGGTATGTATGACATATAAAAAAAAGGAATAGTATTTCTCATGACCTAACTAACTTGCACAATATTTCCTTTGGATTGCAAATAGAGGCTCTATGCAAATGCCATTTTTTTTTTTCAACAGAGGAAGTCGAAACAACCTTCAGTTGTAGTTTCGGTAATATGCAAGTGATATCCTTTAAGAAACTTAACGTCTTAAAATTTATACTTCAGTTTCAGTTTGATGGGAGCATGTAAGCCGTCATAACATCATCATCATCAGCCTGACTATGTCCACTGCAGGACAAAAGCCTCTCCCATGTTCCACCAGTTAACCCGGTCCTGTGCTTGCTGCTGCCAATTTATACCCGCAACCTTCTTGGTCTCATCTGCCCACCTAACCTTCTGTCTCCCCCTAACCCGCTTCCCTTCTCTGCGAATCCAGTTTGTTACCCTTAATGACCAGCGGTTATCCTGTCTACGTGCTACATGCCCGGCCCATGTCCATTTCTTCTTCTTTATTTCAACTATGATATTCTCAACCTCCGTTTGTCCCCTAATCCACTCTGCTCTCTTCTTGTCTCTTACGGCTACACCTACCATTTTTCTTTCCATTGCTCGCTGCGTCGTCCTCAATTTAAGTTGAACCCTCTTTGTAAGACTCCAGGTTTCTGCTCCATAGCTAAGTACCGGCAAGATACAGCTATTACATACCTTCCTCTTGAGGGATAGTGGCAATCTACCTGTCATAATTTGAGAGTGCTTGCCGAATGTGCTCCACCCCATTCTTATTCTTCTAGTTACTTCAAGCTCGTGGTTCGGCTCTGCGGTTATTACCTGCCCTAAGTAGACATAGTCTTTTACAACTTCAAGAGCACTATTACCTATCTCGAAGCGCTGCTCTTTTCCGAGGTTGTTGTACATTACTTTCGTTTTCTGCAGATTAATTTTAAGACCCACCTTTCTGCTCTCCTTGTCTAACTCCGTAATCATGAGTTGCAATTCGTCCCTTGAGTTATTCAGCAATGCAATGTCATCGGCGAAGCGCAGGCTACTAAGGTACTCTCCATTAACTCTTATCCCTGACTGTTCCCATTCTAGGCTTCTGAAAACGTCCTGTAAGCACGCGGTAAATAGCTTTGGGGAGATTGTGTCCCCCAGCCTTACACCCTTCTTGATTGGTATTCTGTTGCTTTCTTTATGAAGCACTATGATAGCAGTTGATCCCCTGTAGATTTCTTCCAGAATGTTTATATATACTTCATCTACGCCCCGATTCCGGAGTGTCTGCATGACGGCTGATATTTCTACTGAATCAAACGCCTTTTCGTAATCTATGAAGGCTATGTATAGTGGTTGGTTATATTCTGAGCATTTCGCTATTACCTGATTGACAGTATGAATGTGGTCAATTGTTGAGTAGCCTGTTCGAAGTCCTGCTTGTTATTTTGGTTGATTGAATTCTAATGTTTTCTTTACTCTGTAAGCAATTACCTTTGTAAATAGCTTGTATACTACAGAGAGCAAGCTGATCGGCCTGTAGTTCTTCAAGTCCTTGTCATCTCCTTTCTTATGTATTAAGATTATGTTGGCGTTCTTCCAAGACTCTGGTACTCTTTCCGTCAGGAGACACCTCGTAAACAGGGTGGCTAGTTTTTCTATCGCAATCTGTCCTCCATCTTTCAGCAGAACTGATGTTACCTGATTCTCACCAGCAGCTTTGCCTCTTTGCATGCTCTCCAAAGCTTTTCTGACTTCTTCTATCATTACTGGTGGGGTGTCATCTGGGTTACTGCTAGTTCTTATAGTATTAGGGTCGTGGTTGTCTCGGCTACTGTACAGATCTCTGTAAAACTCCTCCGCTATTTTAACTATCCTATCCATATTGGTAGTTATTTTGCCTTCTTTGCCCTTAGTGCATACATCCGACTTCTGCCTATCCCAAGTTTCCTCTTCACTGCTTTGACGTTTCCTCCGTTTTCAGAGCGTGTTCAATTCTCTCCATGTTATACCTTCTTACATCGCATACCTTACGTCTAATTATCAACTTCGAAAGCTCTGCCAGTTCTATTTTGTCTGTTGTACTTGACACTTTCATGATTTGACGCTTCTTAATTAGGTTTCTTCGTTTCCTGGGAAAGCTTGCCAGTGTCCTGTCTGACTACCCTGCCTCCAACTTCCACTGCACACTCCGTAATGATACTCATCAGATTATCATTCATTGTATCTACGCTAAGGTTGGTTTCCTCCCTAAGAGCCGAGTACCTGTTCAGAAGCGACACTCTGAATTCCTGTACTTTCCCTCTCTGTGCTAGCTCATTTACTGGCTTCTCGCGTATCAGTTTCTGTCGTTCCTTCTTCAAGTCTAGGCAAATTCGAGACCGTACCATTCTATGGTCACTGCATCGTACCTTGCCAACCACTTCCACATCCTGCCACGATTCCTGGGTGTGCAACTCATTAA